>JAJPUD010000233.1:118209-304288 GCA_023553655.1 Myrmecobius fasciatus | reverse complement strand
TATATATATATATATATATATATATATATATATATATATATATATATGGTAACTTTGGTTGTACAAATCATTCACAATTTAGCTTAAATTACACATGCTTCATTTCTATCCAAATTTTAAAAATTTTATTTTAATTTTTTTGGCTATTGATATGAATAGGATCTCCAAAGGTCAAGGACAGACTTTTGAAGTGGTATGACTTAGGCAGGTGATAGTATTGCATGTGAAAAATAGATTAATGAGATTCATCCTAGAAGTAGTAGGTCTATCAAACTTTTAACATAATATCTCTAACATTGTAGTTAATAAGCATTTCTGTCAATAGGATGGAATCAGATTACTTCTTCTGGCCTCCAGTGAGCCTTACTTTGCTACACCACCACATAGGCTTTTCAGCCATACAAGTAGAGAAAGACATTGTTTGAGTCTTTGAACACAGTTTGCTTGTGTGCTTGAAGAGGGCTGTTTGTTGTTTGCTTCCTTATTCTCTAGAAAGGAAGCCGAAGCCAAAAGAAAAAGACCTCAGAAGACCTGTGCATCTTTAAACCCAGCCCACTATTTCTGCTCTATCCTTTTTGTTTAAATGAGCCTGCTTTCTCAGCATTCCAAACTCTGACTGAACTGCGGGCCAACGTGAAAAGAGTATTGTCTCTTTTAAGGGAAAAGTTAGTTTTGAGTCCAAGAGGTCTCAACCCTGTTAACAGAAAACTGCTCATTAATAGTCTTGTGTCGCATTCATATCTCTTTTTTTTAATACTAAGACTTACTCTGGCTGGAACTAATTGGAAAATGCATGCATTCTGATCAATCACCCCTGTCCCTCTCAATGGATCCAAGTACCTAGGAGTGCCATATTTACTGGTAGTTAACAAGGTTAAGCAGGAATGCTCCTTGTGAAAACTTCTGGCTGCCAGGATCCCCTGACCTCTCATTCCTGTGAAGGTATGCCTCATTCCATGTTTTTAAAAGATATTCCATTCAAGTACAATGCTGGCAAGAATATATAATTTGTGGCCAGTCACATTCCTCTACATTCACTTAAAATAACTAATTACATCTGTGCTAAGCATCTCTGTGTTTAGGACAGGAGTTAAAAGTTAACTCTGATAATTCCCTCATTCCTAAATTGTATTCAGATGGCTTCTCTGGCTTATTTCAACTTTCTCTATGCTCTATTTGATTAGGTCCTGTATTCAGAAGTCAAGTCTGGAATGGGACAATAGTGACAAGTCAGAAATTGCTAGAGATAAGAATTAAGTTCACTTTAAAGCAACTTCTAAGCTGAGCTAAAATACACAGTATTCTATGTGTCTGGGATACTTAGATAAATAATACACACTTAGGAAAATCTGACTGCTCTCCTGAACTTGGATTGAGAACACTTTTAATGGATCTTGCCTTTAATGGTGGACACATTTACCCATTTATGTAAGAGTTGCATGGGTTATGGGGTGCCTTCTTTCATCCTGGTGATTACTTGAGTAGTTTCCTTTATTTATATCAACCTCTGATAAGAGGAGTTTGAAAACTGATACTACTTCCAGGAAAGTGATGGGGTGCTTTCGTCACTGTTTCACCAAACTAATATAAGCATAATTGAAAATCTCATCAGTCTTCCAGAAGGTTCTCTTCTTGTCCAATCTTGATTTCATGATGGTAGTAAAGGTGGGGGACTCTCCGAGTTCTCCAAATTCCTTTAAATAATGATTCTAAACAAAATTTGGAGCATCAGAACGCACAAAAAGAGGGAGTGAAGAGTTTTCCAGCCAAAAACAACTTCTTAGAAGGTCAGCAGGAAGGGTCTGTGATACCATGGTGGGAGTTGAGTACAGACCCAGCCTCAGCCAAGGTGCCCCCAAAGCAGGAAAGGCCTTGGGCTCAGACTAAGGGTCAGTTCTGGCAGTTTCTAGATCTTAGCCCATAGACACTAAAGACAACTTAGGTCAGCAGGAAAGATTTGTCAATACGGTGAGGGGGCCTTAGGAAACAAATAAGCTGGGGATTTGTGGCTGGTGCAACAGCCTGGGCCCACAGGTGTCTACTAGCTAGGAGGAGGAACTCTGTTGCTTTAGCACACTGGAACTTAGTCAAAATGGAGCAGGGACCCTCCTCAGTTTCTGGGCAGAAAAGCGTGCTTGTGGTCAGGTTCCTAGAAGGATCTCTGAAAACAACTGCACAAAACCCCTGAAGCTTAGGACGTTATTCTCCTCTCTGGAAACTGACTCCTACTTTTTTTTTTTAACTAATACTTTTTATTTGCAAAACATATGTATGGGTAATTCCTAAACATTAACCCTTACAAAGCTTTCTGTTATAAATTTTCCCCCCTACTGCCCACCCCTCCCCTAGATGGCAGGATATCCACTACATGATAATTATGTTAGAATACTTAAGAAATCGAATATATGTATAGTTATTGCATCATTTTTTGTGCAGGAGAAATCGTATCTACAAGAAAGAATAATCCGATAAAGGAAATACAATGCAAGCAAACATCAATAGAGAACATGAAAATGTTATGTTGTGGTCCACATTTCACATCCCTCTCTCTGGGTGTATATGGCTCTCTTCACCGAACAATTGGAACTGGTTTGAAGAATTTCATTGTTGAAGAGAGTCATGTCCATTAGAACTGATCTTCATATAGTATTGTTGTTGCCGTGAATAATGATCTCCTGGTTCTGCTCATTTCACTGAGCATCAGTTCATGTAAGTCTCTCCAGGCCTCTCTGAAATCGTCCTGCTGGTCGTTTCTTACAGAGCAGTAATATTCCATAACATTCACATACCATAATTTATTCAGCCACTCTCCAATTGATGGGCATCCCTTCAGTTTCCAGTTTCTAGCCACTACAAAAAGAGCTGCCACAAACATTCTTGCATATGTGGGGCCCTTTCCTTCTTTTATGATTTCTTTGGGATATAAGCCCAATAGAAACACTGCTGGGTCAAAGGGTATGCACAGTTTGATAACTTTTTGAGCATAGCTTCAAATTGCTCTCCAGAATGGTTGGATCCGTTCACAGTTCCACCAACAATGCATCAGTGTCCCAGTCTTCCCACATCCCTTCCAACATTCATTGTTATCTTTTCCTCTCATTTTAGCCAATCTGACAGGTGTGTAGTGGTACCTCAGAGTTGTCTTAATTTGCATTTCTCTGATCAATAGTGATTTGGAGCACCTTTTCATGTGACTACAAATAGTTTTAATTTCATCATCTGAAAATTGCTTGTTCATATTCTTTGACCATTTATCAATTTGAGAATGGCTTGAATTCTTATAAATATGAGACAATTCTCTATATATGTTAGAGATGAGACCTTTATCAGAACCCTTAAATGTAAAGATGATTTACCAATTTGATGCTTCCCTCCTGATCTTGTCTGCATTAGTTTTGTTAGTACAGAAACTTTTTAACTTAATATAATCAAAATTATCTATCTGGTGTTCAATTAGGAGTTCCAGATATTCTTTGGACATAAATTTATTCCATCTCCCCAGGTCTGAGAGGTAAACTATCCTATGTTCCTCTAATTTGTTATAATATCACTCTTTATATCTAGATCATGAACCCATTTAGATCTTATCTTGGTATGTGGTGTTAGGTATGGGTCAAGCCCTAATTTCTTCCACACTAGTTTCCAATTTTCCCAACAGTTTTTGCCAAATAGTGAATACTTATCCCAAAAGCTGGGGTCTTTGGGTTTATCAAACACTAAATTGCTAACGTTATTCCCTAGCTTGTCCTGATATCCTATCCTATGCCACTGATTGACTGCTCTATTTCTCAGCCAGTACCAAATGGTTTTGATGACTGCTGCTTTATAATATAGTTTTATATCTGGTACAACAAGGCCACCTTCATCTGTCTTTTTTTCATTAATTCCCTTGAAATTCTTGACCTTTTGAACAGACTCCTACTTTAACAAAGAGTTAAATGCCCAGTAATACACTGGGAAAGTGAATCAATCTTGAACTCATTAGCAAGGCTTAGTCAAAAGATCACAAGCCAGAAGATGCATAGTATCACAAAATCAGAGAAAATTGTGATGACTCCCAGCTTTATATGAACTCTTGAATTTTCTTGCAAATTTTATTCTCATTTATATCCTTCCCTCTTCCCATCTTAATCTTGAACTATTTTCTTGTTGCATAAACAATGCCCATTAGACCAGCAAGCCTATATCAAAACAGGTGCCTTTACTACTAACAAACGTAAAACTTTCTGATTTGTCCCTTTGAAGATTTTTATTAACAATTCTTCCTCCAAATCCCAAGTAATGTTCTCAGCTATTGAAATTAATATTGTATGTCAGCTTTGCTTTTATTTCCTGCTGTAAAGAAGATAACAACCTCTTATGTATCTTGAAAACACCAGGGATTTGTCTTTAAAATGGTGAAAGTTACCAAGCAAATAATTTTACTCTTTTTTCATGGGGGCTGTTTCCTGGTGCTTTTACATTTCCCAGGAATAGTATCCATGATAACTGGGTTCATTGCATCAAACCAGAAGACCCTCTAGTCCTACTTGGAATTACTCAGGAATTAGAGCCATCAGAGAAATCTTTGCTTGATAAAAGATTTCTAGTTTATATTGGTTCTGAATTTATTGCAATTCCCTTCCCCCCACCTCTCATGGATGACCTCCCTTACCAATCCAAATTGTAGTTCTCTACTTGCTTTCCTTGTTAAAGTTTTCCAAGAAGTCACTTAGAGCTAACTCAAACTAACACTACCCTAAAAAAGGACTGTGGTGATTCTGCTGTGAGAATCAACTAAAAAGCTATTAGAATTAATCCACAACTTTAGCAAAGTTGCAGGATACAAAATAAATCCACATAAATCATCAGCATTTTTATACATCACCAACAAAATACAACAGCAAGAGATACAAAGAGAAATTCCATTCAAAATAACTACCGATAGTATAAAATATTTGGGAATATATCTGCCAAGGGAAAGTCAGGATCTATATGAGCAAAACTACAAAACAGTCTCCACACAAATAAAGTCAGATCTAAACAATTGGAAAAACATCAAGTGCTCTTGGATAGGTCGAGCGAATATAATAAAGATGGCAATACTACCTAAACTAATCTATCTATTTAGTGCTATACCAGTCAAACTCCCAAGAGATTATTTAACTAAACTAGAAAAAATAACAACAAAATTCATCTGGAAAAACAAAAGGTCAAGAATTTCAAGGGAATTAATGAAAAAAAAATGCAAATGAGGGTGGCCTAGCTGCACCAGATCTAAAACTATATTATAAAGCAGTGGTCACCAAAACCATTTGGTACTGGATAAGAAATAGAGTAGTGGATCAGTGGAATAGGTTAGGTTCACAGAACAAAATACTCAATGACAATTGTAATCTAGTGTTTGATAAACCCAAAGACCCCAGTTTTTGGGATAAAAACTCACTATTTGACAAAAACTGCTGGGATAATTGGAAACTAGTCTGGAAGAAATTAGGCATTGACCCACACCTAACACCATATACCAAGATAAGGTCAAAATGGATTCATGATCTAGGCATAAAGAATGATATTATAAACAAATTAGAACAATGTAGGACGGTTTACCTCTCAGACCTGTGGAGGGGGAAGGAATTTGTGACCAAAGAAGAACTAGAGGTCATCATTAATCACAAAATAGATAAGTTTGACTATATCAAGTTGAAAAGTTTTTGTACAAACAAAATGAATGCAGACAAGATTAGAAGGGTAGCAGTAAACTGGGAAAATATTTTTACATCCAAAGGTTCTGATAAAGGCCTCATTTCTAAAATATATAGAGAATTGACTCAAATATATAAGAATTCAAGCCATTCTCCAATTGACAAATGGTCAAAAGATATGAACAGACAATTTTCAGACGAAGAAATTGAAACTATTTCCGGTCACATGAAAAGGTGCTCC
Source organism: Myrmecobius fasciatus (assembly GCA_023553655.1). NCBI lineage: Eukaryota > Metazoa > Chordata > Mammalia > Dasyuromorphia > Myrmecobiidae > Myrmecobius > Myrmecobius fasciatus. The sequence continues at coordinate 298,366 of JAJPUD010000233.1, read as the reverse complement.
AAGTCACTATTGATCAGAGAAATGCAAATTAAGACAACTCTGAGATACCACTACACACCTGTCAGATTGGCTAAAATGACAGGAAATGATAATGATAGCTGTTGGAGGGGATGTGGGAAAACTGGGACACTGATACATTGTTGGTGGAACTGTGAATGGATCCAACCATTCTGGAGAGCAATTTGGAGCTATGCTCAAAAAGTTGTCAAACTGTGCATACCCTTTGACCCAGCAGTGTTTCTACTGGGCCTATATCCCAAAGAGATTTTAAAGGAGGGAAAGGGACCCACATGTGCAAAAATGTTTGTGGCAGCCCTTTTTGTAGTGGCAAGAAACTGGAAATTGAAAAGATGCCCATCAATTGGAGAATGGCTGAATAAATTATGGTATATGAATGTTATGGAACATTATTGTTCTGTAAGAAATGACCAACAGGAGGATTTCAGAGAGGATTGGAGAGACTTGCATGAACTGATGCTGAGTGAAATCAGCAGAACCAGGAGAACATTATACACAGCAACAAGACTATACGATGATCAATTTTGATGGACATGGTTCTCTTCAACAATGATGTGATTCAAACCAGTTGTGCTGCGATGAAGATAGTCATATACATCCAGAGAGAGGCCTGTGGGAACTGAGAGTGAACCACAACACAGCATTTTAACGCTTTCTGTGAATATTTCCATGCATTCTGTTTTCCTTCTTAGGTTGTTTTTTTTCTTCTTCTCTTTCTAGATCTGATGTTTCTTGTGCAGTAAGATAACTGTAAAGATATGTATACATGTATTGTATTTGTCATATAATTTATCATATCTAGCATGTATTAGATTACCTGTCATCTAGGGGTGGGGGGTGGGGGGAAGGAAGGGAAAACTTGGGGGAAAAAATTTTTTTGCAAAGGTCAATGTTGAAAGGTCACTCATATGTTTTGCAAATAAAAAGCTTTATAAAAAAAAAGAGAATATGGTTATAGAAGTAATGGTAGGCTTGGGTAGATACTACTTTAGATTAGACAAAAACTGCAGGAATGCTGTTTTTAACTGGATGTGCTTATAGGAACAGCCCATAGTCCACAAGTCTTTTCTACAATAGCTATAGTCTTCATTTTCTCAAATGCATTTTGTTTTTTTCCACTAGACAATCAACAATAGTTGGGCAGAATGTTAACCCTATAAGGCCTCTAATGCCACAATATGTTTAGAACTTGATCACCTTATTATTCTTTTGCTTCTTGTTCTTGTACCTATTTATACATGTCCAGAATACTGTTAAGAAAGATGGAATCCATGCACAAGTGAGATTCTAACTTTTGTCAATCTAATCTCTCTATTACCTCCTAAAAAATGAGCTTACTTATTACTATCTGTAGACCCACTCAATAAAGAAGAGTTTATTATCCTTTATTTAAATTAGTACTCCAATATCTGTATCTTGACAAATACAGTAGTCCAAAAATTGCTTTGGTAGGATGCTAATGATTTTGGAAGGCCAAATCTTAATACTTCTTTAAGCATTGAATTATATCTAGGCAGCTATCATAGAATCGAGTCTCTATGAACTTATGTAATTTTCTTTATACTGGTATAATAGGGCTTGTTTTCTGCATGCCCCAAATTCTTAACATGGACACCCTACCTACTCCTGGGAGGGTTTTTTCCCATTCTCCATTCTCCTACTATATGTGTGGAAGTAACTTTGTTTATCTGGCAGTATGTAGATGGAAAAGGTTATGTTTCAAAAAAGACCTATCAGACTGGAAATAGTTAACATTTTTGCTATACATTCTTGCCTACTGTGTCCAGGTGAAGATCACACTTTTATCTACAGATACACCATAAACTGACTTAGGAGGCAGGATACCTTTCCCCCACACCTTTTAGCAGAGCCCAGGTAAAAAGGTGTGGGGGTATTTCTGTTCTGTATAATATGACTTTCTTGGTTTCAGGTGCTGCTGGTAATCTGGACTGGATTCAGGGATTTAAGCCCTGGCAACCTTTGAAGTCAAAGAGGGAATATTGCAGCTCACCACTACTACAGGGGAAAGCCTAAGAAGTCAGAATACTTTTCAGTTTGGGGTGTGAAGGTAGTTTTGGACTTGGAACATGGGTTTGTGCTATATAGGAACTGAGATAAACTAAACTCCTTCCCTTTTCACAAAACAGAGATGGAAAAGATGTTTGTATATTTATTGGTTTATCTTTGAAGTAAATATTATTTTATAAAAAAAAGTAATGTTAATGGCTAAATGGAACTGGGATACAGGAAATCCTCCTGGATTTGAAAACACTATACATGGGGGCTTTAAGCCATTTGCATAGAGCCTAAAAATCACCCAATTACTCTTAATAGTACTTGAGAACTATGGGAGAATAGTTAAAATGTAACCTACCAGCCTTCAGACAGTGGGGGCCAAGAGTAGTCAGTTTTCTGTTACCATTATCCAAAATAGTCTGCACTTCAACATCCTGCGTGATATAAATAGTTGGTCTCAAAAGTCAGATTGTAAATTAAAAATTAGTAGTGATCTGAGGTGGCCCAGTATTGGAGAGAGAAGTACATAAGAACAATTTATAGGCAGTTTGCATTGGAATCCACTTAACCCAACAAGAGTTTTTTATCTTAGATAAGTCAATCAGACCCCAGATTCTCTGGATGGATAATTTCATGGAAGAGGACTGCAATGTAGTTTGCCTTCTTTCTGCTTTCATGGTGGTTCTTAAAGGTGCTTAAATCTTTTACAATTACTCAATCTAGTAATGGGCTTAAAATGACTATGATTATTTGGCTCCCAAGTAGAATATTGTAACATGAGCCTCAATATTAGTTCATACCAAATAGCTTCAATTTTACAAGGTAGTTTGGGCAATCATGCAATGTTTTAACAGATTAAATCTAAGTTAAAACTGTTACGAGAATAATGGAAAGATAAAAATCCAATTAGAAGAGATTGAGATACTTCTTAACTGGAGAACAAGATCTTTAATGAGTTCCTTCACCAACCAAATTCACTTCCTTGAGTCAGCTTCCTAACTGTCTTATTGAAGCATAATATTCCAAGATAACCAAGGTGTTTGGGTAAAAGGGAAACTTTCAACTGTGATCATGAAGAAAAATATCTAATATGAATCAAACAAAATAAAATAGATTTCTTCATCCCCAAATTCTGGTTCATTTTCAGAGCTAGCACAAGTAGGTGTCCACAAGTAAAAGCTCATTGGACATGATGGAATAGTATTCTATTAATTCTTTTTTAGGTAGAAATTATAGGAGTCTCTCCTTTTATTATTACAACCCTAATTGTATTGATCACTCCTTATACTCATGAGAAGTGTTTCTGGATATTAATAAACTATCTTCAAAGATTATACTACTACAACACAACTAAATGACATGCCATTATTACTAAATGCTTTTTGAAGATAGCAAGCCAGTAATTTAACTAGTTCTTACATCAACACATTTTGTGAGATAATAAGTACAAGAGGCGTGAATCACTTTGACTAACTTTGATCATCAGTAGTTATACTAAATAGAAAAAAATTTAGTTGGCATAATATTTTAGAGAAGCATATGTCAAACAAATGAAGATGTTTAATTTTTTTAATGTTAATTTTTTTAAAGTGTTAAAAACTCAAATTGAAATATCTTGAAATTCAGCTCTTCATATATTTAGATTCAACAAAATCTTATCATAAACCTTAAGGTGTGTTGATAGATAGCAAGCTTCCATTTAGCCATATTCCCATTTGGACAGCTAGATTTGTAGTCAAAATTGTAGAAGACTTGAGAGAGAGAATATTCATACTATGTGATATATTAAATATTACCAGCATGGCTTAAGCTTTTTGTTTTTTTCTTTTTGGAAGGCAAGGCATAGGTAAGCAGTTTACTAAGTTTTGTCAAGTATTTTGAAAATTCTCCGAAATTTTTAAAAATTTCTTTTAAATTGTCAACTTTTTCCCAATTACATATAAAAATAGTTATCAATATTCATTTCTGAAAGATTTTGAGTTTTATATTTTTCTTCCTCAAGATAGCAATCTGATAAAGGTTGTACTTGTTCAGTCATATTAAACATTTCCACATTTGCCATGTTGTGAAAAAACAATCAGAATAAAAGGGAAAAAAGCATGAGAAAGAAAAAACAAAAATGAAAACAGTATGCTTTGATTTGCATTCAGATTCCATAGTTCTTTCTCTGGAAATAGAAAGCATGTTCCATCATGAATGCTTCAAAATTTTGATGTTTGTATGACTTAAAAGATTACTCAACATATGAGGGAAGAATTCTTTAAAGCTTAACCTCATGCAGTATATTGAAGCATTTAATGTCTTCCACAACGATTTTTTTTTCCTTTTTTTTTTTTTTTTTTTTTTTTTTTTTGCTGAAGCAATTGGGGTTAAGTGACTTGCCCAGGGTCACATAGCTAGGGAATGTTAAGTGTCTGAGACCAGATTTGAACTCAGGTCCTTTTGACTTCAGGGCTGGTGCTCTATCCACTGCACCACCTAGCTGCCCCACGACGATTTTGTAAAGCATTTGTTAAAAGCCTTTTATGTGGTACATAACTGGGACTACTAAGAAAGTTTTAAATAGCTCCTGTCTACCTTTATAGGAATTTGTATATTCTAATATATACTGAGCAATTAACATTTAAGGATACAATTAAATAGAAGATAAGACTTCTGTAGGAGGTAGTATCTGAGCTGAACTTGGGAGAAAACTATTAAGTGGAAGAAGTGAGAAGGCAGTGCATTTCAGGACTGGAGACAGCTTGTGAAAGGGAACAGAGATGTGGGTGATGGAACACACAATTGGGGGAGCTAGCCAGAAACCCTGTATGTCTAGAACATAGAGTACTATTGAATCTTGAATCCAAGTCAATCAATAGGGTAAATCTTAATGTTTTGAATAAAGCTGTTACTGACCTTATAATATTTAATGTTTTCATCATTAAAATCCTCAGTGGTATCTGCACCCAAGTCCTCTTCCCTCAAGTTTTCCTGAAGACAAATACAATGCCAAAACAGAAACATTGTGAAAAGCAAGTAGTAGTCTTTTACTACTCTGACTTTGCCACAAAGACTTATTTAGTACACTGACTTTAGTCTTACAAGAGAAAAATCAGCCATGTACCCATTTTGTAAGGTCCTGTTCAGGAACACCAGACTAGATTTTCTGAATTTCCCCACTTTTTCTGTTATCTGCGTACAATTGCAAACTTGAAATAATACTAGGACCTTAAGTCTTTGTGGAAGTTGTTGCAATCCTACTTCCACAATTCCATTAATATGAAGAAATACTTAATAAATATCTGATAATAGTTACCAATGGAAAGGTATATTCAAACTAAACTTTAGATGAAGTAGTCTTTTTTTATAATATTTGACACCCCAACCTTCAAATTCACCTGGAATGGATCAAATTTTAGGGACAGCCCCAGTCACCATGTATCTCTTTAACTTCATTTGACTTCACTAGAATATCCTTTGGCAAATTTCAAAATCTTGTGGAGTTCATTATTTGAAATGAAGATAAAAATATACCTAGCTTTTTTGCAGAGTTAAATGTGGCTATTCCTTTACTTGATGCAGTAAAGTATGAGAATAATCTTAGCATTCAGAGTTAACTACTAAAGCTCCAGTAAATTTGAAGTCATAACAGATGTATACTATCATGCTCTAATCATCTATACCCTATTATCTAGGTTTAGAAAATTAGCGAAAAGTACAAATTAGAGAAGCTAATCTTCAGAATGTGTTCCTGATAGATTGTAGAATTCTGAGCAAGTACATCTTAACTTCAGTGTTCAAAACCCCATTCTGAATTGTGTTGATTTTTTTAATTCCCTGATTGTAGTTCACATACTAAATCTTAGTATCTCCATTACTGCATATTCTAGGTGAGTTTTTTTGTTTGTTTTCTTTCAAGACATGCATCCTTGTGAAATTAAAGATTTTTATTGTTGTTAGCCAAAGTATAAATATGAACAAGTTCTTTATAGTTTTGCTCAATTGCATGCATCACCTATGCAAGGGAACATATGCAGTGCATAATCTAAACAATATTTGTGTTGTACAGTGAAAAGACTTGAGAACAGACTTGTACTAAGAGATTGATGGTCATAAGAAACTTCTTATATTTGCCAATAGAGAACTTAATGACAGTGAGACTCATTGACCCATACAAAAATTGAGCTTTTCACTTCCCTACACGTTTAGAAGACTGATGCATATATACAGGTATACATGTTTTTTCTTCAACCCAGGTGAAAGTAAGGTTCCAACATAACCAATCCTCCAGCCTCACCTGCTTCCTCTGTTCTACTTCTTTCAGACTCCATTTTTGAGATAGTTGCTCCTTTTTTACCTTTTCCTACCCAATTTTGTTTTTTAGAATCATACTATCCTACACCGCTCAGCTGCAACATTTCCTTTAAACTACCTTAGTAATTGTGACAATTTTAAGAATACTGATAACATTTTCATAATATGATGAGTATAGTCTCATTACTATTTAGTGACTTTTCCATTGAGTTCTGGTGTGTTGTTTTTTTGGGGGGGCAGTTTTGGGTTTTTTTTTTGCTTTTGAAATACATGAAAGTCTTTAAACAAAATTTTATATGAAATTTTTCTGGTTAAGTAATTCTTAGACTCACCTCAAGTTCTTTTGTTCTTCAAAATACAATATTCCAAGACCTATGGTCTTTTAACATAGAGACTGTTAGGTCTTATGAAATTCTTACTCTACAGTATTTAAATTGCTTTTTTTCTTGCTGCTTGCAATATTTTCTCCTTAATGTGGGAGTTAGAAACTTACCTATGACATTCCTGCAATTTTTCCTTCTGGGATCTTTTTCAGATAGTGAATGGTAGATTTTTTTCTGTTTCTACTTTACTATCTTGTTTTCGAAGTTCAGGGCAATTTTCCTTAATGATTTCTTATGATACTATAAACAAAGATTTGGAAATTGTAAGTATGTGCATTAATTGGGAATGGCAAACAAGTTATAGTATGCGATTTAATCATAATGGAATACTATTGTGTCATAAGAAATGATGAGCACAATGATGTTAGAAAAACATGGAAAGATTTGCATTTCAATAGTGAAAGAGACAGAACCAAGATAACATTGTATACTGTAATAGTAATATTGCTTTGAGTGATTAAATAAATCATTTTGACATTTATTAATTCCTAAATTAACTATAAAGGGCACATGAAGACATTAGCATCCAGAGAAACAATTGTTAAATAGAAGCATGTATAGAATAAAATTTACACATACTTGTTTGTGTCTAATTTTAGTCCTGGGTGGGTGGAAAAGAAGTAAGGAAAAAAGAGAAAAAGGAAAAAAAATTACATAAACATATTTAAAAGGAATAGCAAGTTGTATATAAAAGATTTGTAGTTTCATAATGCAATCATCTTTTAGAATTACCTATGTTATGGGAATGTTTGTTTTATAAATTAAAAACAAAATAAAGTTCTTGGCTTTGAAATGGCTTATTTTGAAATGATTAAGTGCTGAAACTGCATGAAGTTCACTTTTGAATATGAACAAATAGCAAATAATTGATTTAGTATATATATATATATGTGTGTGTGTGTATATGTATGTGTATATACACACACATATATATGTGTGTGTGATTATATATAATTTTTAAGCAATGCCAACTTGGATGGATGAAGTATTTGTGTGTGGCTTCCTTGCTTGGATTCACTGATCAAGATAAGGACATTGAAAGTAAAATGCTTAAAAGGAGGTGTTTATTTTGGCAGAAATCAAGAAGTTATGAAGAATGCTTTAGCTCTTACGGAGACTTACATTTTAAGTATACCATTTTCACACTGATGGCCCTATTGAGGACCGTTCTTGATTACTGAGCAAAAGATTCCTTAGAATTAACATGTGACATTATTGTGTAAATACACTGCTGCCAGAAATTCAAAATGGAGCTCTCCTGAGTCAGTTTGCAAGTAGATTGCTGAAAGGACATTAGTTCAAAAAAAGCTTGGTAGAAACTATTAGCATTTATTAAGCACTTGTGATGTACAGGCATTAATACTGGGGATACAAAAAAGACAGCCCCTAATATCAAGGGGTTCACAATCTAATGAATGAGAGGATAAGCAAATGTACATGCACAAAAAAATACATGGGGGATAAATGGGACATAATAAAGGAAAGGATCTTTATTTGAGAGTGTGTGGGAAAGACTTCCTGTAGAAGTGGGATTTTTAGTTGGAATATGAAGGAATCTTGGGAAGACAGGACATAAAGATGAGGGAGGAGAGCATTCCAGACATGGTGGTGGTAGTGGGAGAGAGACGATGTATAAAGCTGATACTGACACCCCATGTCAGTGAATCTAGAGTGCAAGGCAGGGAAGTGTGGTGAGAAAACTGAAAAAGGGGAGACTGCTATGATAGAGTTCATTTTAAATATCATTAATAAAGTGACAGAATTCTAAGATAAATGTGAATCTATGTAAAAAAATCGTAATCCAAAAATGACCAATTTTGCAAGATAGTACAGGGGAACAGTCAAGAGCCTTGCAAAGACATACCTGTTGTCTTGTGAGGAATAATTGGACCATTTGGTAAAGAGAGGAAGCAGTGGAGAATTTTAGAAAAGCTGATATGCTAGATAAAAACTATAAGAACAAGGTAATAACTTGGAAGATAGTTTATTCAGGTGGAGGAAAAAATCATTTAGTATAAGCAGAGGAGTCAGGGAAATTGCCAGTTCTTCAGGCTCTGGCGATAAAAGGGAAAGGACTACTATTTCCAGACTGAGATACACAAATAGCAAGACACAGAGAGCATTAAAGCCATTGTGTACAAGTGTTAGAGCACAAGCATAATTCTCCATTAATCCTCTGCTTGTAAAGGAACCTTCCCCCCAAAAAGGCAGAAAACATGGATGCAAGTAACAGGAATTCCTAAATTTAGTGTTGGAATTTCTGGTCAATAGGTCTGAGGATGATGGCAAGAACCAAAGGTTATATATTTTTACTAATATTACAGGTGTAGAGATACCTCAGATACAAAGGGCATCCATGGACCTAGAGATGTAATAGCCTGGACTATTTACAGACTTTGGAGGATTAGAATTAGAGGCCTGAGGATGATAGATCTGTGGTTTTTGACAGATCACTTAGTATATCCACAAGCTCAGAAAGACACAAACATTCTTAATGATGATTTGGGGGAAGTAGTTATTCATATAGCTAAATAATAATAATTGGAATACATGCAAAATATTTTTTGTTTATACCTGATAATAGATGATATTCCTTGACTGTTTTGCTTTGAACACAATTTTGGGAAGCTTTCTTTTGCAAAACTGAGGGATTGGTTTTGTGTGGTGATAGTTTTAATTTGAAAGTAGAAAAACTGATAGAGAACTGCATACACATACTAATATATCAGTATGCCCATCTCCTCCTATAAAAAGTGAAAGAACTACTATGAATAAGGAAGACCAGCTAGGATGGCAAAACAGTAGATGTATAGCCAAGTTTTCTATAAAGAACTAGAAAATATGTAACAAGCCAAGTTGTGATTAGGAAATCTAAGAAAAAAAAGCATCTATCTAGCTCAAGTCAGCATAAAGAAAAAGAGGTCTATAGCCTCAGAGGACAGAAGTCTAGGTCAGAGATTGAATTAAGGGTCTACTCGTGGTAAAGTAATCCAGACAAAATGAACTTCTAGACGTTGTTCTTGAGCAAGAAGCAATACTAGATGCCATTTGACACTTTTATCATTCACTAATTAATGATGGGTTATAGATCCACTGTGGTCTTTAAAAAAAAATAGAATATGGGACAAGGGACCGTTGAAAAGAAATAAGAAAGGAAGATCTTGGAGTATAAAAAAACCACCAATTTTCCTAAAGTTCTCCAAATGACTTTAAAGTAGTGTGCCATTTAATTCTAGAGTAGCAAAAACAAAATGATGGAGAAAATTTTTCCATCCCAAAGTGACTTAGAAGGTCTGAAGAGGTTTGATTCAAGAAAAACATAAGGCAAATAAATACCCATCAGAGACTAGGGACTCAGTAAGGACAAACTTTGTTTTATATAAGGAAATGCAAAAATTTTATTGCTAGGATTTTCAATAGAGTACTTAATAATACTGGTGACTTAGGGTATCTTTGTTCCACACCTGATCTTATGAAGAGGCTTATAGTACTTCAATTTCAAATAATGCTTGCTGATGGTTCTAGATAAACATGCTTTTTTATCAATTTAAGTAAAAATTAAATTTTCAATTAAATTTGGTTTTTAACAGTCTTGAAAATTTAGAGATTTTCAGTGCATATGCCATTCACTATTTCTATCCTTACCTAAATTTTATACCTGATATAAGAACCTTTTTTTAAAAAGCTATTTTTCTATTTAGTAAGCATCAGATAATTTTAATGATCATTACCTTATAATACAATTTAAGATCTAATACTTCTAAACATACATCCTTTATGTATTTTTTTTGCTGAGGCAATTGGGGTTAAGTGGCTTGCCCAGGTTCGCACAGCTAGGGAATGTTAAGTGTCTGAGATCACATTTGAACTCAGGTCCTCCTGACTTCAGGGCTGGTGCGCTATCCACTACACCACCTAGCTGCCCCTTCCTTTATGTATTTTTATGTTTATTTGCTTTTCTTGACTTTTTTGTTATTTAATTTATTGTATTGGTATCTCCAAGTATTTTATAGTATCTGGAGTTATTTTATTTAAATGGGGCATCTCTTACTATCTCCTCTTGCCAGGTTTTTTTTTAATACCTTGTCTATAAAAAAGAGATAGTTTTGTTGTTACTTTATTCCCAAATTTTATTCCTTCTATTTCATTTCAAAATTTTTATTGCTAGGGTTTCCAATACAGTACTCAATAATACTGGTGACATTGGGCATCTTTGTTCCACATCTGATCTTACTAAGAGGCTTCTAGTTACTCCAACTGCAAATAATGCTTGCTGATGGTTCTAGATAAACATGATTTTTATCAACCTAAGTAAAAACTCATTTGTAACTACATTTTGAATTTCTTGACTATTGTTCTTTATCAGAACATTTTTATGTATCTATTGATATAATTATCTTAATAGTTTTCCTTATATTAAACCATCTTTGCATTCCTTGCATAAATCTCATTCAGTCATAAGAGACTCTATAAGGTTATTTACATTATTATATGAAAAGATAAGTATAGTTCTAAGAACGTTGTCAATATAGGATAGTTAAAACACTCCCATGCACAGTGCATGGGAGTGAGTCACTTAATGTTGGGATGATCTTAAAAACAAATTAATAGATTAAAGAAATGGAGGCACTGAGAGAAGGGATAAGAGGAAGATGAATAAAATTAGCTCAGAGACATTCAAGGAACATCTTTTATAGTGGAGAGAAAGCTAGTGGGTGGCAATACCAAATCACTTCCATCTGTATTGGTTATATTAAAGTAGACTACATGCATACATTCACTGTCTTAGCCAACAGAAAAGTAGGAGAGGAAGCAAAGGTGATAAAAGGAAAGGCAGTGGTCAGAAACAAAAACATTTTTTAAAGGGACAGGGTACACAAAGGATAAACAGAATGGGGGGAGGGGAGAAATAAAGTAGTGATAACTGAATGTGAATGGAATGAACTCTTTACCAATAAAATAGAAGGGGTAGTGGAATGGATTTAGAAACCAAATTCCAACAATGTTATTTTATCTGAAACACAGAATTAAAATAAGATGCAAAGTTAAATCTGTAATTATTTAATTTAGCCAGAGTAAAAACATAACAGTAATGATAATCTTAAAATAAAAAAATTAAATGGAAGTAGAAAGTAGTATTTATTTATTTTTTGCTGAGGCAATTGGGGTTAAGTGACTTGCCCAGGGTCACACAGCTAGGAAGTGTCTGAGACCAGATTTGAACTCAGGTCCTCCTGACTCCAGGGCTGGTGCTCTATCCACTGGGCCACCTAGCTGCCCCCAACATGCCAAAATTTAAAAGAGAAAAAACAAAAATGTTAAATGCATTCTTTCCAGATAATCAATAAATTTTACATTCAATAAAAGATTTGGAAGCACGAACTAGAAATTATTTGGAAATTAATCTAATCCTAAAGAATGAGGAGCTCAAGAAATCATAGAAGCAATAATTAAACTAGAATGATTATTGAGACAATATAAAAAAATTTATGGAATTTAATTAAATCAAAATATGTGGGGAAAATGTATTTAAGTGTGTGTGTGTATCAGTAAAAAGGAGCAGGGCTAGGTCAATCAACTAGGAATGCAATAAAAGACAAAAAAAGAAGAAAAAATTAAATCCCAAATTAGATACCAAAGTTGACATTCTGAAAAATCAAAGGAAAGATAAATGCAATTGCATTTAATAAAAAAACTAGGAGCTTTTTTAATAAATAGCAATAAAAAGACAAAGTATTAGTTAAATTAATTTTAAAAATTTATTAGTTTTCAACATTTATTGTATAAGATTTCGGTTTTCTCTCTCCCTCTCTCCTGGTTCCCCTCCCCAAGATGGCCATCTGATATAGTTTCTGTATGTACAATCATATTAAACATATTTCTAGATTAGTCATGTGAAAGATGAAGAGAGAAAAATCATAAGAAAGACAAAACCAAAAATTTTAGAAAAATTATATTTTTTTCCAGCATTCAGACTCCATATTTCTCTCTGTAAGAGACAGCATTTCCATCATAGGTCTTTTGGAATTTTTAGATCGCTCTATGGCTGAGAAGAGCACAGTATCAAAAGTGATCATTTGCACAGTTTTGTTGTTACTATGTATGATGTTATACTGGTGCTGCTCGCTTTGCTCATAATCAGTTCGTGTAAATCTTTTCAGATTTTTTGAAATCCATCTATTCATCATCTTACAGAAAAAGTTCCATTACATTCATATACCACAACATGTTAGCTATTTTCCAGTTGATGGGCATCCCCACAGTTCCCAATTCTCTGTTTTCTTCTTTGTTTTGAACCAATCTCTCCTTTGATTTTCAGTATTCCAAATTTAGTATTTAATTGAGGATCTTAAATGTATGTTTTTTCTACCCTTTTTAGTTGCATTAACAATTCATTGTCTTCTGGTTTTTTTCCTTGTTTCATTGTCATTCTTTTGGATAAATTAGTGATTTTTTTTCTATGATTTGTTTGACCTCATTCTATAGTATCAGATTGTTTATTTTTAATTAGTTCTTAGTCTGTCTTTCTATGGCCCTTTATTGCATGTAATTTTTATTGCATCATGATCTGAAAAGGATATATTTACTATTTCTGCCTTTCTGCATTTGATTATGACTTTTTTATGCCCTGATACATAGTCAATTTTGTGTGTGTGTTTATGTAGGTATCATGTAATGCCAAGAAAAAAAATGTTTCTTTTTATCTCCATTCATTTTTTCTATGTCTAACTTATCTGAAATTTTTATTCATCATCTTAACATCTTTTGTGTTTATTTTGTGGGTTAGATTTATTTAACTTGGAGAGAGGGAAATCGAAACTACCACAGGTGTGGTTTTGGTGTATTATTTCTTCCTGTAACTTACTTGGAACATATATTTTGGTATTGTTATTATTCCATTGTCTTTTTTTTTTTCTTTTTTTCTTTTTGCTGAGGCAATTGAGGTTGTGACTTGCCCAGAGTCACACTGCTAGGGAATGTTAAGTGTCTGAGACCAGATTTGAACTCGGGTCCTCCTAACTTCAGGGCTGGTGCTCTATCCACTGTGCACCTAGCTGCCCCTATTCCATTGTCTATAGTACTTTTTAATGGATTGTAGTTTCGATTTTTTTTTTTTGCTTTTGCTCTGAGATCAGGATTGCTACCCCATTTTTTTTAAACTTCAGCTGAAGCATATTGTACTGTTCCAGCCTTTTACCTTTACTCTGTGTGTATTTCTCTGCTTCAATGTGTTTCTTGTAAATAATGTAAGATTCTGATTTTAATCCATTCTGCTGTTTCCATTTTATTGGAGAACTGATCCCATTTGTATTCATTTAAGTTTACCAGCTGTATATTTCCCTCCATCCTATTTTCTCCACTTATACTACTTTCTCTCTTTTTCACCCTATGTTTTGCTTCTGAATACCACCTCCCTTAATCTGCCCTCTCTTTTCTTTTTCCCTTTCTTCTCCTCCTTCCCTCCCACTTCTGCCATCTTCTTTATCCACCCCCTCTCCTCTTTTCCCTTTCTTCTATTTCCATAGAGGGTAAGATAAATTTCTATACCCAACTGAGCATATGTTTTTCTTTCTCTGAAACAATCTGATGAGATTAAGCTTCAAATAATGCTAATTCTCATCTCTTCTTTCCTTCTATTGTCATGGCTTTTTTGTACTTCCTATGATCTAATTTAATCTATTATGCTTACTTTCCTCCTCTTCTAGTACAATCCTTTTGTTCACCACTTAATTTGTGTTTATATCATATCAAAGTCAGTTTATATCCACATCATACACTCTTATTTATATTCATCCCAACTGCCATAATAAAAATAACAATTCTTAAGAGTTATTAAGTATCATCTTCCTGTGTAGTTGTAAACATTTTAACCTTTTTTTCTCATGTGTTTTTTTTAATTTCCTGATTGCCTTTTAATTGAAGGTTGAATGTTTAGTTTTTTTTTCATCAGAAATGATTAAACGTTCCCTGTGTTATTGAATGTCCATCTTTTTTATGCTGTTTTGTTGGGTAGTTGATTGTTTCTTGTAATCCAAATACCTTGATTCTTTCATGTAGAAGCTACTAAATCCAGGACTGTGCCGCCTTAATATTTAATTTTTTTTTCCTGGCATTCTGTAGTAGTTTTCCTTGATCTTATAATTTTGGAATTTAGCTCCAATATTCCGGGGAATTTTTATTTTAGCATCTCTTTAGAAAGTGATTGATGGATTTTCTGAATGACTATTTTGTCCTTTAGTATTCAGATATGTTTTCCTTGATGTTTTCTTGAAATATGCTGTGTTTTTTGATTTTTTATCTTTTAATCATTTATCAATTGAGGAATGGTTTTAATTTTAAAAAAAATGTTTGACTCAGTTCCCTATACATTTTGGAAATCAGGCTTTCATCAGAGAAACTTGCTTCAAAAACTATTTCACCCCCAGTTTATTCTGTTCTCTTTTGCTGCAAATGCCTGGGTACCCCAGCCATGGACAAATGCTGACTGAATGTGGTGAGAGAAAGAAATCACACAGGTCAGGTGGGAGACGTGAAGAACAAGCTCCATTTATTAAGCTGAGGGTAAGATTTATATATCTTTAGCTAAAGCAACAACAAGCATTTTCTCTCATGAGAGAACCTTAACCACAATGCTTGACTTGGAACTTCCATGTGTGGTATATCATGGCTGTTTCTTAGCTTCCTTGTAGTATCAGAGATGATCCTGTTGTGAGCCAACATCCTGAGTTCCCACAGGCACAGGCTCCTGACTCCTCAGAGCTGGCCTTCAACATCTCTCCCTTTTTTCTGTGCTAACCTGAGATAATGAAGGGAAGCATGAAGCTCACAAGATATGAGATCATCTTATAAAAACAGAGGAGGAAACATAAAAAACGAATACAAAACATATCCAAGGCAGGAAGTGCAACAACAAGCTTAATATATTTTTAAAAGGATTGACTTGATTTATCCAATTTAAGAATTTGTTTGCAATATCTTGAAAATCAATACCATCAATCGGCTATTTCATGCTGTATATTGGGTAATTGGCTTAATTTCTTATATAATATTTTCAGAATTCTATTCACCCTGAAGCTTGTTTAATATTTGTTCTATAGTTACATTAGTGAAATTTGAATACCTAAGGTATTACACAGATAAAAGCATAATGATAATCACATTTCCAATTGAAACACATTTCTAATTGTATGTCTTCCTAATGCTATCACTGACTATTCTAACACATCCAACTCTTGTTGCATCAGAGTATCTATTTCAATTTGATGTAATGAAGTGGCAGACATGTTCTGTGCTAAATTGTTGGTAAACTGAGCAGTTTGTAAGGCCACTGCAGACATAGAGAGGGAAGTGATAATGGAAATTGCAGCTATCATTCCTACAACTAGAGCACCAAAAAGTCTTTTTCTTCTAGGTTGTATGAGACCCATCTCCTGATCTATTATATCAAAGGTTTCTTCTCAAGCAGACTGATACCACTTATGTGACATTTTGTTGGAAATGAGACATAACTAGGTTGTTCTACAATCAAAACCATAAGTCCTGAAGTAGTGTCTATGTATCTAGATAGAGAACAGTTAACACAAGATATTAAAAACTTGGTTATGATACTTTTGGACTGATAAATTGTCGTGAATAAACATTTGTGGGTGTCCTATACAAGGCTGTATATAATGAGTTTTGGGAGTTGTCAATTGCTGCAACACCTTTTTTCTGTGTTATTACTGGTCCCAGTGCTGCCATGGCTCTAGAGATCCTCAAACACTTTTCCTAGCTCTGTTATAATGGTGTCCTCTATAAGGGAACCTATGGACATATTACTTCAAATATCAGATCATGCAAATAATCTAAGCTCCCCCCCCCTCCCCTACATTCTAGTTAAGGTGAACAATGCATTTTTTCCCAAGGTACAAAAGTGTCATTTAACATTATTGGTGAGGGAACAAGTGTGATAAGGAGGTATAGGGGTTGGTGACATGGACATGGTTTTTTGAGCGTATTTAAGAACATTATTTGCGCTGACCAACACTGCAAGTGTTCAAAAAAATTGGGCCATCATCTTAGTCGGAAAGAGATTATGACACATGTTGTTCTGTCTCTCATTACCAGCCAAATTGATACTAGGAAAAATATGGATCTTGTTGCTAAAAGCTGCATAGATAGTTTTATTTCTATTTACACTATGTGGGTTATGTTCTTTTCCTCTCAGACTATCCATATCATTTACAGTTAATCAGGGCCAAGTTATCATACCAAGTGACAGGTTTAACCTGAGAGGGGTGAGGCATATAAGTCCAGTATAATTGTTCTTCCATCCCATGATAAACATTGTGAGGACGCAAATGAAGGTCCTAGCACCTGTTTTCCATTGTGGTCTTGCTTTCCCTTATGCCTGTCCCTCCTTGAAAGACCTCCACTGCTACTCAGGGTCATTGTCCTGACAGCTAATGTGTTGGCACATAATGTTTCTCTTGGGGACTAGACCAGTTCTCCTGCAAGTTCTGGAAGAATACAAGCATAACCTCTTCCCCAGGTTAGTAATTATACTGGACCAGCCCAATTATCTGTTTTTGGATTCTTCCATAACTGTGACATCTGATCACCCATTTGACAACTTGTTCTTTTGTCCTGCAAAGTGTCTTTGTGGAGGAGTATGTCCCTGATCACCTAATGTCAAAAAATTTATGGTATATATTATCTGATCCAATCTCCTTACCCTATTGTCTATTACCCTTTTTTCTGTTTGTCAAGCAGTATCTTAATATCCTTGTTCTTTCAACAACGGCTTGCCCAGTAGAATTGTATGGAATCCTCATAAAGTAATATTATAGATGAAACAAAATTGCGTAAAATTCCTACTCATATAGGTGGAAATGTTTCCAGTCTTGAGATGTCTTGGAATGCTAAGAATACTAAAGCAAAATAAATAAGTAAATAAATGATTAATGATGTGGGTGGGAGCTTCCCTGGCTTAAGGGGTAGCCAAAGTAAACCCAGAGAATGTGTATCCACAGTCACATGTATGTGGTGAAGACATCCAAAAGGTGAATAATGAGTGACATCCATCTTCCATATGTCTAATGTATGAAGGCCTCTGGGGTCAATGGAAGTAATACATGAAGAGGGAAAATAGGGGATACATTTTGTATGTGATTTAACAATATTCCACGCTTGTTCTCATTTGATATAGAATTACTTAACATATTAGGGGATTCATGGAAATGAGCATGGGGTTGTTTAGCTTCAGGTAAGGAAAAAGACAAGGTAGTTATGGCATATCTACAGAATTTTCATGTATAATAGGATGTGGAAGAGTAGTATGGGAAGGAACTTGCATGCAAAAGAGAATGAATGGATGGATATGCCCTCTTATTGCTATTTGTAATTTTTTTTTTTTTTTGCTGAGGCAATTGGGGTTAAGTGACTTGCCCAGGCCCACACAGCTAGGTAATGTTAAGTGTCTGAGACCAGATTTGAACCCAGATCCTCCTGACTTCAGGGCTGGTGCTCTATCCACTGCGCCACCTAGTTGCCCCCGCTATTTGTAATTCTTAAAAAAGCTGGAAAACATAAAAGTTGAGAGGGCAATTATATGGTTTTATAACTTCTGTAATCACAAAAATCTTTTTTTTGAGTAGAATAGAATGGGGTACTAATGATCCTTTTAGTGTAATGAGAACAGCAATAAGCTGTCCTGTCATTTTTTGTGGCATCAGTTACAGTTAATGCTGTGGGTAGTGCCTGATTTTGTACAATCTGAGGGAAGGTACACTTATGAGATGTCATGCATTGAAAGATTTTTTGTAAGATTATATTATCCATAGTCCTTTGATATAAGACAACGCCACCTGTTAGGTAGGTTCATTACTCACCAGCATGTCAAGATGATTTTGACTAACCTGAGAAAGTAGTTCACTGATTGAGAATGATCTTTTTAATGTCTTAGACATAAGTTGTGCTACAAGCTGTGCATAAATCAATATATATCTTTTTTGTTTGGAACAGCAGGAATACCCACTCTAAGATTCCTGCTTGCTCCAAAAGGAATTTCTAAAGTTGGCCGAATGGTTACCTCAATAGGAAAATTCTTTTCTATTCTTTTGAGGTCTACATTTTTCAATTGTAAATTCCACCCTTTGAAGTTGTAAATCTGCCTCTGGAGTTAATGTGTAAAAGAATTACAATTAGGGGGGCAGCTAGGTGGCGTAGTGGATAGAGCACCAGCCCTGAAGTCAGGAGGACCTGAGTTCAAATCTGGTCTCAGACACTTCCTAGCTGTGTGACCCTGGGCAAGTCACTTAACCCCAATTGCCTCAACAAGAAGCAAAAAAAAAAAAAAAGAATTACAATTAGTATCTCCTCAGAGAATCTTAAAAAACTGTCCTAGCTCATGAGTTCCTATTCTCAAATGAGATTGAAGCTAACTGATATCACTGTTTGAAAATCATTCAAGTACTTTAATTGATCTCTTCTTATTGTGACCTTTTGTGGTTTAATATCTGTCTGATCTACTTTTTGTCCTAAATATAAGAAGGATGGGAAAAACTGTATTTTATCTAGTGCCACAACTAAGCCTTGATCTTCTAAGGCCTTTGGGGAAGAACTTTCCATTAATATCTTTTATGTGGAATTTCTAAATTTATAGAAGGTAATAAAAATGCAAAATATGGCCTGTTCTCTACTTGTGACAGATAATATAGAAACATTTTTCAGATCTATTATCCATAAAGGCCATCCTTTTGGTATCATATTGAAGGCTGCCCATATCTTCCATTCTATCATTTATGCATCTAAGGTCAGTCAATATTCTTCACTTTCTTGATTTCTGTTTTATAGCAAAAATAGGTGAATTCCATGGACTATTATTAGATGGCTCAATATGGCCAACCTCGAACTGTTCCTTCATTATTTCTGTCAGAGTGGTCAACTTTTCCAGAGACAGGAGCCATTGTTCCACCCATATAAGAGGTCCCTTCTTCCAAGTTATTTGAGGGATTCTCACACTCTCCTGTCTTCCTCAACAAAGATCCCAAGTAAAAACCCTAATTTGTAGATTGTGTGGATATTCCCATGTAATTTTGTCTCATCTCCAAAGATTTATGGGTAGATTTTCAAGGAAATAAGGTTGAAATTTTTTTCTCTCTTCTACTTGCCACGAAAGCCATTGAGTACTTTGTTATAGCAATGTTCCAGTCCGCACTCCCTGAAGAAGCATCTCTGTTTGCTTTAAAGGCCCTATCTGTGGCCACTGTGTTCTAGCAATAATTGGTTTATGTGTTCCGGTGTCCATTAATCCTCGAAAATTTCTTCCTTCAATATTCCATCAGTGTTTGTGCCCAGTGGCTTCTCTACCTGTACTGCCAAATTGTTGCACTCCCCTGATCTTGTCTTTATTACTTCCTGTGTTCATATAGGGAATAATTGTTAAATGGGCAATCCTCTCCCCTTATTTAAGTCATAGAGTTTAGGGTACAGGGAATATAGAACATGAATTTCACCAGTGCCAGCGGAATCCACAGTTCTGGGTAAGATTACAAGTCCCACAGAGAAGAGGAGCTGCAGCCAAGAATGAGTCCCATTGCCCCAAGAGACAGCACATGGACCCCACGGAGGTAGTTCTAGAGCAGGGTCACACAGCAGGAGGTGGAGCCCTGCACTGCCTTGGCAGCCTGACCCAGGTCTCTTGGTGGCGGTTGGTTTGGCATGGGAATTGGAAGAGCCAGGCATAATGCTGCTCCCCTTGTTTGTGGGGGCCGCAGCAGGCACTTCTCCTCCATGAGTTGCCACTTTTATCCCAAAGACAATCATTAGCCTAGTGTTTGCCTTTGCGACATCATGGATAGACTTGAGAGTGCCCGAGATTTTTGTGACTTGGGCTGACTGATGGGGGCTTTGCAATCTTTTTTCATGTCTCTGTTTTCACCAGTTATAACAAGGACAATCTTTGCTGCCTGAAGGTGATGTGAATAACCCAGCAGTTGTCTTATCCTGACACTAATCATTTCTGCGCCAAGTGGTTATCCCTTGTTGTAGATAAGCTCTCTGTCAGTGTAACAGAATGGAAGCTGCCTCAGAGTGGCTTACACTTCGTTGAATAGCTAGTGTCAGCCAAGCCGCAAAGTTGGAAAAAGGTTCTTGAGGTCCTGTGCAAGCCTTCATCCAGGTGGAACAGGCTCACATGGAATTTGCTCAAAGGCATGTAAGTCATAATTTAGTTGATCTCTTAATTCCAAATATTGCTCAGTGTCAGTTAACTGTTCAAAGGTTATGTTTACACCCTGTTGAGGATTCTCTGGCCTTCTCCTGACATTAATTCCCAGAACTCTGATTTCTGTACTAAATAGTCACTCCCCTTCATGACTGTCCATGTCAAAAGTCTGCCAAAGCAGTTGGGGAAATGCTCTCTACTGGTGTAAGCCCATACGGATTGTTAACTACATCTTCATGTGTCCCATGTTTTCATTCTTTTAGCAATTTTAGATCAAAAGGTTGATGTTCTTTAATGATCCCTCCATTGGGATTTGCTGATTCTGTAACAGGCAAAGCAGTCTGTAATTCTATAGGGACCTCTTGTCCTGTTGCTTGAGCCTGTCTTACAGCTCTGGTCACAATGTATTTTTCCTCCTTACAAAGATTTAATAAGGATGAATATTTTTATTTTTAATATTTCTGTAATGTCTTCCTCCTCTGTAGTGCCACAGGAGGCTTCTATCTTAATCATTTTAGTGGCCATAGACATTGCTTCTGGGTTTTGGAAATACATTTACATTCCAAATGTAAAAAGTGACACCAGATTAACATTCTTGATAATATTCACTTAACTGTCTATTGACTACTTCCCATTTTTCCACATCTCTTGTCCCTTCTTTGGGAAACCAAGAACAGCATTGTTCCACCATATCTAAGAATTCAACCCACTGTTCAGAAGTGGTCAACAGGCCCTTTGTCTTACTAATGATTTTAACACTTTCAAACAATATTCTTTGTCTTTTTTCTGCCAACAATCTACCTCATATTATCTAACTACTTTTATGGGACACTGTTCAGCCCATGTAATTTATGTCAGCTTTGAATCAAAGAAGCTGAAAAGTGGAAGTCTTGTATCTTTTAATCCCCACTTAAACCTGGGGAGTGAAAATATATGTGGAAAATTTTTTCTCCACCTTGTTAGCCTTGGACGATCAGAATGCCTTTTCATTTAGGGCCACTCAGCCAGAGAAAGGCTTCCTTTCAGGCCCTTGTTAGAGGGTCACAAACCGGTCAGGGTCAAATGCTGACTGAATGTGAAGAGAGAATCCCCCCGGGTCTGGTGGGAGATGGGAAGATGAAGCTTCATTTATTAAGCTGAGTTTTAGGCTTATAGACCTTTAGCTAAAGCAACAAGAAGCCTGTTTTTCTCAAGAGGACCTAAGCCGCATTGCTTGACTTAGAACTTCTGGGTAACTGGCCTTTTCCTAGCTTTCTTGTAATCTCAAGAGATGATCTTGCTGTGAGCCAACATCCTGAGCTCCCATAGGCGTTAGCTTCAGGACAAGCTGGGAGGAAAAGCTGGGCTGCTTGACTGCTCCAGGCTGACCCTCAGCACTCTGCCCTTCCATGCTGTCCTTCATCAAAAGGGTTTTGTTTCTGAACTTCCCCATCTCCATATGTCTTCTTTCCTGTCATCTTTCTCTACTTGCATATTCCCTTTCCCTTCTATTTGTCTGTAACGACCAGCTTTACAATTAAGGGTAGGATATACTTACCTCTACAGGCTTTGAACGTCTCCAGCTTCCAGCCTCCACTGGAAGAAACTTCACAGATCACCAGAGGACACGGGGATATACTTATCTTACTTTATTAAGTTCTGCTACTACATCTTGTCCTATCTTAAGCTAATGGTGGCAGTCTCTATGGCGGTAGTCTTGGTCTCTCTCCTGCACTAATGGCAGTGGTCTCTCTTCTCTTCCTCCTGCAGCCTTCTTTTATACCCTTCTCGTCCTTCCCTGCCCATGCCACAGCGAACCAATCGTGTCCCACCCCGAAGGTCTCCGGTCTGAGCTGGCCTGCTCTGATAGGGTGCCGGCCCACGAGCCGTGTGCAGCACCTGCAGATGGTGTGCAATATGCAAAACATCTACCACGTGACTTAGGCTCTATGGTCCTCTGTCCCGTGGTGTTCTGCTGCATCAGCACTGCCATATCAGCAGTGTTATGCCACACCCTGTGCTCAGCCATTTGACCCCCAGATGGTCACGTGCGTCCCTGCTGGCTACAGGCCCCCGGGCCTTACATCTCCCTTTTTTTGTTTAGTGGGTGACCGCCTAAAGGAAGGACATCGACTTTTAATTGAGTGAGACTGCCTGTCAACATAGAAAGACCTCATTTACAAAAGCAACAGAATAATAAAAATCCAAGCAGTAAATATAAGTCAGACAAAAAACAAAACAAAACAACACACACAAAGCGTGTGCGCACGCACACGCACACACACACACACACAAACACAACAATAAAAAGGCAGAATTCTGTTCAAATACGGCGGAATACATAAAGCCCGAAATAGATGACCATGAAAATTTCTGTTCTACCCACTGAATAAAGTCCTCTGAGGAGGTAGAAGGCATTGTAAAACTAGCAGCAAATTGACGTATGTCTTGTTCTAACAGAGCAAGTTGCTGAATAGCAGAGGTAACATTTTCAGACAAAAAATACCCTTAAGATGATCACGTACCCTTCCCCAAGTGGCATTAAAATTACAAGTTGCATTGACAGGTAAAGGAGTCACACAAACCCAAGACTTACATCGATAATGACATGGCACAGATTGCATC
This sequence comes from Myrmecobius fasciatus, assembly GCA_023553655.1. NCBI lineage: Eukaryota > Metazoa > Chordata > Mammalia > Dasyuromorphia > Myrmecobiidae > Myrmecobius > Myrmecobius fasciatus. The sequence continues at coordinate 274,843 of JAJPUD010000233.1, read as the reverse complement.
AGCTCATGCAAAGCTAGTTCGTCTCCTAGGAAAAGCACTGAGGCGGATGATTATAATTGTCCTTGCTCCGCCTTAGGCTAGAAGTGATGTTCCAGGTCTTCGATGCCACACAGTTAATATGAACTTCAGGCCGAAAAGTAAAACAAATGGGAAGAAATGGCGTAAAGAAGTTGAAGCTAAGATTTGCTATTTCAGTGGTTAGGGATCTTTCCTCTACTCGAGGATTCCCCAACAGCATCGAGACATTCCCTTCTAGATTAAAGGTGGGAGTACGTTCTTCCCAACTCACAAGATGCAACACTGGTGGTTTCGGTAATATTGCCTATAGCCATTGTCCATTTATGTCATGAACACGTTCATGAGCTGGAGTCAGTAGTGTCCAGTTCTTGTTTGATGTCATCACAGGAGTCATCGCTAACAGGATGCAAACAACGAGCAGGAATCCAAGATCCTCCTCCCGTTTCACACGTTCTGGAATGATAAGAACATACCCTGGCCTACAGGTAATTATCCTACCTGGCCCTTGCCAGACACCCTCTGGAGTCTGCCATATAACCTGACTTTGATTTTTGGTCAGCTCTCCTTCAGAGTATTTAAGCTCTTTTGAAGTGGAGCGCCAAGAATGCCAGAATTTCATAGCGGGCGTTAAATGCTCCTGATCAAATTTCAAATAATTGTAAGTGTAGATAGCAATGTCCAATAGCCCTTGTGTGATTTTTCTTCGTGGATTAACCCCTATAGGGTCCTTCTCTCCCTTTTCTTGTTTTTGAAGGATAGATTTTAGGGTCCTGTTAGCCTGCTCTACTATGGCTTGACCCATAGGATTATATGGAATACCTGTAATATGTTGTATTTGAAACTCAGCACAAAAATGAGAAAAACCTTTAGAACTATAAGCAGGCCCATTGTCAGTCTTTATTGATTGGGGAACTCCTGCTATAGAAAAACAATGATACAGGTGATTGATAACATGCTTTAAGGCTTCACCAGTTTGCAAGGTCGCCATAATGAACCCTGAATGTGTATCAATGGAGATGTGAATTAACTGATGTTTCCAATGTGTAACATCCATTTGCCATATTTCATTTGGGCTTGTACCTTTCGGGTTATGTGCAAGCACCCATGGAGATGGATGGTAAGGCACACAGGCTAGGCACCCTTTAACTATGTCCCTAGCTTGATTTTTAGAGATACCATAAAGTCTACAGAGAGATCTCATAGATAAATGAAAATGTTCATGAGCAGCAGTAGCTTCTTGTAAAGCAGACATAACAGGTAGACACATAGGACTTAACCAAGGCATCCACAGTCTTATTACCCTCAAAAATAGGACCTAACCCTCCAGTATGAGAACTGACATGCATGACATATATACGAGAGGATAATTGAAAAGAGTATTGATTGGGCTTGAAGCAATAAATCACCAATTTCAGAAGCTCTATAATTTATATGGGCTTGTGGCAACATAACCATCACTCGATAGAAGTACTGACTATCTGTAATAATATTAAAAGGAGGTTGAAATCTATGCATTACCTGAATAATTGCCCATAACTCATTCTTCTGAGTTGAAGAGAAGGGTGTGTCTAGGACCATTTTTATATTAAGATCAGGGCAATAAATACCGGCATGATGATGTTTAGTGGCATCTGTAAAAATATTAGGACCTTCCACAGGTTCATTGCTAATGACCGTCATGGGCATATTCACTTGCAGTTGTGCAAAGGCCGACTGGTTGCCTTAGACCCAAATAGGGAACTATATCTAACCATTCGGAACTGTCCTTATATTGCACCATATTTGTTATTCCCTCTTTCCAAATGATTGGTGGCTTTCCACATATAGCAAAACTTCTGGAAACAGCAGTTCTTAAAAACTCTAATAAAAGAATAATCTTGTTTTCTAAAATCTTTCCCCTAGTATTGGGATAGAGCCATTCTACGACTCCATGGGGTTGACAAAAGGCACCAAAAATGGATTATCTTTTAACGCGATAAAATCTATATGCCGGTCACTTTGTATCCTAACCGTATGTGCTTGCATAACCTTTTGTATCTATTGCATAGATTCCTTAGCAGCAACAGTCCATTCCCTAGGAGATTTTAAATACGAGTCACCTTTCAATGTATCATATAAGGGTTGCATAACTGATGGTGGAATAGGGACTGTAGTCCTCAACCATTGAATAGCACCTATCAATTTTTGAAAACCATTCAAGGTTGTATATTTATCCAAACCTATTATAGGAGGCCTTTTATCGATTCTAGCTCCATTGATAATATATCCTAAATATTGATAGCTTGGCCCTAATTGTATCTTTTCTGGTGCTACTTGTAAGCTATGATTTGAAATAGTCATTAATAAATCTTGTAAAACTACCTGCATTTTAGATTGATTTTCAGTAGCTATCAAGATATCATCCATATAATGCATTATAAGAACGTCTTGAAAAGCCTTTCTCACTGATCGAATAACTTCATCTATATACCATTGACATAATGTCGGACTATTGGCCATACCCTGAGGTAAAACTATCCATTGATATCTCTTAGAGGGGGCAATAAAATTTACAGAAGGAACTGTGAAAGCAAATTTTTCTCTATCATTAGGATGTAAGGGAATTGAATAAAAACAATCTTTGATGTCTATAATTGCTATTTCATAATCCTTTGGTATCATATTGGGTAGAGGTAGACCGGGTTGTAAGGTGCCCATAGGTTGCATGCTTTCATTAATTTTGTGGAGGTCTGTTAACATCCTCCATTTTCTACTTTTCTTTTTTATTACAAAAACAGGAGATTTTATGGGCTGAATGAGGGTTCTAAATGCCCTGCTTTAATTTGTTCCTCCACAATCTCTTGCAAGGCTACCAGTTTTTCTGATGATAGGGGCCATTGATCAACCCAAATGGGAGAGGATGAATGCCATTTCAATTCTGGTAGCACTATTACTTCAATGGCCCCCATTTTTGACTGCAGGAACATATGCATTCCGGACATGAGATCACGCCCCCATAAGGAATTAGGGAGACCTGCAACCACTAGAGGGTGGAATCTACCTTCTTGGTCTTCCACTGTCCATCTCAAGAATCTAAGTGACTTGCTGGCTGTTTGTGGGCCTCCAACACCAGTAATTCCAACTGAATTTTCCTCTAACTGCCATTCTCGGGGCCAATCTTCTCAGTGGATAACTGATACATCCGCCCCTGTATCTAGCATTCCCCAGAAGCGTCCTTCTATATAAAAAGCCCCTGTACCTGTCATGGCCTCAAAGGCATCCTGTTGAGTGACCCCTTGAGGTAATTGGGTTCCCTTTAAAAACTCTCTGGTTTCTCGGTGCCACTCAGCATGCCATATAGTCTTTTGCCCTGGTGTTAGACAGGCCGTAGACATGGCCTCCCAATCCTCTGGAGTATAAGCTATTCTATTAGATAACGTTGTCAATGTTTGTATGACAAATGGAGAGTTGGGACCATAGTTTTGACAAGCATTTTTTAAATCTCTTGGTAATTTGAAGGGAACCATAGTATATCCCCTCTGTGGGTCATTCAAATTTACTGGAAAGGCAGTAGACCAGTCAGACACATCCTCCCCTTCCAAAAATGCTTGATGGACAGAGGCAGCCACTTTTCCTAGTTCTCGGGGTCGGCATACAACCTCCGAGGATGATCCAACCTCCGAATAATAAGAAGGTGGAGCAGAGGGAATTACTTCTGGACCAGGTTGAATAAGTGGTGCAGACGGCAAAGCAGCGTCCTTTTTGCCAGGCCCCAATGTCAACTGACTTAATGCTGCCACTACTGCCTTGCCCACGATTTCCTTCATCTCCTCAGCATAGGCTCCACCCGCGCCTTGCTGGACATCTGCCAACTCCGCCCCTCCACTTCCTGTTTTTTGACTCTCTACTTGTTTTCCTTCTCCCTTGCCCTGTTCCCCTAACTTCCTCAATCGGCCCTTGTTGCCACTCCCTTTCTCTCTTTTATGCTTTCTTTCTCGATCTCCCCCTTCTTCCTCAGAACTTAAATCTTCCCATAAAGAGTCTCCTGTCTGAGCACTAGCGGCGACATTTACAGATGGCGAAGGGCCATAAAGAGCTGCTTTCACTAAACTGTAAATAATAAAGTCAAGATCCCTCACCGACCCAGGAATCTCCTTTTCATAGTTTGATAACTGATTACCAACCACGATCCATCTGTTGCAATCTACTCCCATAAATTCCACCCACGGAGAGACCGTCCACAATAACTTTACAAATTTACGGCAATCTTCGTCTCTCTCTTTTACTCCTTTCTTTGTTACTAACCTTTTTATCTTCTTAGCATAAACTCCTGTGTCACTGGGGCAAACAATGGGAATACTGAAAGACTGACTTCTAACTAATTTCTAACTAATCATTTCTAACTAATCCAACCGGGCTTCTTGCTTCTCTGTGAGCAAGTCTGTGAAGTCTTCTACCCTCCTTCAGGTCCCTGTTCGGGTGCCACTTGTAATGGCCAGCGTTACAATTAAGGGTAGGATATACTTACCTCTACAGGCTTCGCATGTCTCCGGCTTCCAGCCTCCACTGGAAGAAACTTCACAGATCACCACAGGACAAGGGGATATGCTTATCTTACTTAATTAAGTTCTGCTACTACATCTTGTCCTATCTTAAGCTAATGGTGGCAGTCTCTTCTCTTCCTCCCGCAGCCTCCTTTTATATCCTTCTCGTCCTTCCCCGCCCATGCCACAGCAAACCAATCATGTCCCACTCCGAAGGTCTTCGGTCTGAGCTGGCCTGCTCTGATAGAGCGCCGGCCCGTGAGCCGTGTGCAGCGCCTGCAGATCGTATGAAATATGCAAAACATCTATCACGTGACTTAGGCTCTATGGTCCTCCGTCCCGCAACGTTCTGCTGCATCAGCACTGCCATATCAGCAGTGTTGTGCCACACCCTGTGCTCAGCCATTCGGCCCCCAGATGGTCATGTGCGTTTCCTGCTGGCTATAGGCCTCTGGGCCTTACACTTGTCCTGCAGAGTAAGTTATATTTCTATACCTATATTGTAGGTATGTGTGTTATTTATTCTTTGAGGCAATTCTGATGAGAGTAAGGTTCTCTCACTCTTCCTCCCCCCATGCCTTTTCCCCTCCATTGTAATAGTTTTTTCTTGCCTCTTATGGTACATAATATATATACCATTCCATCTCTCCCTTTCCATTATATTCTCTTCTCACCCTTTTTATTTTATTTTTTTTAGATATACCTTCATATTCAACTCCCACTTGTGCAGTTTTCTTTCTCATATATATACTTCTAACTACTAATAATGAGAAAGTTCTTATGAGTTACAAGTATCTTCCCACATAGGAATGTAAACAGATAAACATTATCATTTTATATCACTTTAATGATTATCTCTTTATGCTTCTCCTGAGTTCTGTATTTGAAAATTATATTGTCTATTCAGCTCTGATTTTTTTTATCACAAATGCTTGAAATGTTCCAATTTAGTGAATATCTGTCTTTTCTCCTGAAGGATTATAATCAGTTTTGCTAGGTACTGATTCTTGGTTATAATCTTGGTTCCATTGCTCTCTTGAATATCATATTAATCCTCAAACTCTTTAATGTAGATACTGCTAAAATCTTGTGTTGTCCTGACTGTGGCTCCACTATACTTGAATTGTTTCTTTATGGATGCCTGCAATATTTTTTCCATGACTTGGAAGTTGCAGAATTTGGCTATAATATTCTTGAGTTTTTACCTTGGGATCTATTTCAGGAGGTGATTGGTGGATTCTGTCCATTTTTCCATGATTTCTGTCTATGATAATTTCTTGAAATATGATGTCCAGGTTTCTTTTTTTTTTTCTAAATCAGGGCTTTCAGATAATTTTTAAATTCTCTCTTCTGGATTAATTTTCCTGGTCAGTTTGTAATGCCCAGGGAGAAACTGAGGCAGTATCACACATTGGAAATTAGATAATATTTTATTGATGTTAATTGAGAGTTCAGAATCCATAGCTATGGATTGGGACTGCTGGGATTCTTGTCTCAAATCACATGGTCCATTGTGAGTTTAGACTGACAGACATGTCAGCCGACTGGATCTCAAGCAGGTCCCGCCCAGAGAGTTAGACCGGCATACATGCCAGCCGACTAAATAGGACTAATGTCACAAAGTATTCAATACCTCATTGATGGGCATCACAGGTTTTATAGGTTCCATAGCTCAGGGAAAAGTAACTCATGGGAACAGCTGAGAAACATCTGGGATCCAAGGAAACTATAAATTCAGTTCTGGCAGGTAGGGAGTAAAAGTGCTGAGTTTGAGAAAGGAAGACAATAAGTCTGGAGCCAAAAGATAAGGGATATGTCAAGGTAGACCATCTGGAGGTTTTATGACTCCTTTGGAATGTGAGTCCAATTATTTCTGATGGTCAGGAAGTGGGGGTTGCTATTTTTGGGCAGAACAATTAAGGGAAACTGAAACAGCAACTGAGGGAAACTGAGACAGGGAAACTGTGGCACGTTATTTTTATAATGAGATATTTCAGGGGGCAGCTAGGTGGTGCAGTGGATAGAGCACCAGCCCTGAAATCAGGAGGACCTGAGTTCAAAAGTGATCTCAGACACTTAACATTCCCTAGCTGTGTGACCCTGGGCAAGTCATTTCACCCCAATTGCCTCAGCAAAAAAAGAAAAAAATTTCATGTTCATTTTGTTTCTATTTCCACCCATTCTTTTGGAGTTGTTTTATTGTCTTGATTTTTCATTAAATAATTAGCTTCCATTTGCTAACTTTTATTATTTTCTTCAGTGAACTTTTGAACATATTTCCCCAATTGGCCAATTTTGCTTTTTAGCCATTTTTCTCATCTCATCAGTTTTTTGTATTTCCTTTTGTAACACTCTTTCCTCTCCCAGTTTTTTCTCTCTTACTTGATTTCCAAAACCCACTTGAGCTCTTCCATGGCCTGAGACCAGTTCTTATTTTTCTTGAAGATTTTGGATATAGGAGCTTTGACTTTGTTATCTTTGAGTGTGTATTTTGATCTTTTTTTTTTTCTTTTTGTCACCATACTAACTTTTTGTGGTCAGAATCTTTTTCTATATTCTGCTCATCATCCTAGCCTATTACTCAGCTTTTAACCCTTTGTTAAAGTAGGGTTCTATTTTCAGGTACATTGTTCTGAGTTTCAATGGTTTTGTGCGGCTGCTTTCATAGATCTTCCCAGAGACCTGACCAATAGAGAATTAGGAGAAGAAAAGGGAAAGTGAGAGGGAAGAACAATAATATGAGAAGCTAGTATTTAGGTTGCAGTTCTAAAGTTTGCAAAGAACTTTCCATATGCTATCTTGTTTGGTCTACAATCCCAGCAGATGCATGCTGCTGTTATTCCTATTTTCCAGATGAACAACCTGGCACAGAGATGTTAAATGACATGGCAATGTTCTACAGTTAGTGTCTGAGCAGAATTCAAATTCAGGTTTTCCTGTTTTATCAATCTAGCACCGTAATAATAAACAACAATAATAGGTCACGCTTGGGGGGTGGAGCCAAGATGGTGGAGAATAGACAGATCTTTATGTTCTTCTTGGTGTCCATCAGATCAATACCAATTCAAGCCTCTGAATTGGTTTTGGACTGACAGAATCCACAAATGTTTGGAGTGTAACAAATTTCCAGCAGAAGATATTTTGGAAAAACTTCAAAAGTCTGATTCAAGTAGCAAAGGCTTGGGGAAAGGAGAAAAGGGGGAGTTGTTAAATTACGGGCACAGGGCAGGGACACAGGGCATGTCCGGGGGATCTACTGGGAGATTCTTAGCCAAATCACAGGCATTCTTATTGTCCTGCTTACAAACCAGGTAATCAGCAGATTAGCTGTGAGATTGTGTATTGCAAGTACAAAAGGCTGATAATGACCCTCAGAAGAAGGCTGGCTTGCTCCTCCTGCTCCTTTCAATAAGTTTTTCTCTTGTAGAGAGAAAACAAGAGAGTTATTAGAATTTAACTTGAAAATAAATCAAAACTCAATAGGAGTCTCATACAAATTATAGCAAATTTTTCAATTAAATAGTTATTTTTAAGTTAACCAGTACCTGTTTGTGAGATACTAAGTATCTAAGTAACAAACCAAACTCAATTACTTTGTCTCCCTCCCCCTCAATTTCATACAAACCCTTTCTTTGTGCCAAATCTATTCCAAAGTATGTTATTCCCTACTCCTTTTTTTTATTATTTATGGACACTATCCCCTAACCTGCCTCTTGATAGCATGCAATCACCACTATTTACTTCTGGACTTTTAAAGTTGATAGTGAATTTTTTCTTTCAAAAATTTACAAACTACTCTCAAATCCACTGTTTACAGTATTAATGCAAACACATTACAGCTTTTTTTCTGCCTTGGCTCTTCTCATTTCTATCTGCTTAAATATTAAGGACCACACCTAAGTGGGAAAACCCCCACAGCTTTGAATCATAACACCCTTGAAGGAATTGCAAATCAGCCTTTACTGATGCAGATGTTGCTTGTGAATTGGGAATGAAATCTGAGGCAAAAGGGAAGAAGGTTGGAGAATGCAACTGCCTCTGTCTCCTACTATCCTTATTATCCTTTCACATTAAGGGATCTGTTCTGCTGCTCAGAATTAGATCACCAGCAGTCACTAGCAGGTGGTTCCCATAACTACTGCAGGGGCCTGCTCCTAGGTGATGGCCACTGCTCACCTTCCCTTTACTACAGGAGCCGCTTCACATTTTCAAGTGGCACAAGCCAGTCAACATGAACCTGGCTGCTCCAGAGTTGCCTTTGGCTGGCCTGCCACACCTTCCTACTTAGGTCACCAATTTAGGGACTTTCCTCAAGCCACTTTGCCAGGACCTGAATAGGTACCTAGCCTGCAGGCCCTCTCTCTAGGGATGTGGGACACAAATCCTGAGATTCCTTCTTTATCTTTTTTTTATTATTATTAATACTTTTTATTTGCAAAACATATGTATGGGTAATTCCTAAACATTAACCCTTACAAAGCTTTCTGTTACAAATTTCCCCCCCATTCCCCTCCCCTCCCCTTGATAGCAGGATATCTACTACATGATAATTATGTTAGAATACTTAAATCGAAAATATGTATAGCTATTGTCACACATCATTTTTTTTTTGTTCAGGAGAAATCATATCTATAAGAGAGAATAATCTGATAAAGGAAATACAATGCAAGCAAACCTCAATAGAGAACATGAAAATGTTATGTTGTGGTCCACATTTCACATCCCTCTCTCTGGGTGTATATGGCCTTCTTCACTGAACAATTGTAATTGGTTTGAAGCATTTCATTGTTGAAGAGAGTCATGTCCATTAGAACTGATCCTCATATAGTACTGTTGTTGCCGTGTACAACGATCTCCTGGTTCTGCTCATCTCACTCAGCATCAGTTCATGCAAGTCTCTCCAGGCCTCTCTGAAATCGTCCTGTTGGTCATTTCTTACAGATCAATAATATTCCAAAACATTCATATACCATAATTTATTCAGCCACCCTCCAATTGATGGGCATCTACTCAGTTTCCAGTTTCTAGCCACCACAAAAAGAGCTGCCACAAACATTCTTGCACATGTGGGGCCCTTTCCTTCTTCTATGATTTCTTTGGGATATGAGCCCAATAGAAACACTGCTGGGTCAAAGGGTATGCACAGTTTGATAACTTTTTGAGCATAGCTCCAAATTGCTCTCCAGGATGGTTGGATCCATTCACAGCTCCACCAACAATGCATCAGTGTCCCAGTCTTCCCACATCCCCTCCACCATTCATCGTTATCTTTTCCTGTCATTTTAGCCAATCTGACAGGTGTGTAGTGGTACCTCAGAGTTGTCTTAATTTGCATTTCTCTGATCAATAGTGATTTGGAGCACCTTTTCATATGATTATAAATAGTTTTAATTTCATCATCTGAAAATTGTCTGTTCATATCCTTTGACCTTTTATCAATTGGAGAATGGCTTGAATTTTTATAAATGTGAGACAATTCTCTATATATCTTAGAGATGAGACCTTTATAAGAACCCTTAAATGTAAAGATGATTTCCCAATTTGATGCTTCCCTCCTAATCTTGTCTGCATTAGTTTTGTTAGTACAGAAACTTTTTAACTTAATATAATCAAAATTATCTATCTGGTGTTCAATTAAGAGTTCCAGATCTTCCCTGGACATAAATTTATTCCATCTCCACAGGTCTGAGAGGTAAACTATCCCATGTTCCTCTAATTTGGTTATAACATCACTCTTTATATCTAGATCATGAACCCATTTAGATCTTATCTTGGTATGTGGTGTTAGGTGTGGGTCCAGCCTTAATTTCTTCCACACTAGTTTCCAATTATCCCAGTAGTTTTTGCTGAATAGTGAGTACTTATCCCAAAAGCTGGGGTCTTTGGGTTTATCAAACACTAAATTGCTAACGTTATTACCTAGCTTGTCCTGATATACTATTCTATGCCACTGATCGACTGCTCTATTTCTCAGCCAGTACCAAATGGTTTTGATGACTGCTGCTTTATAATATAGTTTTAGATCTGGTACAGCAAGGCCACCTTCATCTGTCTTTTTTTTTTTCATTAATTCCCTTGAAATCCTTGACCTTTTGTTCTTCCAAATGAACTTTGCTACTATTTTTTCTAGATCTGTAAAATAATTTCTTGGGAGTTTGATTGGTATGGCACTAAATAAGTAATTCTTTCTTTATCTTTGCAGGATCTGAACATCCTTTTGTGAGACATGGAATTTGCACTTCTGCCTCATTGTAATCCTATTGCCCTTTGTTCAGACATTTGTTCCCTGAGGCCAAATTAGGTTTCTTACCAGTCTTTAGAAGCCATTTGTTTGAAAGCTTTTACAGTCTTGAAACAGTTTCTTGGGTAGCTAATTATGTCTCTTAAAATTACCCAGGTTGGCCAACAGTGATTTAAGTTTTCTTATAGAAGTTTTTACCAACTTTCTAAGCACCTACAAGTTTTGGGCCATATCATATTAACATTTTGTTGGCTATCACTCCATTAGTGGAGTCTTCTGAATTCTTATTAGCCATGGGAACCCATAGGATCCACTGGGACAGTCCTAGTCTTATGTAGAATTACTAATTAGAAACCAGTAAGACAGGGGTTTTCTCTGTCATCAAGGTTATTTAGAATTCAGTTAGGGGCAACAGAAGCCAGGGAAGCCTAAGATCTCTCACCACCTGAGGGGCTTCTGTCCACTTTAACTCTAACAAAAGGAGTGAGGTCAAACCAGGTGGAGGCTCCAGGAACTGAGGGAGGAGGACTGACTAACTGCTACAACAGACAGAAGCCAGACTACAAGGCATCCAAGCTGGGTCCTAGGCCCAGATCTCTGCTGACGTTGGCATAACAAACTGGAAAGTTTGTTAATTTTTTCAAACTGGAAGCCCGGTCTAGGAGGGATGGGGCAATTTATGCCACAAAGGGGAGTAGTGGAGATGATGAAAACAGTGTGGTTGGTCTCTCCCAGGAATGGTTGGCATTCAAAGGAGAATGTTTGTCACAAGAGCTGATGATAAAACTGGTTTGAGCTTATTTAGGCTCCTTTTAACAGGGCTTGTGCACAGCTCTGCAGAGTCAAGAAGTGACCCCTGGGAAGGCATCAGGAGTGAGCAAGACATTGTACTGTATCATGTCACATCCATGGTCTGGGGACAGGGAAGCTCAAGAAAATCAGATAGGTCAGCATTAAGGATATTACCATATTTGCAGGGTGAGCATGTTAAAGAATTCTGCTTGATGCATGCAACTTGCCTGACAAATTACTGCTGTTTCAGTTTCATGAATATGTTAAATGCCAACCCCTTAGCATCATCCAAAGATGGCAGGGGATGAGGCTCACCCAAAAAACCTTTCAATCATGGAACAAATTCTTATTTCCAACCTTTGATTGTCCAACCCTAGTACTTCTAGGTGCTTACTATTTGCTGAATTACTGAAAGAAAAAAGTTGGCTAACAATAAAGCAATTATGGAATCATATTCATTTTTCTCATCTCTACAAAATCTGAGAATAGTCGATATATAGAATTAAAATCTTTTATAAAGTGGTGAGAAGGAAAAAGATTTTCACCATTGACTTTTAACAGACTACATCTTTAAAATCAATGGACTAAAAAATAGAGAATACAAGATTCTAATGTGTTTGATTATTTTTCTTCTGATAATAAATTGTATTTAGATATTATGAAACACATCCCTAAAGGAACTTTCTTCTTGAACAACTTGTCTCCTATGTATCTGGATTCCATGCAAGATTATTGGATTTCTATAGTCTCACATAACTAGATTCCTCTGGGTATCGATATTTAAGCAAGGCAAAAATGCAAATATATTACTCAAAGATGTCTGGACCTATATTGGAGGATTTCATATATGATCTGAGTAAAAGAGGGGTGCCTTATACCAGATGAAGTTCTCAAAGTGTTTTTTCTTATAAGCAAATTGTTTTGTATTGACTCCATGTCAAGCACCAAAATAGTAGAGTATTTCTTAAATGGCCATTTTTAAAAGAGCCCTCTAAGAATCCAAATAGAAAAGCCAAACACATGAAAATTTCTTACTGCAAGTATTATGACATGAAGTTGGATACCTTACTGAATTAGTTTATAATAATTGTTACATATTAAATCTTATATATGAAATTAGCTGAGTAAAATGAGAGTATGAGAGAAATCTAGTCTCAAACTATTCCCTATAAAACAAAAAAATATTAACACTGATGTTCTTTCCAGTATTGCCTGTGCTGCTTTTAGTTACTAAGTCATTTAAAAATAGGATCTCCAAATAATAAAATTTGTAAATGACATAGAGGGCATCAAAGAGATGTATGACAGGTTGGGAAAATTACCAAGAATAACTTAAAACAGTTGGCTGAAGGGAATATAACTGTAAAAGGAGTGGATTGGTAATTTGTCAAGAATTTGGTGGCATACATATGAAAAGGTGCTCCAAATCACTGTTGATCAGAGAAATGTAAATCAAGACAACCCTGAGGTACCACTTCACACCTGTCAGATTGGCTAAAATGACAGGAAAAGTTAATGATGAATGTTGGAGGGGTTGTGGGAGGGCTGGGACACTGATGCATTGTTGGTGGAGCTGTGAACGGATACAGCCATTCTGGAGAACAATTTGGAGCTATGCTCAAAAAGTTATCAAACTGTGCATACCCTTTGACCCAGCAGCATTTCTATTGGGCTTATATCCCAAAGAAATCATAAAGGAAGGAAAAGGCCCCACATGTGCAAGAATGTTTGTGGCAGCCCTTTTTGTAGTGGCTAGAAACTGGAAATTGAATAGAAGCCCTTCAATTGGAGAATGGCTGAATAAATTATGGTATATGAATATTATGGAATATTATTGTTCTGTAAGAAATGACCAGCAAGATGATTTCAGAGAGGCCTGGAGAGACTTACATGAACTGATGCTGAGTGAAATGAGCAGAACCAGGAGATCATTATACATGGCAACAACAGTACTATATGACGATTAATTCTGATGGACATGGCTCTCTTCAACAATGAAATGTTTCAAACCACCTCCAATTGTTCACTGAAGAAAGCCATATACACCCAGAGAGAGAGATGTGAAATGTGGACCACAACATAACATTCTCATGCTCCTTGATTGATGTTTGCTTACATTGTGTTTCCTTTATCTGATATATCGTTTGGGTAGATAAGATTTTTCTTGCACAACAATGATAAGTTTGGAAATATGTATACATATATTCGATTTGCCAATATTTTAACATAATTAACATGTAGTGGATATCCTGCCATCTAGGGGAGGGGTGGGGAGTTGGAGGGAAAAATTTGTAACGGAAAGCTATGTAAGGGTTATTGTTGAAGAATTACCCACACATATGTTATGCAAATAAAATAAAATTTAAAAAAAAAGAATTTGGTGACATAACATGAACAAAACTAAAGGTTATTTTGTTATCTCCAAAATATTAAAACATTTACAGAAGGCCTATGACACTTTGGAAGTTTGTAGAAAGAACATGGACAGGAACCACATAGAATGAGGTGGTCTGTATTGGTTGAATTCTGCAACAAAAAGTACCCCCATTAGTGTTTACTCAATAGTCATCAAAGTACTAAACCCTTACGGTGGATATTGAATTTAAAAAAGAGGTGTTTTGCTTTTTCTTATTTTGGATTGTAGCCACAAAATGTGATCTTGAAATAGAGGTAGGAATAGAAAACACTGGCTTCTTTCCTCCTCCCAAGTTTGACACACACACTGTCTTGTATCTCATTATCTTTGGTCTCAGTTTTTCAACTGTGTTAAGTTAAAATGGATATTAATGGAACATTTATCACCAAGGGCAGAAATGTCATGCTCAAATTTTTAGATGAGCTACACTTATGGAAATATTGGCAAACCAGAGAAATACTTTTTTTAGCATACAAAAGATTGTTAAAAGCAACTTATTAAAAGTTTAGTATGATATAAAAATGTTTAGTAGGCTAAATAGTGCTCTTGTGCATTCCATGTATTTGACATCCTCTGGCTAGATCACTACACTGAAATATGTCTTGTATCATTGTGACCATAATATTTCATATAACATTATGCCTTTAGGTCCCAATTTCACTGTAAAATGTGGCTAATAAACACACATACTTATAACATGCTTTGTCAAGTAAGAATGTGTTTGACAATCAGGAAGGAACATTAACTCTTTAGAGCTAGTGAAGAACCCACCTACAAGTTTTTGATGGGAATTTGAAAATAGTCCCAGAAAAGTTAAGTAAGATTCATAAAATCTCAAGAGTTAGAAGGTCCATTTGGGGTCCTCAAATCTGACCTTATTCAAAATGTTACAGAATTCTTGCTAGACTGTTCCTGATAAAAGTTTATATAACCTTTTTTCTGAAGGGAAAGATAAGGACCCATTTTCTCTAGAGCAAGACTGTTTATTGTTTGAACACTTCTGATAGGAAGTGCCTTCTATTGGCCTGAAATTCATCACCTCATAATTTGCAGTCATTGGTTTTAGTTCTTTCCTTAAAAGAAAAACAAGTGGGGCAGCTAGGTGGCGCAGTGGTTAGAGCACCAGCCCTGAAGTCAGGAAGACCTGAGTTCAAATCTGGTCTCAGACACTTCCTGGCTGTGTGACCCTGGGCAAGTCACTTAACCCCAATTGCCTCAGCAAAAAAAAAAAAAAGAAAAAAAGAAAAACAAGTAAAATAAGTCTGATCTCAGTTAAACAAATATTGTTGATGAGAGAGTAATGTTGACTGAAATCTAGATAAAATTCCAGAGTTGGAGATTGTGCTTGCTTGCTCTGCCTAATGATTATATCCAATTTAATCTCCATATTTTTATTCTTACTTTTTGATTGGAATTGTGACTTATTAAAATTTGGTAGTAAATAGAGTGGCAGGTACTGCTAGTGCTACAACTATAAGAGTAAAAAAAATAGTCTCATTGCAGTAAGAGAGCATGTTGTATAGGTAGGACTAGCCAGGAGACTGGACTGGTTTCTCATTACTGTACAAAGCAGAACAGAATCAAGCACTTGGATTGGTTCTCATCAGAAAAGACAAGCACTATTTTCTCCCAAGAGGAGAAAATATTTGTTAGTCATTGTTTAGACTCGGTCTCAAGAGGGTATATTGACTCCCTAACCGTGGTCAAAACAAGAAAGGAAATATGTAGCAGGATCCACGTTCCCCACATCTGTTTGCTGGTACCCAAACTCCTGGCTCCTGGATGAGTGATGACCACATCCTGTTTACCACAGCCCAAGCCCCTGCATCTGCCCCCTGCAATTAGCTTCTAAGACAGGCCTGTAAAGACCCATCATATCATGATAAAAGATGAGAAATAAACGGGGGCTAGAAAGTAGATAGGTCCAATGACTCTCTTCAACAATGAAATTCTTCAAACCAGTTCCAATTGTTCGGAGAAGAGAGCCATATACACCCAGAGAGAGGGATGTGAAATGTGGACCACAACATATCATTTTCATGCTCTCTATTGAGGTTTGCTTGCATTGTATTTCCTTTATCGGATTATTCTTTCTTGTAGATAGGATTTCTCCTGCACAAGAAATGATGTGTGGCAATAACTATACATACATATATTCGATTTCTTAAGTATTCTAACATAATTATCATGTAGTGGATATCCTGCCATCTAGGGGAGGGGTGGGGAGTAGGGGGGAAAATTTGTAACGGAAAGCTTTGTAAGAATTAATGTTGAGGAATTACCCATACATATGTTTTGCAAATAAAAAGTATTAATAAATAAAAATTAAATTAAAAATTAAAAAAAAAGAAAGTAGATAGGTCCAGGGGGACAAGGCTCCTGGTGAAGTGGAGAAGGTCAGAGTGTAAAATGAGTGTGGCCTGGCTCCTCCCCAGTGGTAATCTGAGGGTCAGGAAGTGAGATAATCAAGTGTGAGGAGTAGAGACAAGAGTAAAAAATTAATTTTAGCACTATTAAGGGATTTTGTCGCTTTGAGAAGCCTAATTGGATGGAATAGTGCATATTTGTCAGTCCCTTAAGGATGTCTGTGAAAAACATTTGTTTGTACTACTAGACATGATAGAATTCTGCCCATGTCGATGCAGGGTTTGTTAGGAGAGTCTGATGGTAAGTGGCAGATTAAGTGATGTGCTGAAGTACGCACAGGTAGTAAGTGAGTTCAAAGCCAGCTCCTCTGGCTTCGGTCTGGCCCACTTCCTGCTGCCCTTGACTGTTTCCATCTTGTGTTCCAAACGAGGACTGAAATGAGCTGTGTTTTATCTAGTTGGACTAGCTGGCTTTTATATTCCCTTCCAACTCTGAAATTCTGTTATTTTCTCATTTTCATAGAGCAAAGAAATAAGAGCTCATGTTTTTAAAAAGAAAATATTCAAGATTTTAGTTGGCTTCAATATTAATATTAACAAATCATTTGCTATATTAGCCTCAGTTTTCTCATTGTAAAAAGGGGATAGAAAACACTGCTCAGGCTGTGAGGAACAGTGAGATAATTGTAAAGCACATAACTCAATACTAAGCATTTAGTAAGCAATATATATTAGCCATTTTATAAATTATCATCTGTTCCACCCAAACTTTATACATATTTTAGAATGCATACACAGAAACGTAGTATCTATAATGTGTGGGTCAGAGACCACCAGCTCAGATGAAATCTGGAGACTTCTCAAGGTAGAAGCAGAAAGAAATTTATTACAATCTTATGAGAAAGGGTATCTCAACTCTGACAGTGTCAGTGTTGTGTCCAAACAGATGGAACTTGATAGGAATTTAATGTGGAGGTTTATTAAAACGCATGGCTGCAAGGGGAAGTCCCAAATAAGCAGCCCAGAATGGAGGGAGAACAAGGTTTATAAAGAGAAGGGCTACAAGAGGGGAGTCATTATCGCCATAAGCAATATGCAGAAGCAGAAGCCAGCCATTAGTTCCTTATCTGGGGGCTACCAGGATGCCCTTGGGCCTCATGACATCCAAGATGTTCCAGAAAATTGAAGACAGAGGAGAGTAATTAAAAATATCCCTTGGGGGCCTCAGCAATTTGGGGTTGCTTCACTCAGGCCTGTCATGGAGAGGCCAACAAAAAAAAGGGTGCAGGGTCATATCAGGAAGGAGAGGCTCTGTAGGCAGAAAAACAAAGTCACAGAGCCCTCAAAGGAAAATCCCCCACCCTCACTGGTCTCTACTCCCATAGGCTGGGAGGCAGGCTCCCAATTGAATGTGGAGGGAACAAGGAAATAACAGAGTTAGCCAAAAAAATCTAGAGGATCCCTTTATAACCTTATTTGTCTCTGCTTGTACTGGGGGGTAGGGGTATGGCTAAACACAAGAGGAGGAGGGGGCAGCTAGGTGTTGCAGTGGTTAGAGCACCAGCCCTGAAGTCAGGAGGACCTGAGTTCAAATTTGATCTCAGACACTTAACATTCCCTAGCTCTGTGATCCTTGGCAAGTCACTTAACCTCAATTGCCTCAGCAAAAAGCAAATAAATAAATAAAGACAGAGGAGGAGAGAGTAGGGCAATCCTAGGCCCCCTGCACCCCAAGTTTCAGGTTCCTAAAAATCACGTGATTTTCTAGTAAATGAAAACTCTGGCTTGTGTCTCATGGCCAATAATAATGGAGACACATTGTGGGGGTTTTGACTGAACCACATTTGAAGTGTTGTGTTTAATAATTGGCACATTGTAGACAGGTATTGGATAGAATGCTATATCTTCAAGTGAGTTTGACCCTTTGTGTAGCTTGATGCTGGTGCCTTAAGGACTAAGCCTGCCTTGCTGTTTGCAATAAAATCTGCCTTGACTGAGATCTGACTTACTCTTTCAAATTCTTTTCCCAGTCCTAACCAATACCCATCAAAATATACATTTTTTTTCCTGCAGAAACTAGGTGTTAATTTGGATTCAAAGATAGCAAATGTAAAACAGACAATTTTATAGTAAATTTCGTCTGTCACTTATGCAGAATGGTTACCATACTGCTATGGAAGCATATGAGGGACTCTAGATGAAGCCAGGAAATAATAGAGAGCAATGTGATTATCTAAACATTAACTAAAAAATTTCAGCAATTCCTGGAAATCAGATAGGGGATGAGAGGTATTATTTGCAAGAAGAGTAATAACTACTAGATTGGTGAGGATAGCCTCATGAGTGCAGTGACTGAACCAAGGGATCAAATACTCAGCTCCTTTGTAAATGTACCAGAGAATGTTTTCCCAGAATCTACATTTGATGATTGAATACTGAAGCTTTATAATAAAACCAGGGTAGAACACATATATAATACTGATATATTAACATACATGTGGGTATACACAGTATCAAAGTGGAACTTAAGATATTTTGTTGATGTAGGTTTACTATTGAGCAATTTGATGACTTATTTTCTTTGTTTTAATTCACATAAAATGTTTCCATTTTAAACTAGTTTCTTTTTCTATAAAATGCTTTCCATTTATCTTTGAATATGTCAGTATTCATTGTATAAAAGCTAAAGGAGTACAATCATGCCTCTATTGTTGGCAACTTACTTAATCTTTGAGACAGTTTATTCCTCTGTTAAATCCAGAACCTCAAATAGGCCTTTTATCCTTGTGTTCAAGCTAATTTAGCTTTTTGGTGCAGATACTTCTATCAACTATTCTAGGGACTGGTAGAATGCCAACTCCAAATTAAAAATATTCTATATTCTTTTAAGTACACAAGGTCCTTCTCTGATCAAGGTAAAAGCCAAA
This sequence comes from Myrmecobius fasciatus, assembly GCA_023553655.1. Lineage (NCBI taxonomy): Eukaryota > Metazoa > Chordata > Mammalia > Dasyuromorphia > Myrmecobiidae > Myrmecobius > Myrmecobius fasciatus. The sequence goes on along the minus strand of JAJPUD010000233.1, from coordinate 255,560 downwards.
ATCTTCTCTTCTCATTCTTCCCAGCAGGTTGACTATAAGGCTTACTGTCCCCTTGAATCTTCTGTTCCAGATCATCTGTCTTCACTTGCACAAATCCCAATAGGAAGAAACAAGTCCTTCAATCAGCCTGAATGAGCTTCTTTTGAAGTGTCACTCCTTTTCCTCCAGTGTCTTCCAATTACTTCTAAACTGATCAAGGATTTTTAATACTTAATCTAAAGCCTAGGATTGATAGATCAATTGACTGAATCAGTAGAGGTATTCTCAATTGATTGTCAGTTATATAAGTGGAATGTGGTGATTTGGTTAATTTAATTGGCCCTTATCCTTACCCAAACAAAAAAAAATTAACAGAACAAATCATCACTCTTTGAATTGGGCACTATAAATGGCTATAGGTTTTTTAGACATCAAACTTGAGCATAAATGACCAATTCAAAAGAAACAAAAGTAGAGAGATTGTCATATTACAAAGTGACTAACAGAAGAATTATCTGAAGGATCCTCTAAGAATCCACTTTGAGAGTCTTTCCCACACACTTACATATATCAATGTAAGAAATAAGCCATATGGTAAAACTTAAAATTCAAAAATGGGATTATTTCTATCTACATAAATATCCCCATCTACACTAGGCTATACTTGGTAAAAGTCTGTGAACTTAACTTTTGTTGATCTAACAGAGGCAAGTTTAATGGACTTGAGGAAATAAAATAATGGTTAAAGATAACGTATTTGAACATCTGCTTAGGGGATAGTTGGTTAAATCCCAAAATGCAGATTCTTAGAGATGTTATTTTGGATGATGAGAGAAAGAATTTGTAGAAAGCAGCAAAAAAAAATTTTTTTAATTCGAGTCCATCCTGAAGCAATGAATAGATTAAAGACATATTCAGAGAAATTAAGTGAATCAAACTTTTATGGCCTAGAGAAGAAAAAAAGTAAAATATTTGAGGAATATCATTGTTTAAAAATACCTCAAGGGAGGGAGGGAAAGTAGCACAAGAATTATTCATAGACAAAGAATATAGTAAGAAAAGGTATGATTTGATGTTGCTGGGAACTTTTGGCTGGTGATTAATAGAAAGTTTTAAGAATCTGTCAGAGCTAATTAAGTTGTGGGATGAACTCCCAAGGGTAGGTGACTGAGGCTTCCTAGACAAGAAGAAAGTGAGAAGAATGAAATAGATTTTGATGAAGGGAGGATAGTTAGACTGGGTCACCTAAATGTCTTGTCAGCCAGTTACCTTGTTTAGATGAAGTCTAGCAACAAAACTTACCTTAAAGATAGCACTGCCTTCCAATGATCATTTCTCTTATTTAAACATGATCATTGATTCATACTTTGTGAAAGCATTAGAAAATCAGAAGATTCCTGAATTCTCTGAAGATACTAATCAGTCAACTGTTAGCTATTATAATTTATTAATTTCATATTTCTATATATGCTTTAATTGCAAAGTAGAAAAGCCAAGTGACTTTCATAAATAAAAGTGTTAAAGTGAATATTGAGTGCTCACATAAAATATAGAACTAGAACACATAATACCTTCCATGAAGAAATATATGGTTCACTTGGATAGATATTATTGCATACATAAAATAACAACAAATACGAGGCAGTATGTGACTCAGTGGTAACTTGCATGGTATTAATAGGATTCAGAAGTTTGATTAAGGTCTTATGGAATGGTAGTATACAAAAAGTGATTTTTTTTTCACTAAGCGATCAGGTTCGGATAGGCAGAATAAAGAGAAATGTAAAGAGAAATTAGACAAGTAACGACCCAGTGGACAGAATGATCATAGTATATTCATGGCATTATGAAGATTGACACAGTCAGATTGACTGTGGTATAGACAAATTGAGAGCAATGGAAAATTAATCACAAGATTAGGAATGGAGGCAGATTGCAGAAGAACTTGAAAAAGAATAAGACCGCTGTGGTGAGATATAGAGTGATTAAAACTTTGGAGGAAAAGGAGAGATATGATTAAAGTTCTATATAAAGAATTTGGTTATTAGTGATTTATTGTGCAAAGGTTTACATGTGGACTGGAGGTGGAAGAGTCCAGAAGGATAGGCAATGTGTATCAGGAACCATGCTAAGAAATGGAAGGCAAAGTAATAGATCCAGACAGAAGATGGGGCAATGAAGAATCAGGAAGCCAGGGTAAAGAGTCCAAACAAAAAAAGTCGATATCTACGTAAGAAGGCTGAGTAATACAGGTACTGGACAACTATGGAAAAAAGTGACTTTGATACTAAACAGAACCTTTTTTTGAGCCACAGACCCACAGATTGCTCATTCTTAAGTACAGAAATATCCTAAATTGAGTAAACCAGAATAGAATAGCAAAGCTTAGGGAGCAAGATATTACTTTGACAGTAAGTAGACAATACACAGCTGGGAGTATGAGAATGAAGCTTGGGTGAAAGATACAGGTTTATTAGTTCTAAATTGTTAGTTTTTCAATAATTAGTTCTAATAGCCCCTCTCAAGGAGGCCAAAAAGGAAATATTATCATACCATTTAAAGATTTTTTTTCTTGGACTTTAAAACTATTTGAAATAACATACTCCACGATTAAATACTTTGGTCATATATTTTGGGGAAAAAGTGACTAAAATTGATTCACTCAGCATCTTCAGTCATTTCAATAATTGAATTAAATCAATTACATAGATGACCTGACCAATTATGCTATAGTCAGTTCTGATGGCAAAACAATCTGAAAATGACTCTGTAAATAAGAATAATATTTAACTTGTCTTTAATTAAGCTATAAACTGGTATATTGGAAACAATATTGATTCTAAAACCTAGGGACCTGGGTTCAAATCCTACCTTCAACATGTATTAGTTGTATGATGATAGATTTTACCTTTCTATGCCTCAGTTTCTTATTGATAAAATTGAAAAAATATTTGCATAATATAGATTATAAGATTGTTGTGAGAAAAGTACTTTGAATACTTTGAAGTTCTATGAAAATGAGTCATCATGGTTGATAATCCCCAAGTCTTTACCATAAATACATTGTTTTTATTTGGAGAGTGACTAAGGTTGGAGAAAAGAAAACAGTCACTAAGATTAGGTTCTGATATACTAAAGGCTTGTTATATTCTACAAAAAAGATTATTATTTTCAAAGAAAACAGATTTAATAATTAAACACAAAGGCTTTGTCTTTGCAGCAAAATGATACAGTAAATAGAACAGTGGTTTGGAGTCAGGGAAGACTTGATTTCAAATCCAGACTCAGTCTCAATAAGATGACACTGGTCCATGCTACTTCCCTATGCTTCAATTTTTAAAATTATAAAATAAGTATAATAATAGATCCGACTTCCCAGGGTTGTGGTAAGGATCAACTGAAATATTTTTGCATATGATGCAAAAACAAACTTGTATGGTTGACTAATACTCCAATTTGTAAATTGAAATTAGTTGTGTTCCTTTTAAATAAAATACACTTACCTAGAACACCTTTCTTAGTTGGATATCATGCAATGGGAAAAAAATTACTAAACTTTATTAGAAAATATATGGTTTGAAAACTAATGCAGACAAGATTAGGAGGGAAGCAATAAATTGGGAAATCTTTACATTTAATGGTTCTGATAAAGGCCTCATTTCTAAAATATGTAGAGAATTGTCTCATTTATAAGAATTCAAGCCACTGTCCAATCAATAAATAGGATATGAACAGACAATTTTCAGATGATGAAATTAAAACTATTTCAAGTCATATGAAAATGTGCTCCAAATCACTGTTGATCAGAAAAATGCAAATTAAGACAATTTTGAGGTACCACTGCACACCTGTCAGATTGGCTAAAATGACAGGAAAAGATAATGACAAATGTTGGAGGGGATGTGGGAAAACTGGGGCACTGATACATTGTTGGTGGAACTCCAGAACAACCATTCTGGAGAGCAATTTGGAACTATGCTCAAAAAGTTATCAAACTGTGCATACCCTTTGACCCAGCAGTGTTTCTATTAGGCTTATATCCTAAAGAGATCTTAAAGGAGGGAAAGGGCCCCACATGTGCAAGAATGTTTGTGGCAGCCCTTTTTGTAGTGGCTAGAAACTGGAAACTGAATGGATGCCCATCAGTTGGAGAGTGGCTGAATAAATTATGGTATATGAATCTTATGGAATATTATTGTTCTGTGAGAAAAGACTAGCAGGATGATTTCAGAAAGGCCTGGAGAGACTTGCATGAACTGATGCTGAGTGAAATGAGCAGAACCAGGAGATTATTACACACAACAACAAGACTATATGATGATCAATTCTGATGGACATGGCTCTCTTCAACAATGAGATGTTTCAAACTAGTTCTAATTATTCAGTGAAAAAAGCCATATACACCCAGAGAGAGGGATCTGAAATGTGGACCACAACATAATATTTTCATGCTCTCTATTGATGTTTGCTTGCATTATGTTTCCCTTCTCAGACTTTTTTTTCTTGTAGGTCTAACTTTTTTTGCCCAGCAAGATATCTGTAAAAATATGTATACACGTATTCGATTTGTCAAGTATTTTAACATAATTAACATGTAGTACACTTCCTGCTATCTAGGGGAGGGGTGGGGACTAGGGGGGAAAATTTGTAACAGAAAGCTTTGTAAGGGTTAATGTTGAAAAATTACCCATACATATGTTTTGCAAATAAAAAGCTTTAATAAAAAAAATTAAAAAAATATAGTTTGGACAAAATGACCTTTGAAGGTCACCTGATTTTTGGATTCCATGCTGTTGTGGCCTGGGTTCAAATCTCAGAACTTCTAGTTATTGTTTGTGTACATTGGATAGGACACTTAAGAATTTTCTGGTTGAACTTTTCTTATCTGTAATTTGTATTAGATGATTTCTGAGGTCCCATATAGCTATAAATGCCATGATTCTTTAAGCACATTTCTTTTCACTCAAAATATCATTTAAATTGTTTATTCAACACCCATTACAGCATGCAAGCCAGGATGTGAGGGAATGGGTCAAACATAGACCCAGTTTACAAGATGCTTGCAAGTTAGTTTGTCAGACATAATTATACACATATAAATATTATGTATATAAAGATAACTAACAAGACAGAGCAGTTCCAAATATGTGCCAATTGAAGGAAGATCCTAAATATTAATTATTAAGAGAAAGAAAAATGGTCAGAAAAACTTCATAGAGGTGTGAGAACCTGACCTGAGCCATAAAGAATAGGTAGGATTCACATAAGCCAAAAAGTTTAACAAAGAAGGGAGGCAAAATCACTGACCAATAAAACAAAGGACAGAGGTCTAATTCTGCTCCTCTTGGAAAAAAGAAACAACATATTAGATTAAAGAGAGACAGACAGACAGACACACACACACACACACAATCAGAAGGCACAAATGGGACCTAGAGTGATAGATAAACACACACAAGATGGCAGAGTCACAAAGCATGGAAAACACACCATTTTTAAGATGGCCCTAATGGGACTACAAGGCATTTTTTTCTTAAAATAGGTCTATGATTTCACTGGTTTAGAGAGCTCCTAATAAGGAAACTATCTCTACCAAAATACATTTGCAACAAATAGACAAAGCCAGTCTATATCAGAGGCAGGACTCAAACCCAGGACTTCATAATTCTAAAGCCAGCTTGCTGTCTATGCCAAGCTGACTTTCAGTAGGTGCTCCATAAATGTTTTTTTTTAATGAAGGAATTATTGAATGAAAGAATTAATATGTAAAGGAATTAAATGTAAGCCTTTAACTTATGGCTTCACTTCCTTATTGACTTTAATTTAGTCCTGGTATCCAAGAGCCTAATGAAAACATTGGAGCTGAATTTAAACCAGAAATCTCCATTTCCCGTTTCTTAGAGGAAAATTTGGTTATATTAACTTCACTGTTAACTTGCAAATTGATAAGCACATTATGTGCTAAAGGACATGTAGAAAGACACTTACATTCCAAACACCAATGAGCAAAGAGGGACATCTGGTGGTCAAGTTCACACATTATAACATGGATCCACTGATCACTCTCTTCAGTTTAAAATATAAAATTATAAACTGTCACACCTGGCAAGGAACAAATCCATCACTTTACAGATGACCATAATTATGCCTCAAAAGTTAAGTGACTTGTGAAAGGCATACATTTAATTAGTGGCAACCCCAGGATTAAAACCTAAGTATCTAAATTCCTAGATCAGTTTTCTTTTCCAACTCCACCATATATCAGAATTTAAAGAATTAAAAAATCCACATTGTTTTAATCTTTGTTTCTTACCCACACCTTAAAAGACAAGCAAACAAAACTCGAAATACTTCTAAACACAGGCAAGGCCCAGTATGATGATTCATGAAGGTCTTATAATTTCTTTTCCCTCTTTAATAAATTTTTAATCCACAAGAACATTTCCATGCACTAAAGCTAAATAAAAACAAATTATACATAATACCTCAGATACATTACCAAAATATTGTTCCTTTTAATGTAAATTAATTTTAAGATGACAGTACCAACATTGCTCTCTCTGATTTCTTTTGCATATTTTTAACTGTTTTATTGAAATGCTTGGTTTTCTTCTTTTTTTGTATTACTTTCACTACTTCCCCGCCATTTATCCCCTCAAATAAAAATACAATCGAGCAGGACAAATTTTTGCTTTAAGGAACCTGTTAGAAAATGTATATCTATTTCTGCATGAAAACTTCTATCACTTCTCTGTGAAAAGGAGGGAAATATAAGTTTTCTGGAGTTGTGATTGGTCACTGCATTGGTCAGGGTTCTTACTTTTTTATAGTTTTTTTTTCATAATGTAATCATCATACAAATAGGTCTGATTTTGCTCACTCTTTACTCTGAATTAATTCATATATTTTTCCTATGTTTCTCTAAATCCAACCTTCTCATCATTCCTATTACATTTTTATATATCATCATTTATTCAGCCTTTCCCCCAACTAGTCAAAAGGGTTTTTTTAAAAACTCTTTTCTATTCTTTTTAAATGAACTCTTTTGTATAATCTATAAATTATACTATTTTCACATGAATTGTCTTTTGATACTAGTCTAGATCATTTTAGAAGCACTTAATTCTTAATGGAAACAGTTTCCACTAATTAGCTTTACACATTATAGTCATATTGACTTTTCTGATGGAATTGATTATTGGTCAGTCAAAAAATAGATAAGTATCAGATTTTTACTTTACAAAAGGCTATCACCCGGTACTTGTAAATAGTCAAAACTCAGTCCACTCCAAAGAACAGCATCCTCCTGGATTTTACATAAACTTTCAAAGACTCTCAAAGTAATATTAAAGTAAGACTTGAAATCTCAGGATTAAGACGCCAAAGATTTCAGGATTATAAATGTCTGAGTTTTCTTCATCCAGCTTCACTGACATTGGGTGGATTATCAGTCATAGACTTTCTAAACTAACAAATTTAAATTCAGTTTTTTTTATAATTATGGCCAACCGAGTTTTTTCTCTGCCATATGCTGCTATACATTTAGATACACAATAGGCAGTAAAGAAAAAGATAATTATATTCCTGATTTAAGTCACAAACAATCCTACAAACAGGGTCAGACATCAGAATAATTCCAAACAAGCAACTACTTTAGCCTCCATACATAAGTATAAATTAGTGTGAATATGCAGCTATTCACCTATCTTCAACATCAAAAAGTGCTCATGCAACAGTATGGATTTTGTGCTCTGACAATTTATCTTCATTCAAGAGACTAATACAGTTTCTACTTTCATTTTGACCTCTGATTCTAATAAGACTGGTCAGGTTTCGTGTATGATTTCTTGAAATATTTTACAAATTTTGGGGGTCAAGGAGGATTAGTTCATGTTTTTTTTTTTTTTTTTCAGGAAGGACAAGGATTATTTTTATGGCACAAAGGCTTAGCTAATGAGCTGGGTCTTTAAAGTATGTTCACTTGATACAGTTCTCCAAATGGAAGAAACTGGATCTTTAGCTTCCCAGACAGTAATAATGACGTATAGAAATATATTCAAGGCATTCTGTAACTGGTTCCAGTTGGCTGACCACATGGTAAGGAGAAGTTGACTGGCTTCGTAGCCAGAACTGAGACTGCATTCAAAAGGTACTAGTCTGTAGAACATTGTTTTTCTTTTTGGATGACTTCTTCCTGCCTGGTGATGCTCAGGTGAGAGAAGAGAAACAATATTTTGAGGAGAGGCCTTAGGTTCTTTGCCTTCTATTTGGTCTTTCATTTTAAGTTAAAGAAATAGAGATTATAATATTGTAAGTTTTTTTTAAAGGTGTGGGAATTGATTACCTTCCACATTTTGTAGCTACTCCCTCCAGTTTTTGAGGCTCAGGGAAGAAGATGATATATCCTTAAGGAGAAAAACCTGTAGAAAGTAAAATAAGGGCTCACTCAGAAATGCTGCATTTAGATTAGTACTTGGAGGAATCAATATTATTTGTATACTGTATTAAGTCAGAGTACACTCTCTCAGAGATCAAGGTAAAATAAGAGATCTGAGAAGAAAAGGGCTCAAATGTTTGTACTTCTGCCCTTGCTATATCTTTTTTTTACAAGCTAACTGCTGTTCATTATTTAAGTGAAACTGGAATGAGAACTTGAATTGATAACATTAGAGATACCTGACAAAAAACAAAACAAAACAAAAAACCCTAAGAACCCAAATGTGGCATCACTTTCAGAGAATTAAACTAGACAATATTTAAATTATCTCTCTTTGACTTGTTTTCCAAGTTATTTGCTTTTGATATTCATTAGCTTTTTCTCCCCCTTGCCTTGTGATTTTTGATTTGTGTACTATTTCTTATTGTCCAGTGTCCGGGATCTGCAAACACCTAACTGAGACTTCATCATTGTCTCGCTTCAATATTCTCAATGTGCACAATGATGCAAATTCCAGGTCCTTAAAATATTTCTTGCCTAGAACAAGAAGATTTCTGAGCATTTTGCTCCCCTGGATTTTTGTCTGCATCTCTTTGGATTTCTTGATCATTATTTGGCCTTTTGGGATCTTTGCTGGAAGCCTTTTGTCAGAGTCAGGCTGTTCTACTCTCTTGTACTACTCAATTTTTACATCATTGATTTCCAGAAACTAACATCTGTATGCAAATTAAAACTGAGAATTGAAAAATGAGGTAGAACATGAATTTTAGGCAATATTCAATGATGAGACTAATAAAACTGCCAAATATCAAAATAAGTTATCTGTACTTGTTGATTAACTGACTAATATTTGCACATAATTTATCAAGAGGCTTAACTAAGTAATCATATTAAGACATTGCACCTTTTATCCAAGGGAAGAGAAGTCATATTAAGGAGTTACACCTCTTAACCAAGAGCAGAGAAGTAGGAATTCTGGTGGAATATAATGCCTATAAATGCTGTCAAATTTTTATAGCATGCCATATGCTATATTAACAACATTCCAGAATGACTGAATCAGGAATAGAATCATATAATGTTAGAGCTAGAAAAGACCTTCTTAGAGGTCATCATCTTCTATATTTTACATGAAATATAGATCTTTTCTGCAACATCTTCTACAAGTAGTCATCCATCCCTTAATTAAAGACCTCAAAGTATAAAATTATTTTGATGTTCATTGCTTTGTATTATAGGTCAAAATTCAGGATTCGCAGACTCAACTCTCTCATTTTTTCATAATTTTCCATAAGATTCTTGAATTTATTCCCTCCAAATTATTTTTTTTGTTATCTCTAAAAAGGTAATCTATTGGTACTTTAATTGAAATGGTATTGAATATGTAAAATTTTAGCTTTGTCATTTGATACTGGCTTGGCATATCCATGAGAAATTATTATTTCTTCAATTATTTAGGTTTGTATTTTTCTAAACAGTATTTTGTGGTTATATTCATATAATTCTTGTATATATCTTGGCATTCATACTTCCAAGTATTCCATTAATACAGTTTTATTTTAAATTGAAATTAAATTTCTATCTTACTACTAGGTTTTGTTGGTAATATACAGAAATGCTGATGATTTATGTGTATTAATATTATATCATGCAACTTTGCTAAAGTTATTGTTTCAATTAATATTTTAATTGACTTCTTAAAGGTTATTTAAGTAACCATCATAATACTGGACTAAAGTAATAATTTTGTTTCCTCTTTACCTATGTTTATTCCCTCAATTTCTTTTTCTCTTCTTTTTGCTATATATTTGCTATATATTTTAATATCTAGAATTATATCAAACAACAGTGATAATTGGTATCCTTGTTTTATCCTTGATCTTAGTGTGAAGGCCTCAGATGAGAAAACTGAGGCTGAATAGCTTACACCACAGGTATTTAAGACAATAGTTGAATTCAGGTATTTGAGTATTCTATCCACTGTGACACTCAACTGAAAATAAAAGAAGGAAAAGAAGGAAGAGAATAAGAGAAAAAAATCACTAAATGAAACTCAAAAAATCAATATATTTATATATTCCTCCCCCCAAAAAAAGTGAGAATAGTCGCATCTATTAATGACATCAACACTGGATACCTTATTAAATAGCACTGCCTACCATAATGAATTAGACAGAACAGGAAGAGAGCCACATTGGGAAGGAGTAATAACTAAATTCTGGCTTGGTAGCAGGGGCCATGGTGCCCCAAGGTGCCCATTCTGTGAAACATAGAATTTGCCCATCCTTTGCCTCATTTTCTCTGTAAAGTCAGGGAAATAATGCTCTCACTACCCCACTTCAAAAGGTAGCTGTGGGGAAAAAAACAAAAAAAAACACACAAAAAAAACCACTGTATGAGCTCTTAAATCCCACATGAATATGGACATTAATGTTGCTAAATGCTCATTAGTATAGGATATTCTTTAAGAAAGAATCTTTATCTATTTTCTCTAGTTTTAGTTATTGTACTGGTTCACCTATTTTGTTAACTGCTAGTTAACAAATAATCCCTTGAAAAATCCTAAAGCTCTATCTTGATTTCTTTGGGTCCTAATCTGTTTCCAGAAAATTACAATCTGTCTTTGCATTTGTCATTCACCTTAGCCTGGAAGCTTGATATAATTACTGATCTGATTAAATAGCAGTTGGAAGTCAGAGAAGGAAGAAATTTATCCAGTGGAAGGTTGTCAATAGGTTTGTTCTTCATACAGATAAAATCTCAAGGAAACATAGGAAGTGTTATGAAAAGCAAGTGGCCTAGGAATTCAGGTACCTGAGTTTGAGTTCCATTTCTGCCAGGAACCCACTATGACTTTGGACCATTTATTTCATTTATTTATTAGATTTGATCATAAGATCCATCCATGAAGGATGGTCTTAAGTACGAATTTAGTTTAATTCAACAAGTATTTAAGTGGTAGTATGTTAAAATGGAAAATCCATTAGATTTTGAGTGATAGGGCACAGGTTCAAATGCCTCCCCTGCTATGTATGACTTTTGTGATCTTAGTTGTGCCATATGACTTCCCTTGGACCTTAGTATCCTCATGTATAAAATGAGAAAATTAGGCTAGATGATTTCCAAGGTCATTTTCAGCACTAACACCACCATGATTTCTCCAGGTCTTAGTTTTGTCATTTGTAAAATGAAGAATTCTCACTAGATCAGAATATAAAACGTTAACCTTTGCCAGTATTGTAAATCTTACCTTCTCAGAATATCTTCAAATGAACAAAATAAAATCCCTAGAAATTACAAAGAAATTATGTTTTTAACATTATTGACTTATATCAAAAATATATTTCAAATAAGTTTAAAGAACACTAGAATTTATTACCTTTGTATTTTTCTGTCTCTAAATCCTAGGATGTCTCCAGGACTCAGTTTCTTCATTTGTAAAATGAGAGACCTGGACTAGATGGCTTGGTCTTCCAAATCTAATATTATGTGTCATCCAAAAAATTATTATATGTTTTGTTGAAATAAAGATGTACACTACTTTTTGCATTCTTTTTATCCACCAGTTAAATAATCCTACCAAAAAGGAAAATGACATTAGCTTGGGATGATTTATACTTGGGAAATCTATGGTGATCCTAATGATCATAAATGATGACTAAAGGCTGACAAACCATCTGTGTAATAATTCTTTGTTAGAATTTTGGTGAAGAACAATATCATCATTTCTATCCTAGTTTTTACAGTCTATGGTTTTCATAATCCACATTTCTCCCTTGGCACATCAATTATACATCTTCAGTATTCTGGCACCCCTTGTATCATTCATAATGATTAACTGACATGATAAATTTGTACCAATAGGTAAATTAGAAGCCTCCCTGCATTTTCTTTTCTTGACAGGCTCCAGAGGATGTTATTTGCCAAATTTTTGGTGCCAATAATTACCCCAATGACTTTTCTTAATGTGAGGGAAATAGTCACTTTCCTTGTATTTAAAAAGACAATCAATTGAACCCAGGAAACTATTTTATTATCCAGAAATTCTTTGATATAACCCCCAGACTTTGTGGCAAATGTCTACTGACCAAGTCTAAAGACTGTTAAAAGCCCAATAAAGTATTTTAAGAAAGCCAACTATATTCTGTGATAAACTAGAGATTCAAAATCAGGAATAACATCTTCAGAAACAGGCAACGTGTGAATTTGTTTTACTTGACTATATTTTTAGTTAATTTAGTCAATTTTTTTAATAAGAAAAGGCTTATTTTTCCCGGAAGAGAATTGGGAAGAGGAAGAATGAATGGGCAGTGATATAAGTGGGAAAAAAAAGAAAACATCAAGAATACAAAGGAGTTTGGAAGGGGAAACTGACAAATGTTTAACAAAAGCATTGATACTATCATGTTAAATTTAGCATATCATATTTTAAACCTAGCTATATAAAATAGGTATTTGTTATATAATTTCACATAGAATCTATATTTTCTGTTCTTTGTATATGAAAAATGATCATGTTTGCTGAATTCATAATAAAAAAATTTAGGTTAATGAATTGTTTAAAAGAAAGTAGAATGAGATGTAGCATGCAATACTCCATAGAGAGTTAGTCTCAGAGTTAGGAAGACTGGGATACAAGTCTTGTCTCTGACATATACTGGCTGTCTGGTGACCAAGGGTTAACTTCTTAATGTTGCCATCAGCTCTCCAAAGTCATAAACTATTAAAATGCATTGGTGAAGTAATGAGTCAACAAATATATGTGTCCCTATATTTCAAGTCCCCTTCATCAATGAAATCACAGGTCCAGATTAAATAAACTATCAAGAGACAACCATCAATGTACCACTATAAAGCTATTTATTATGTAGCACATAGAAGTATATAGAAGTATAAAACATACATAAGTTTTAATACCTATCTCTATAGGCTGTATTCTTTCACTCAGGCAACAGAAGTTGATTGTGTTTAAAATTGGTTAGTACTTACATTAATAAGCCTCTCATTTCTGCAAGGATGCCACAGCAAATGTTCCGATTTTTGTTTCCATTCTCCCAAAACTTTATCCCTTCTTCCCTTCATTTTCCTTTGATTACCTTGTCTATTTTACTGAGATCAGGACCATGTGATGTGAGCTCATTCAACTTCCTTCCTCTCTAACTGAAATTTCTCAAAATCTTTAGTCAGACTACCCGTTTCACTTGTCTCAAAGAAATGGCCCTCCTCTTTGTCAAGGCCAACCTATCCCATCTGTGCTTTTGTTATAAACCTCCCTCATCACCTCCCCAGCACTCTCTATAGGAAATGGCTCTATTATTGCTCCCATTAAAGAATATGTCTTTGATTTCTCTCTTCCTCTCTTCTCTCTCATCATGTCTTATCCTTAAAAACAATTAATACCTTCATTCTTCCCTACTATGTTCTCTTATTCCTTTGTGTTGTCAAACTTCTCTAAAGAATAGTCTATGTTTTCTGTCTGTCTCATTCATATGCACTTTTAAATTCTAACTCTCTACATTCTTTCCCCACCAGTCAACTTTTTAAATTGTCCTCTCAAAAGTTACCAGTGAAGGTACAAAGCCAAATGACCTTGCCTCATTTCTCATCCCCCTTAACATTTATGTAGAATTTGGTGCTGTTGTTATTACTTACAATCCCATTTCGAGATAACTAATGCAATATCTAAAGGAAAAATGCAGATTCTAATGGTATGCAATACCCTTCTTGAAATCCTCTCTCAGTTTCTATGACACTGTGCTGACCTGGTTCTCCTCCCATCTCTCTTACTTGTTCTCTTACACTGATTTCTTTGGTAGAAATTCTTCCTTCACTTAAGGGTAAATTTAGATATTTAGGATTTTTGTTCTCATCGGTCTTCTTTCTGTATGATTTCTTGCTCAGTAATCACATCTGCCTTCTGAATCTTTTTTCAGGACTTTGAAAGGGATGTGCTTGATTTGGCTTCCAAAAGTCACTGTTAAATTTTCATTGTGAGCATTTACATATACCATTAAAAACTGTAACCTGATTTATTTTGCTGATTATCTAGACTTGAAAAATGATGGAGAAAGTGTTGTTAACATAAATTAAATTTAAAAGTGTGTGGGTACTTCAGGGGGTGGAACCAAGATGGTGGAGTAAAGCCAGGCAGCTGCTCAATTTCTCCCAGTGTCCCTCAAAAACCACATGAAAACAAGTCTCTGCACAGAGTCTGACAGAATGAAACCTTTCTCTGGCTCACGACAGACTGAAAAAGCTTCAAGAAAAGTCATTCTCACTGGGGTGAAAAGGGTGCTCAGCCCTGCTCAGGCTCTGGGAAAGCCAGGGAGAAGGGGCTTATCACAGCCAATCAGCAACTAAGACCCCCAGTCCTGGCGGGGTAGAGAAGCACAGCAGGGGGGCAGCTTCAGTCCCAGCTCAGAAGGCAAACTCTGGGAAACCAGGCTGTTTCCTGAAAAGAGCAGGCAAAGCTACCCCTGCAAACACAAGGGGACTCTGTGCTCAAAGCCAAGGCTCAGAGCTGTGCAGGAATCTTGAGACAGTACCCCCTATGCCCCAGGAGCAGAGATCCACCTCCTAATTGTCTCAGAAACTTTGTTATTATTGACCACAGATTGTTATCTGGCAGCCTGCATTGTTTGTGGAACTACAGCACTCTCAGGGCCAGGTGACCTTAGGATTACTGTTACAGAGCCCCTAAAAGCTGCACTCTATCACCATGACACCTTCAATCCTTTGTAGTCTTCAGACTTTTATTTGACATACATCCCTCTTGAAGTCATATCTTGTTTCTTCTTGTCACTTTCTCTTTTGTCCTCCTAAAACCCTCTGATCCTTAGCACATAGTAAGCACATAATAAGTGTTTATTGATTAATTGATGGGAAAAAGGAGAGACAATGAGAGCACAGCTACATACAGTACTTTTCTGTTCTCACTGAATCTTTTTTTCCCCCAAAGATAGAATATACACTCCCCAGCAATCTATAATTTCTCGGAGAGGGACTGAATCTGGGAATTTGTTAGTATAAGAAATTCCTTATTAAAACAAACAAAAAAAATGGTTAATGAAACCACCTAAGTAAGCAAGATCTTGAAAGAAATAAGCATAGTAGCCTAGTTGTTACCAAACCCAAGCTGGAGTAAGGATTCCACATTTGATAAGAAGTGCTAGAAAAGCAGGAAACAAGATTGGCAGATATCAGCCTTGGAACAACATCTTATACTATATATCATCATAAATTCCAAAATGGATATTCAACTTATATTTAAATGGTAACATAATTTTTAAAAATTGGAGTACTATACAAGGTATTACTTTTCACAACTCTATAAGTGAAATTATTTATCAAAAAGGGGGCGGAGCCAAGATGGTGGAGTGAAGACCCCACTCTCTGTGACCTCCTCTGACCTTCTCTCAAACCAACAACAAATTAAGCCTCTAAACTGATTCTTAAGTCAAAGAACCCACAAATATTTGGAGTATAACACATTCCCACAGGGACTTGGAGTGTGGCAGGTTCTAAGCACCTGGGAAGTCCCTGGGAGACCCTTGGGCTTCTTTGCTCTTGTTGGGGGCAGGTGCTTTGGCAGATCTGCATTTTGTAAAAAGTAGATTGAAAACCACTGAGAGAGTGGGACCTGGCCTGGAGAGCCCAACACCGAAAGTCAATCAGCCGAACTACCCCAGGGCAAATTAAAGCAGCTGGCACTCCTCTGCTTTAAACAGACGTCAAGTTTTTTAAAATGAATAAAAAACAGAAAAGAACTCTCACCAGAGACAGGTTTTATGGAGAGCAAGAAGAACAGACCCCAGATCCTGAGGTTCATAAAGGTAAAGTAACTACAGAGGAAGCCACAAAGGGAGACATGAGCTGGTCCCCATTTCACAAGGCTTTCCTGAAAGATTGCATAAAGAATCTCAAAAGACAGAAGAAAAATGAGGAAATGAAATGAGATCATTGCAAGAAGGAAAGGAAAAAGCATATAATACTCTACAAAAGAAATATGAAAAAGACACCAATTCACTGAAAAACAAAATTGGTGAAATGAAAAAAGACACCAATTCACCAAAAAACAAAATTGGTGAAATGAAAAAGACTGCAATGAACAAAAAAAATCAGTTGGCCAGTTTCAAAAGGAAATAAAAAAGGTAACCGAAGAAAATAATATTTAAAAATTAGAACTGAACAAATGGAAATGAATGATGCAACAAGACTTCAAAAATCAGTCAAACAAAAACAAAAAAAAAATGAAAAAATAGAAGAAAATGTGAAATATCTCCCAGGAGAAACAACTGACCTGGAAAATAGATCTAGGAGAGACAATCTAAGGATTATTGGGTTTTCTGAAAGCCATGAAGAAAAACAGAATTTAGAGATTATCTTTCAGGAAATCATGAAAGAAAAATACCCTGATGTTTTGTAATCAGAAGGTAAAATTATCATCGAAAGAATTCACCAATCACTTCCTGAAAGAGACCCCGACATTAAATTCCCAAGGAATATCGTGGCTAAATTTCAGGACTATCACACCAAGGAAAATATATTGTAAGCAGCTAGAAAGAAATAGTTCAAATACCGAGGAACTGTAATTAGAATCACAAAAGATCTGTCAGCCTCTACATTAAAGGATGGAAGGACCTGGAACCAGATATTCCGAAAAGCAAAGGAACTTGAATTACAATCAAGAATAACCTATCCAGCTAGAATGAGTATTATTTTCCAGGGAAGATGGACATTTAATGATATAGGAAAATTTCACCTATTTCTAATGAAAAGACCAGAGCTGAACAAAACATTTGACCTCCAAACACAGAACTCAAGAGAAGCATAAAAAGATAAAAAGGAAAGACCTCTTGAGAATTATATTTCTATTGTGGGTATATTTAAAGAATGAGGGTATAATTTGATTTTACTTTGATAATATGAAAAAGAAACTAGAGGTGGAAGGGCTATTATACTGGAAAAAAAGGGGAAAAGGAGGTAAAATAAGATTAAAAAAGAGGTAAAATCTCATGAAAAGGCAAAGAAAACCTAATATAATTGAGAGGAAGAAGGGAGGGGGAATGAGTATTGTGTCAATTTTACTCTCATCAGATTGGGCTCTAAAAGAGTATAACACATTTAGTTTCATAGAGAAACTTGTCCCTCCTTATAATGAAGTGGGAGGGAAAGGAAGAAACGAAAGGGATAGACTAATAGAAGGGAAAATAGAAGAATTAGGGGAAAGGTGTATAAAAGGGGAAGGGGCTCTAAACGGGGGAGGACTGTTTGGGGGAGGTGGTCATCAAAAGCAAAATACTGGGGAGGGGAAAAGGGAGAAAAGGGAAAGGAGAGAAAAACATAACTTGGGTAAATAAGATGGCAGGGTACACAGAATTAGTTATTTTAACTGTGAATGTAAATGGGATGAACTTGCCCATAAAGCAGAAGTGGATGGCAGACTGGATTAAAAATTAGAATCCAACAATATGTTGTTTACAAGAAGCACATCTAAAGCATAAAGACACATATAGGGTGAAGGTAAAAGGCTGGAGTAGAATCTGTTATGCTTCAGGTGGAAAAAAAAAAGCAGAGGTAGCAATCCTTATCTCAGATTTAGTAAAAGCAAAGATAGATCTAATTAAAAGAGATAAGGAAACTATATCTTACTAAAGGGTACCATAGATAACAAAGCAATCAATATTAAACATATATGCACCAAATGCTATAGCATCCAAATTCTTATAGGAAAAGTTAAGAGAGATGCAAGAAGAAATAGACAGCAAAACTATACTAGGATCTCAACCTTGCTCTCTCAGAATTAGATAAATCAAAACACAAAATAAATAAGAAAGAAGTTAGGGAGGTGAACAAAATGTTAGAAAAGTTAGATATGATAGATCTTTGGAGAAAATTGAAGGAAGACAGAAGGAAGACTTTTTTTTTCAGTGGTTCATGGAACTTATACAAAAATTGACCATGTGTTAAGGCATAAAAACCTCAAAATCAAATGCAGAAAGGCAGAAATAGTAAATGCATCTTTTTCAGATCATGATGCAATAAAAACCACATGCAATATAAGGCCAGGAGAAAATAGACCAAAAGTGAATTGGAAATTAAATAATCTAATCCTAAAGAATGAATGGGTGAAAGAGCAAATCATAGACACAATCAATAATTTCATCCAGGAGAATGACAATAAGGAGACAACATACCAAAATTTGTGGGATTAGGCCAAAGCAGTTATAAGGGGTAATTTTATATCTCTAGATGCTTACTTGCATAAAATAGAGAAAAAGAAGATTAATAAATTGGGCTTACTTTTAAAAAGCTAGAAAAAGAACAAATTAAAAACCCTCAATTAAATACCAAATTGGAAAATCTGAAAATAAAAGAGGAGATGAATAAAATTGAAGATAAGAAAACAAGATGCTAGTGGGTCCCTACAGGGAATTGGGTGTCCTAGATGAGCAATAAGGATTGGGTTAAAAGTATTTCAAGTTTTTCTGCTGGGTAGGCAATTAAGCAAGACCTCTGGGTTGTTTCAAACTTTTCTTTGGTTAAGCAATTAAGCAAGAAGGGCTACGTAGGCAGATAGGGAGTAGTATAATGCCACTCAATGCTATGAGTCCAAATTAAAGTAACTGCTTCTACCAGCTTCCCCCAAAACCAGGACCACCGAGACATGTTAAAGGAGAATTCCATACTTGTACAGGGACATGATCAAGCTTTCTAATACTCCTAGTAATTTCCTTTACCACCCGTCTATTATCGTCAATTTGTATGCAACAGGTGGATAGATTTAACTTCTCACAGACTTCCCCTTCCTCTGCTAGTAAATAGTCCAGGACTAACCTATGCTGAAAGACTGCTTCCCTTCTCTGAGTAGCTTGGTCAGCCAACAAGTCTAGGGCCTTAGCAGTTTGATTGGTGACAATTTCTACGATCTCTTGGAGTTGGATTAGTCTGTTTAATATATATGTATATTATACCCCCAACTCCCATCCTAGGCCCATGTTGCGGGTCCATATTCTTTGACTAACCTCTAAGGGGGCCAAAAGTCTCCCCATTCGTTAGCTTCCCCAGTTTGATTGAGGGAAGTGTCAATGCTTTTGTTTTGTTTTTTTTTTTTTTGTTTGTTTGCCTGTTTTTGTTTTTTATCCAGGTCATCATAGAGCTGAACCCCCAAATGACTTTTCTCAGAACCAAGCAAAAAGAAAAACTTAGGTCTTTATTAGTCCAATATAGCAAATACCAGCCCAATTTAGGGGAAGTGTATAAGTGCATAAGCAGTCTTCCCACAAATCCAATAGTGCCCTTTTAAGGCAGGATTCTTTTGTTTAAAGATGGCTGTCCTGTTTGGGGTGAAGGAGTAATACTGTAGGTCTTTGTTTCCTAAAGGGCCTCCCTTTTGTGAACCAAGGTATTGACACCTCCATAACTGTTCTTTCTTTTTAAATATATAATTATGAGCCAGAAGACTATTTTCAGAGCTCCAATATGAAGAAAAGTAACTGGATCAGTTGAGTTATGCCAGGCCCAGTCACACCACTGTCATTCCAGAAATCCCAAAATCTGATTGTTTCTTATAATCTGCTACAGTTACTTCCCCACAAGAATGTGTAGTGTTTCCCAACAATATAATTTTACAGTTCTGAGTACCTGAGCACGGGGTCCAACTACCATCTTTACACTTAATGTGGATATTGTTCCAGTTTCCATTATTCTCAGTACAAGAGATTAACACGTTTCTCACTTGGACAGAAGAGGTATTGTCACAGTTGCTTTCCCCAGCTGCATTTCTCCCCTTGTTTGGTTCAGACAGTACTTTCCTGGAACTAATTCTGTCAATATCTATTGGCGCTCTTCCTGGTCTGACCAAAAACCAGTCCCATCATGCACTTCTGACCTGTTACTCAACAGCCAAGCCGAGCTTATCAGAACTGCCACCCAGGACCATTGATAAAACTGTTGGGGCCCTCTGCAGACTCAACAATCCCTGACATGGAATGTGTCAGCTATGTCAGCTATTGTCTGTATCAAATTTTGGAAGCTGTTTCCTCCTTTTAGTAGAGGGTTGAAGACAGGAGCTGTGAAAGTGAATGGGGAAAATAACATTAAGTTTAGAAAAGACAATCCCAGACACTTCTGTTTTGATTTTTGTCCCCACTGTTCTGAGGAGGCCCTTAAGCAGCTTAATAGGGTGGAATGGCAAAAAATCTTGTCTAAAGTGAATAGAGTCCTGAGACGATTCTTCAGATTAGATAGGCCAAAAGAAACCTACACACAAAGTTCATTAGCTCTCTCCCCAAGTTAATGTGCCCTTATTTTCAAATGTAATTTCAAATCATCTGCAGGATCAGGTTTTACAGTCCATTCCTTTGGGGCATCCACAGGTCCTTTGACTCCAGTGTAATGGGTCCAACTCCATTCCTGGGTCTTTACAGCAGTGTCAGAGGTCAGAAGAACTTGGAATGGTCCTTCCCAATCTGGAGTCAGCTTCTCCTCCTCCCACATCTGGATCAGGACCCACTCACCAGGCTTGAATCTGTGTACCATAAATCCTAGGTGAGGGGTCTGAGCAATAAGTACTTTAAGTTGCAATTCGTGTAGGTATTTCACAAAGCAGATATATAATGTCTAATGAACAGATTTTTAGTTTCCATTATTGGAACTAGTAACTCCCCTTTATGGTTTCTTGGATACAGATGCCCATATAACAATTCATATGGGGACAGACAAATATCTCTATGACCCTCCTAATTCTTAAAAGGGCCAGGGGAAGACTCCAGGGTAATTGTGTTTCTAAAGTTAATTTAGTGAACTGTCTCTTAATCTCCTAGTTCATTCTTTCAATTCAGCCTGAAGAAAGCAGATGCCAGGGAGTATGAACTCCCAGAAGATTTCTAAAAGTCAAGTCAGAGACTGGAGAATCTTAGCAGTGAAATGCATACCCTAGTCCAAGTCTAGGCACTCCACCATCCCGTATCTCAGAATTATGTGCTCCAGGAGTATCTTGCTAACAGATGATGCAGTAGACTATGACAAGGGGAAAGCCTCCACTGATGAGTTCAAGTGGTCCACTACCACCAATAGAAATTTGAGACGGCCCACATTCGGTAGCTCGGTAAAGTCCACTGGATGCTTTGGAATGGCCTGACTCCTGGGGGTCTTCCTCCTTACAGAGCTTTGCATTGGGCAGTCTTATTTAAACTTTGACAAATGAGGCAACCTTCTACCAACTGCCTTGCCAGAGTATATAATCCTGGGGAGACAAATCTGGTCAACACCACATCACATAGGTTTTGGACATCCCAATGACTACCCTGATGTAAATATTGGAGGATGTGACTCATACCGGCTTTGGTCAGTACCTCTCGACCAGCCAGAAGAAGCTAGCGCCCATCAGTCGCCCTCTGAGAGCCTTCAGCTTTTCTTCCAGATTAAAGGATGTTGGGGTCAGGAGGTAGGGCAGGAATCAAAACTAGCATCTTCTCTGACTGCTCAGATTATCCTTTTCTTGCCCTCTTTGCTTCCTCATCAGTAAGGCGATTGCCCCAGGCCTCAAAAGTATTCCCTGTTTGTTGACCTTCTACAGGAACAACTGGTAATAACAGATTAGCCAATACTTCAGTAATCAGGGTAGTGTCAGCCAGCCCTTTTCCTTTATTGTTTACCATCCCCTTTCTTCCCATATTTTCCCAAATACATGTGCCACCCCCCAAGCATATTTTGAGTCTGTTTATATGGATCCTTCCTTACCAGCTAATAGCTTTAATGCCTGGTTGAGAGCATATAGTTCATAAGTTTGAGTGGATCATCTCCTGGATAGGGAACTGGCTTTGAAGCAGAGAATTGTTGTTCCCATCTATTATAGCATATCTGTTCAGCCTTTTTCCTTCCACTACTCTGGAGGAGCCATCTATAAATTATATAAATTAACTCCTCCTAGTAATGGAGATTACTGCAAATCCTCCCTCATCGTGCTGTGATAATCTATAATGTCTAAACAGTAATGCTCTAGATCTGTAATCTCCTCTGGGTAAATGGACAGGAAATCAAACCTGGTTAAGATAATGATCTTGAGATAAGGCCAAACCATCCTTCTCCAACAGGATAGTCTCATATTTTAAGATCCTTGAATCAGTTAGCCATATCCCTGCTTTCTGGTTCAAGATTGATGGAGTACACTCACAATTAAGAAACCTCTGAAAGTGATTTTTCTACTTTCCTCTACCAGGAGGGTGGTGGCTGCTACAGCCTGTATACAGATCAGCCACCCCTTGACCACCAGATCCAAGATTTTTTATAGGAAGGTCACTGGGTATCTCTGCCCCCCTCTCATTTGTGCCAGAACCCCTAGAGCTGTTTGTTCCCTTTTCTGTATTTACAAATAAGTAGAAATGTTTTTCCAATGAGGGCAACATGAGCACAGGAGCTGAAATTAAAACCCTTTTTAACTGTTCAAAATTTTGTTCACTCTCCAAGTTAACACTGAACTCGTTCTGGATTATCTTTCAATAATGATTATATAATGGTTTGGTCAGGACAACATAGGCATCAATCCAATTTCTAAAGTATCCCTCCAGGCCCAAGAATTTCCAGAGTTCCCTATTCATCTCAGGCCTGACTATTTGAATTATCCTATCTAATGTGATGGATCCAACTTCTTTTTTCCTTCACTTATCAGATGTCCCAAATATTTCACTTCTCTTTCTGCAAATCGTAATTTACTCTGTGAAACTCTCAGCCCCTGTGTTACCAAGGAATTCAAAAGCTTGATAGTCACTTGGTGGACTACCTCCCGCTTTTGACCTTAGATAATCCACATATTGAAGGACTTTGGTCCCCCTGGGTGGATCAGAACTTTCCAGTATTCCTTCTAAAACTTTTCCAAATAAATTGGGGGACTCTGTAGATCCATGTGGTAGGGCATGCCATCTATACTGTTGTTTCCTTCCCTTGTCTGGATCCTCCCACTTGAATGCAAAAACATCTCTACTGATCTTATACAAGAAACAATTCAGGAATGCATCCTTCAAGTCCACTACACTAGACCATGCAATATTCTCTGGTATCCTTCCTAGTATGGCGTATGGGTCAGGAACCACTGTGTGAGAAAGCAGCACTATCTTAGTTATTTCTCTTAAGTCCTTTACCATTCTACATGTCCCATCTTTCTTTCTAACCGAGGAAGATAGGGTTATCGAAAGGTGAAATGCAAGCCTCTATGAACCCTGTTGTCAATAATCTCCTGATTACCAGTTTCAAGCCCTTGCTTCCTTCCAATAGGACTGGGTATTGTCTAATCCTTTCTGTTATCATTGGATCCCTTAATTCAGTCCTCATTGGGGAAATTTTTAGTTTGCCTGACTTATTTGGGCCAGCCCAGACTTGAGGATCAATCTGTTCCTTTTCAATTTCTTTCATTACATAAATCTGGATTGGTGGTATTAAGGTTCCTTGAGGTACCAGACTGATGGACAATTTGGTTATCAGATCCCTGCCCAACAAATTTACCCCTACTTCGGGGACCAGAAGTAATTGTCCTAAAACTCTTACTCCCTGATATTCTAAATCCAATACTTTAGTTAGAGGGACAGAAAAGTTTTCTCCCTTGACCCCTGATATTATCAAAATTCTTGATGACAAATCAATTCCCTGAGTTAATTGAATTATTGAGGTTAGAGCTGCTCCCGAGTCAACAAAATACCATTTCTTCTCTCTTGGGTCCCACCCTTAAATTTTATCAAGGGCTCTGGGATTTCTTTAGAAATCCCTGACATCCCTAGTCCTCAAGTTCCATGAGGAAGCAACCTTTTGTTCCTCTCTCTGTTGAGGGCAATTTCTTAACAAGTGTCCCCTTTTTTCCACAAGTTCAGCAAGTTTGAGTCTTGTAAAGGGAACTTTTATTCTGCCAGCATCACCCCTGTGGCGGGTGGGTGACACTCCCATTCTGTCATGGTGGCCCACTAGATAAATGCTCTTTCCTCCTGGGTGAATAATATATTCATAATGTGCATTAACTCACGCCAAGAGTAGAAGCTAGGCTCCAGGAAATGGTCTAATTTTTCAGATACCTCAGTGGGATCTTCCATTGGAGACTTCAGGTCTTTTTTAAAATGCCTCACCTCAGCTCCCATTACTGGAGCATTGATATAACCTATGTCACCCATTCCCACTGGAACAACCTCAGTGGGTACATGTTAGTTTGGGGATCGGACTTATTGGGTAGAGGGAAGTTCTCTTAAATCTTTTTTCAGTTGCTGAACTTCTCTCTGCAAATCCCATGGGTTTCAGTGATTTGCCTGAGTCTGATATTCATAAATGTCCAATCCTGGACATTAGATCCAGGAAGGGCAGAGGGGGACTCTGCCGGCTTTACTCAGTGAGGACGATACATAGGGTGGTGGAAGGGCAAGAAGAGGGTCCAGGGGTGCAGTGGAACCTCTCCACCTTTGAGTCAAGAACAGCTAGCTGGGCCCTTGGTAGTCAGAGGGTATCATATTTAATTTCCCCAGGATTCAGAGGTCCTGTTCATTAACATATAAATTTAACTGTTGACATATCCAATCTTTAGAAAAGCCATATCTAGGTTAAATTGCTCCTCCAATGTTTTTGTCACCTCATACAAAACAGTATTTAGTTGTCTTCTTATCTTTTCCCTTGCATTTTGGCAGTTCCCAATTCTGTAACCAGTTATAACCTGGAGAATTGTCTGCTGGTGTATTTGGGTTCCTTCCTTGTATTTGAAGTTTGGACTGTTCTTTCCCCATTTTCACAAGACCTGTCTCCAAACACCTCCAATTACAAGACTCAACAAATTTTTCTATCCTCTTGCTAGATCTTTAGTAGGGTCGCCCACCTACCAACAGTCACTCAGTAGCGTTCTTAGAAAGTCCTTTCCTTTGGGGTCTGCAGTTCATCCAATTTTAAATGGGAGCTGTCACTGGTCTCCCTGAGTGTAAGACTCCCCAAACTGACCCACAGACCTTTCCGAGTACTTACCTTCTCGTTATGCACACATATAAATTGCCTGATTGCAAATCATCTCCTGACACCAACTGGTCAGACTTCCACTATCTTCAGAACTTTGGAACCCTTGTATTTTTTGTTTCACTGAGTTCCCCTGCTTCAGGCTATTTTCCCTCAAAGGGAGGGAAGCTTTGCCACACGATTATCAAAACCATAGGAGTAAACCTCCTAATGGGTGCCTGCCCTTGGTCAAATTTTCTTGGACGAGCCTCCAGAAACTGTGTGAATGTGAAGACCCTAACTCAGATTGACTACTCAGAGGCGTCTAAAGGTACAAACAGAAAGTTTCTTTATTTTGGTTCTCCCAAGAAGTGGGGAGGTACCTTCACAAGAAAATCTGGAGTAGGAAGGCTGCCAGTACAGAAAGAGAAGCAGGGTTATATAGCTGAAAACCACAAAAAAAAAATCCTAACCCACCCACCTCCTGTCAACCCTTAATATTATTGGCTATCCCCATTCTTATTCCCTTATTTGTCTCTGATCTGTTGAGCAACCAAGATGCAGGTGGGTACATACATGGAATTGGGGTCCTGGTTAAGCAATAAGGGTTGGGTTAAAAGTATTTCAAATATTTCTGCTGGGTAGACAATTAAGCAAGGGGCCTGTATTGTTTCAAACATTTCTGTTGTTAAGCAATTAAGCAAGAGGGGCTAGGTTAAAAGTATTTCAAATATTTCTACTGCAGAGCAAGATTTGTTCTCCCCAAAGTTAGATAATTTAACAAGAAACTTGGGCCTAGGGTGTGAACGACTTTAGTTTATCATCATGAAAAGTCCTCAATTCCTTGTCTCACTCACAAATTATATGTTGATACTGTAATATGTTGTTAGCACCCAATGATACAAACAAACACTTCACTCTGATTAAATCAGAAGGGGAAACAAGATGGGCTTGGATTAAAATTTGATTGAGGATTTTATGTAGTCAAACTCTGGAATCAATCAGTAGCTCAGTCTTCAGAGTTGGGAATAGTCAAAAAGAGGACCAAAAGTTGTTGAAGAACCCAATTTCTTACAGTGAAGGAAGGGATTTTTTCTTCTCCTCTCTTTCCAAGAGCTATTATTCCTAATTGATTCACAAGAGTTTCTTTCTGTACACTTCTCATGAAAAGCTGAAAAATATTTATATCCTTTTGGGTTCCTATTAAGTAATCATTAATGGTCTAGTATAGTATTTAGATACATAATGTCTTTTTAAAAAACCAACTCAGGCACCTTCGTCTTTACGAATTATTTTTTGATGCTCTACCTCCAAAACTGGTAGTGCCCTCCCTTACAAACTACCTTGCCCTTTGCAATATATATTTGCATTTATTTACTTTATAGTTATGCATTCATTATGTCACACATTAGAATTGTTTCATTCTTTGTATTTATATTTCTACTACCTAGCACAGTTATTTGCTCAGTAGTAGGTACTTAATCTCATTGACTGATTTTATTAATTCTATCTTGATCTGAAAAGAATTATAAAATTCCTAGGAATTTCTAGGGTTTTTTTCTAATTCTTTCTGTAATAGTTACTTTTCTTTAAAGCCTTAAATTCTCGGCCATTTGGTACACCTATATGTATTACTGCTGTTATCTGATTTTCTTTTTTAATTAGTGTTTTAAAAAACAACTAGTTTTATCATTTCAAATTTTTTTCATTATAAATTTATTAATATTTGCTTTGAGTCCAATAATATTTGTTCCATGTACAGATTATCATTTCCACACTTATCTTGCTGTGCAAGAAAAATCGTGTCTACAAGAAAAAAAATCTGAGAAAGGAAAAATGATGTTAGCAAAAATCAATAGAGAGCATGAAAATGTTATGTTGTGGTCCACATTTCATATCCCTCTCTCTGGATGGATATAGCCTTCTTCACTGACCAATTGGAACTTGTTTGAAGCATTTCATTGTTGAAGTGAGCCATGTCCATCAGAATTGATCATCATATAGTCCTGTTGTTGCCATGTATAATGATCTCCTGGTTCTGCTCATTTCACTCAGCATCAGTTCATGCAAGTCTCTCCAGGCCTCTCTGAAATCATCCTGCTGGTCATTTCTTATAGAACAATAATATTCCATAACATTCATATACCATAATTTATTCAGCCATTCTCCAATTGATGGGCATCCACTCAGTTTCCAGTTTCTAGCCACTACAAAAAGGGCTGCCACAAACATTCTTGCACATGTGGGGCTCTTTGCTTCCTTTAAGATCTCTTTGGGATATGAGCCCAATAGAAACACTGCTGGGTCAAAGGGTATGCACAGTTTGATAACTTTTTGAGCATAGTTCCAAATTGCTCTCCAGAATGATTGGATCCATTCACAGTTCCACCAACAATGTATCAGTGTCCCAGTTTTCCCACATCCCCTACAACATTTCTTATTATCATTTCCTGTCATCTTAGCCAATCTGACAGGTGTGTAGTGGTACCTCAGAGTTGTCTTAATTTGCATTTCTCTGATCAATAGTGATTTGGAGCACCTTTTCATATGACTAGAAATGGTTTTAATTTCATCATCTGAAAATTGTCTGTTCATATCCTTTGACCATTTATCGATTGGAGAGTGGCTTGCATTCTTATAAATATGAGACAATTCTCTATATATTTTAGAAATGAGGCCTTTATCAGAACCCTTAAATGTAAAGATTTCCCAATTTATTGCTTCCCTCCTAATCTTTTCTGCATTAGTTTTGTTTGTACAAAAACTTTTTAAATTAATATAGTCAAAATTATCTATCTGGTGTTCAATTAAGAGTTCCAGTTCTTCTTTGGACATAAATTTATTCCATCTCCACAGGTTTGAGAGGTAAACTATTCTATGTTCCTCTAATTTGCTTATAATATCACTCTTTATATCTAAATCATGAACCCATTTAGATCTTATCTTGGTATGTGGTGTTAGGTGTAGGTCAAGCCCTAATTTCTTCCAGACTAGTTTCCAATTTTCCCAGCAGTTTTTGTCAAATAGTGAGTACTTATCCCAGAAGCTGGGGTCTTTGGGTTTATCAGACACTAAATTGCTATAGTTATTGCCTGGTTTGTTCAGTGATCCTATCCTATGCCACTGATTGACTGCTCTATTTCTTAGCCAGTACCAAATGGTTTTGATGACCGCTGCTTTATAATATAGTTTTAGATCTGGTACAGCAAGGCCACCTTCATCCGCCTTTTTTTTCATTAATTCTCTTGAAATTACTGACCTTTTGTTCTTCCAAATGAACTTTGCTACTGTTTTTTCTAGATCTGTAAAATAATTTCTTGGGAGTTTGATTGGTATGGCACTAAATAAATAAATTAGTTTGGGCAGTATTGTCATTTTTATTATATTTGCTCAACGTACCCATGAGCACTTGATGTTTTTTCAATTGACTAGGTCTGACTTTATTTGGGTGGAAAGTGTTTTGTAGTTTAGTTTGTATAGTTCCTGACTTTTCCTTGGCAGATGATTCCCAAACATTTTATACTATCATCCATTATTTTGAATGGAGTTTCTTTTTGTGTATTTCTTGCTGCTGAACTTTATTGGTAATATATAAAAATGCTGCTGATTTATGTGGATTTATTTTGTATCCTGCAACTTTGTTAAAGTTGTGAATTGTTTCTAGTAATTTTTTAGTTAAGTCTCTAGGGTTCTCTAAGTATACCATCATGTCATCTGCAAAGAGTGATAATTTGGTTTCCTCACAGCCTACTCTAATTCCTTTAATCTCTTTTTCTTCTCTTACTACCAAAGCTAACATTTCTAATACAATATTAAATAGTAGTGGTGACAGTGGGCAGCCTTGGTTCGCTCCTTATCTTACTGGGAATGGTTCTAGTTTGTCTCCATTACATACGATGCTTGCTGATGGTTTTAAGTAGATGCTACTGATCATTTTAAGGAAAAGTCCATTTATTCTTATACTCTCTAGTGTTTTTAATAGGAATGGGTGTTGGATTTTATCAAATGCTTTTTCTGCATCTATTGATATAATCATATGATTTTTGTTAGTTTGGCCATTAATATAATTGATTATGCTGATAGTTTTCCTAATACTGAACCAGCCCTGCATTCCTGGTATAAATCCCACTTGGTCATAATACATTATCCTGGAAATGACTTTCTGTAATCTCATTGCTAATATCTTATTTAAATTTTTTGCATCAATATTCATTAGGGAAATTGGTCTATAGTTTTCCTTCTGTTTTTACTCTACCTGATTTAGCTATCAGCCCCATATCTGTATCATAGAAAGAATTTGGTAGTATGCCTTCTTTCCCTATTTTTTCAAATAGTTTATATAGTATTGGAATTAATTGTTCTTTGAATGTTTGGTAGAATTCACATGTAAATCCATCTGGCCCTGGAGATTTTTTCTTAGGGAGTGGATAAATAGCTTGTTCTATTTCTTTTTCCAAAATGGGACTATTTAAATAATTTATTTCCTCTTCTGTTAACCTGGAAAGTCTATATTTTTGTAGATATTCCTCCATTTCATTTAGATGATTAAATTTATTGAAATAAGGTTGGGCAAAGTAACTCCTAATTATTACTCTAATTTCTTCTTCATTGGAGGAAAGTTCTCCCTTATTATTTTTGAGACTAACAATTTGATTTTCCTCTTTCCTTTTTCTAATCAAATTAACTAGAGGCTTATCTATTTTGTTGGTTTTTTCATAAAACCAACTCTTAGTTTTATATATCAATTAAATAGTTTTCTTATTTTCAATTTTATTAATCTCCCCTTTTATTTTCAGTATTTCCAATTTGGTATTTAATTGAGGGTTTTTAATTTGTTCTTTTTCTAGTTTTTTTTTTAATAGTAAGCCCAATTCATTGATCTTCTCTTTCTCTATTTTATGCAAGTAAGCATCTAGAGATATAAAATTACCCCTTATAACTGCTTTGGCCTTATCCCACAAATTATGGTATGTTGTCTCATTATCATTCTCCTGGATGAAATTATTGATTGTGTCTATGATTTGTTCTTTCGTCCATTCATTCTTTAGGATTAGATTATTTAATTTCCAATTCACTTTTGCTCTATTTTCTCCTGGCCTTATATTGCAAGTGATTTTTATTGCATCATGATCTGAAAAAGATGCATTTACTATTTCTGCCTTTCTGCATTTGATTTTGAGGTTTTTATGCCCTAACAGATGGTCAATTTTTGTATAAGTTCCATGAACCACAGAGAAAAAAGTAAACTCCCTATTGTCTCCATTCAATTTTCTCCAAAGGTCTATCATACCTAACTTTTCTAACAATTTGTTTACCTCCCTAATTTCTTTCTTATTTATTTTATGGTTTGATTTACCTAATTCTGAGAGAGAACAAGGTTGAGATCCGCCACTAGTATAGTTTTGCTGTTTATTTCTTCTTGCATCTCTCTTAATTTCTCCTCTAGGAATTTGGATGCTATACCACTTGGTGCATATATATTTAGTATTGATATTGCTACATTATCTATGGTACCCTTTAGTAAAATATAGTTTCCTTCCTTATCTCTTTTAATTAGATCTATCTTTGCTTTTACTAAATCTGAGATAAGGATTGCTACCTCTCCATTTTTTTTTTTTGTTCACCTGAAGCATAATAGATTCTCCTGTGGCCTTTTATCTTCACCCTATAAGTGTCTCTATGCTTTAGATGTGTTTCATGTAAACAACATATTGTTGGATTCTGATTTTTAATCCAGTCTGCTATCTGCTTTCCCTTTATGGGCGAGTTCATCCCATTTACATTCACAGTTAAAATAACTAATTCTGTGTTCCCTGCCATCTTATTTACCCAAGTTATGTTTTTCTCTTTCCTTTCCCCTTTCTGCCTTTCCCCCTCCCCAGTATTTTGCTTTTGATGACCACTTCCCCGAAACAGTTCTCCTCGCTTTAGGTCCCCTCCCTCTTTTTTACTCCTTTCCCCTGATTCTTCTATTTTCCCTTCTATTAGTCTACCCCTTCTTTTCCTCCTTTCCCTCCCACTTCCTTATAAGGAGGGGCAAGTTTCTCTATGAAACCAAATGTGTCTGATATACTCTTTTAGAGCCCAGTCTGAGAGTAAGGTTTACACAATGCTCATCTCCCTCCCTTCTTTCCCTCAGTTATATTAGGTTTTCTTTGCCTCTTCATGAGATTTTACCTTATTTTTTTTAATCTTGTTTTACCACCTTTTTCCTCTTTTTCCCAGTATAATAGCCTTTCTACCTCTAGTTTATTTTTCATATTATCAAAGTAATCAAATTATACCCCCATTTTTAAGTGTATCTATAGTAGAAATATAGTTCTCAAGAGTTCTTTCCTTTTTCCCTTTTTATGCTTCTCTTGAGTTTTGTGTTTGGAAGTCAAGTTTTTTGTTCAGATCTGGTGTTTTCATTAGAAATAGGTGAAATTCCCCTAAATCATTTAATGGCCATCTTCTTCTCTGGAAGATAATACTTATTCTAACTGGATAACTTGTTCTTGGCTGTAATCCAAATTCCTTTGCCTTTCGGAATATCTGGTTCCAGGCCCTTCCATCCTTTAATGTGGAGGCTGACATCTTTTGTGATTCTAATTACAGTTCCTCGGTATTTGAATTGTTTCTTTCTAGCTGCTAGTAATACATTTTCCTTGGTGAGGTAGTTCTGAAATTTAGCCACAATATTCCTTGGGGATTTAATTTTGGGATCTCTTTCAGGAGGTGATCAGTGAATTCTTTCAATGATTATTTTGCCTTCTGATTCTAAAACATCAGGGCTGTTTTCTTTCAAGATTTCCTGGAAGATATTATTTTGATTCTTTTTTTCATCATGGCTTTCAGGAAGTCCAATAATTCTTAGATTGTCTATCCTAGATCTATTTTCCAAGTCAGTTGTTTTTCCTAGGAGATATTTCATATTTTCTTCTATTTTTGTTTTTGTTTGACTGATTCCTTTTTTACCTCCTGTAACTGGCCAATATGTTCATTGCATACATTTTTCCATTTTACCAATTTTGTTTTTCAGTAAATTGATTTCTTTATCATATCTCTTTTGGAGGGCTTCTTGCGCTGATCTGAATTCATTTCCCCATCTGTCATCTAACTCTCTTTTGAGATTCTTCATGCAATCTTTCAGGTAGGCCTTGTGAAAGGGGGACCAGGTCATATCTCCCTTGATGGCTTCCTCTGGTGTTGCTTTACCTATAGGAACCTCAAGATCTGGGGTCTGCCTTTCTTTCTTTCCATAAAAGCTGTCTATGGCGAGAGCTCTCTTCTGTTTCTTACTCATTTTTTAAAAGCTTGTGGTCTGTTTAAAGCAGAGAAGTAGTGGCTAGGGCCATTTTCCCTGGGGCAAATATAATTAACATCCAGTGCTGGGCCATCAGGGCTAGGTCCTAGAGTTTGCAGAGGGTTACACTCTGCCTTTCACAAAAGGCAGATCTGCCAAAGCATCTACCCACAATCAGGGCAGAGTGTCCCAAGAGCCTCAGATAGACTCCCCAGGTGTTTAGAATCTGCCACGCTGAGTCCCACCTGGTTTCCTGCCCTGTCTCTCAGAGCTGCGCCCGGCAAACTGCCCAACCCCCTGCTGACTGAAACAGACCTGCTCTGGAGCTTTTCCAAGGTAACTTCTGCAAGGCATGTTTTGTAGTCCAAATATTTCTGGATTCTTTGATTTAAAAATCAGTTGAGAGGCTGAATCTGCTGTTGATTTGAGAGGTCAGAGGAGGACACACAGAGTCATGTCTTCACTCTGCCATCTTGGCTGCGCATCCTGGATTTGAATTCTTTAAAATTATGGGATTCACCTGCTCCCCCAAAATCATCTGAGTAAATATGTAATACCCATGGACATCCAATAATTTTTGAGGTTTAACAGGTACTACTGACACTTTATTTCAGTATTCGGTGTTGCTCATTCACCTCTAAGTTGTTCTTGAAAGTCCAAAACTCAGTCTTTGATCACTAGAAATTATAACAGCATTATATTCATAGGAAGCTAAAGTTCCATCTATCACTAAGGAGTTTAATATACATAAAGTTGCTTTGAGGATGAATTAGGATTGCTCATTACAGCAATTTGAATAAAAGGTACCTGTGTGAGTTAGTATGACAGAGCTTTGGACCTGGAGACAGGAAAGCCCCAGTTCAAATACTGCCTCAGATACTTCCTAGCTGTGTGACTCTAGGTAAACACTCAGCCTCTCTCAGTTTCCTTATCTGTAAAATCAATAGTTAGAATCAATGACTATGTAAATCTTTGATCTTGATATTTTGTCCACATGATTATCCATGAGAGACTTTAATCAAATAAAGTGATGATTGATTTCCCCATGACTTTTCAGTTTCTACTTTTATCAGCAAAGTCTTCTCAAATTAGTAATTACACTGACAACTGGGTTTCACAATTAGCAGGCATAAAGCAGGAAATCCATATGCAAGATATATTGTACAGATGAGCTTTATTAAAGAATAAGATATATAGTTAAGGAGATGCTGTAGCCCCAGGATGATTTGGACCACATTGGAGAGGATAGTTGCTACAAATCTCTACATATGGATATGGAATAGTAGGGTGGTAGATTCTAAAATATCTTTACAGTATTTCTTTTATTAAAAAAAAAAAAGTTCTGTCTCTACCTCTCTGATGTGTATTAAGGATGCTCCTAGTGTCTAGGTCTGCTTTCAGGTGGCTTTGGGGTCTTTGAACCTGTGAAAGATATGAGACATAGATAAAATGGGTGTGTGTTACTGAGCGGAATGTGAAAGATCCATCTGTAATCCTAGGTCCTCTGAGGCCACTGGGGTCCAAGTAGACATTAATCTATAAATTTATAACTGGAGAAATGAAGGCATATCCCCCTGGTTTTATGGATGAAAACAAAATAAAAAATAAAAAACAAAAACAAACAAAAAAACCCTAAGAAACTAAAACTTTTCTGCATAGTAAACAATTAGTGTGGGTAAAAGTTTTTAAGTTTAGTTCCTCCAGATAATCAGGAATATGGTTTTGGGTTCTCTTAAGCAATGAAGGTATTTACAATTGTAATCTTTTTTTTTTTTTTTTTTTTGGCTGAGATTATTGGGTTAAGTGACTTGCCCAGGGTCACACAGCTAGGAAGTGTTAAGTGTCTGAGATCACATTTGAACTCAGATCCTGCTGACTTAAGGGGTGTTGCTATACCCACTCTGCCACATAGCTACCCCTTGAAATTGTAATCTTGAGATTTACATATGAATGAAAATTGTCTTTTGGAGAGGAGAATCAATTTCCAAAACACAAAGATTCTAGAATAGGGGAAAAGAGGAGAGAAAAGACCTCTTAGGTGTTGTTAGATGAATTGTTTAGAAGATCCAATTGGCTCTGGGAGCTAAGGAGAACAGCTATTGCTATAGATTTCTAGATTCATAGATACAAAGGCCAATTATTTCCTAGTGCCCTATCAAAAGAGATTAGCTTTTCTTAATGACCAGTCAAGTCAGCATGCTTAGATATTGTTAATTCTGCTAGATGACCTTAATACATAAAATATAAAAAATAGACCTGAAATCAAGAAGAGGTAAGTTCAAAGACTCACAAGCTTCATGACCATGGGCAAAGTGATTTTATTTCTTCCTCAGGTTCCTCAGCTATAAAATATGGATAATTATAGCACCTACCTCCAGGGTTGTAGAATTGCATATTTGTAAAGGACTTGGCATAGTTTGTGGAATATAATAGACAATACATGTTGCTTCTTTTCCCTTTTTATCTAAAGCAGCACACAAGATTGCCTAATATTTCTTTCCTTACACACATATCATTATAGTGGTCCGTTTGGGGTTTTCTTGGCAAAGATACTGGAGTAGTTTGCTCTTTTCTTCTCTAGCTAATTTTACAGATAAGGGAACTGAGACACACAGGATTAAGTCACATAACTAGTGTTTAAAGCCATATTTGAACTCAGGAAAATGAATCTTCTTGATTCTGGACTCTCTATCCACCTACCTCTCTCTCATAAATAAAGAATGTATGTGTGTTTAATACCTAATAAAATGTGCTAGGCATTAGAAGTACAAAGAGGTACTTGAGATATAATCCTTATCCTCAAGCACTTAAAATCTAGTTGGAGAAACTATTTATTTTATACACATACACGTGCGTGCGCGCACACACACACACACACAAAACATACACATGGGATGTAGTTAATTCACTTAGTTTGTAACTCTTACCCTGGTTCTGATTCATCTAGGGCAGGGCTTCTTAAATTTCTTCCACTTTTCTCCTAAACTTTGTGACCCTTCTTTGCCTAAGAAATTTTAACATGACTCTGGGTATAGAGGTATATAAAATAGGTGTACAAAACATACATTTACTGATAATCAATCATGATTTTGCAACTCCCACATTATTATTAGATAGGGTTGTGAACCAGTTTAAGAAGCTGGGATTCAGGATATTCCCACCCTGCTCAATAGTAAGATCTCTGTATTGAGTCCCCATGTGTGGAGATATATATATGTATACATGCATACACATAAAATATACATATATGTATATACACATGTAACTACACATACCTATGTACATATAATCTGAGATCACAAAAATGTTTTGCATCCCATCTAGCTACTCTTTAATTTACCCAGCTGATACACATACTATTAATTCCCTGCAACCCTAATTCTATCTCTTGCTCAGTAATGAAATCCATATGACAATGTAGTTTTTTGTGGAAAGATGTATCAGTCCAAAGTCCTATAGATCAATTCACTATGCCCCGATTTTCCTTCCTAGCCACCACTCCCAAATGTCTTCCTCTTCTATTAGAATGCAAGTATCTTCATTGTTGGTGTAACTGTGAATGGATCCAACCATTCTGGAGAGCAATTTGAAACTATGCTCAAAAAGTTATCGAACTGTGCATACCCTTTGACCCAGTATACTGGGCTTATATCCTAAAGAAATTTTAAAGGAGGGAAAGGGACCCACATGTGCAAAAATGTTTCTGGTAGCCTTTTTTTGTAGTGGCTAGAAACTGGAAACTGAATGGATGCCCATTAATTGGAAAATAGCATAAATTATGGTATATGAATTTCATGGAATATTATTGTTCTGTAAGAAATGACCAGCAGGATGATTTCAGAGAGACTGGGAGAGAATTACATGAACTAATGCTAAGTGAAATGAGCAGAACCAGATCATTATATATGGCAACAAGAAGACTATAGGATGATCAATTCTGATGGACAAGGCTCTCTTCAACAATGAGATGATTCAAACCAGTTCTATTTGTTCAGTGATGAAGAAAGACATATACACCCAAAGAAAGACCTGTGGGAACCAAGTGCGGACCACAACCTAGCATTTTCACGCTTTCTGTTGATGTTTGCTTGTATTTTGTTTTCCTTCTCAGGTTTTTTTTTTTTCTTTCTAGATCGATTTTCTTGTGCAGCAAGATAACTATAAATTATGTATACATATATTGGATTTATCATATATTTTAACATATTTAACATGTATTGGACTACCTGCCATCTAGGGGAGGGAGTAGGGGGAAGGAGGGAAAAATTTGGAATTAGAAAGCTTTGCAAGAATCAGTGTTGAAAAATTACTCATGCATGTTTTGTAAATAAAAAGCTTTAATTAAAAAAAATAGAGGAAAGAATGCAAGTATCTAATAATTTTAACAACTAGTATTTAAAACTATGCCAGGTACAGTAAGTAGTAAATGATTTCTCACTAATTTTTATATGATAAATTGCCTGATTCATCAAGAAAAGGGACCTTAAGTTGATTTCAGAGATGCCTATATCCAAAGGCTCTGAACCAGACTTGAATTTCTCCTCAGTGTGGGAAGCTCTATCATTCATCTTTTAATCTTATTTTACTTATTTAGATATATTACATAGATATTTATAGATGATATTTATGTATGAAGAAAACATCGAGAGAGATTAATTTGCAGCAGTCGCAGCAATTAAGTAAATCAGCTGGAATTATTATGTTGCTTATTAGAAGAGTAAATGTGCTATATATGAATAATTCAAATGGTATATTCATCCTGTCTGAAGTGTCTTAATCTTGGGTTCACCTAAGCTCAGGCTCTGGCTAGACACTGCCAATGCTAAAGAAAGAGTTTTCATAAGTGCAGGTCAGTAAGCCTTGGATTTATGCCAGCTGGGACAGTTTTCTACTCTGTAAAATGGGAAGACAAATACCCAGTGGTCCCAGCAGGCTCTAAGGAGAAACCGCATGTAAATTATCAGCTGTTATTTCAAACTTATGATGAAAAAACTTTTTATTCATGCATTTCGAGAGGCCAAGAAGCCGGAACAGTTTGTGCTTTGATCCTGAATGTCCTCCCCAGTAAAATGGTATGGATAACGAGAGTGGGTTGAGAACATGGTGTCAAATCAGATTTGTTTATTGTTGTTGTTGTTGTTGCTGAGGCAATTGGGGTTAATGACTTGCCCAGGGTCACACAGCTAGGGGAGTGTTAAGTGTCTGAGACCACATTTGAACTCAGGTCCTCCGGACTTCAGGGCTGGTGTTCTAACCACTCCACCACCTAGCTTCCCCGCAAATCAAATTTTTAAAAAAAGTACTAACAACTTTCAAGGGTTAGGTCATATACATATGATTACGGAAATTAGTAAAGTCGGAGTCAACTGCAGCATGTAGGAAAAGTCTGGAGTCCGGCGACCAGGTACCCGGACCTACACAGACCCCTGGATCACTCTACCCTCACGCTCACATCCCGGGGCACGCAGCGGGAAGCTCCATGCACGCCGCTCGGGAACGGGCCCAGTAGCTGCAGGCTTCTCCTGTCGCGCGGCACGCTGGGAACGGCGCTCCATGGCCGGGAGAGACGCGGGAAAGCAATGAACTCCATAGGCATCTTTCTAAAGCTTCGGGTAGTTCCTTTCCCCGCCCTGGGGGCCTTCAACCTCCAACGCAGCAGATTAATTACGCTCCCAGTGAGGCCCCGCCTTCTCCCTCCAAAAAGAGAGCACTGCTTCCTATCGTCTGCCGATTTAGGAGCTTATTCAAGTGCCTGCTCAGGAAGAAGTCTCCATAGATCCCTGGGGTACAGAAGTGAGCCAGATGCCCTATCACTTTTATTTCATTTTCTTGAGAGCGTCCAGATCGGAAAGTCGTCAGATCCCTGCAAGAAATACCTTTAGCTCGTTTCTTTCAGGCTGTAGCAAGGATAGCCTCACCCCGGCAGGGTAAGGCGGGGTCCTAACTGGGTCGCGTCGCTCTCCAGGGCGGTGCCCGGCGCAGCGTTTTCCCCACGGTACCTGGGGCGGCGACTACCACGGGCTCGGGGTGTCGCTCGCTAGTTCCGCGGGGACATCTGTGTCCGGATGGA
Source organism: Myrmecobius fasciatus (assembly GCA_023553655.1). Lineage (NCBI taxonomy): Eukaryota > Metazoa > Chordata > Mammalia > Dasyuromorphia > Myrmecobiidae > Myrmecobius > Myrmecobius fasciatus. The sequence goes on along the minus strand of JAJPUD010000233.1, from coordinate 216,833 downwards.
CTCACCCGGTCCCGGCGGGAAGTGGCTCCGCAGGCTCCGGCCGGGCAGGCGGCGGCGGCGGCCGCGGCGGCAACAGCAGCATCAGCGGCGGCGACGGTCGGACGAAGCGGCGGCAGTCGGTCCCTGAGGCGGACGAGCCTGGCTTCCTGTGGCACCATGATGCCCGGGGAGACTCACTCCAAGGCTGCGGGAACGGCAGCAGATGCCTCGGGTTGTCAGGGCTGCTCTGCGCTCCAACAGGTACAGTCTGTGCGCCGAGAGGGGGAGGGCCCGGCTCTTTACCTTTTCCCACTCCAAACGCGCCCTCCCCCCATTTCATCCCTGGGACCCGCCCCCTTCCAGGCTGGGGTCTTGTGATCTGGCGGAGCCACTGTCCTTAGGTCCCACCCCACCCCCTTTTGTCATCTCTTTGCACTTGGGGCTGGAACTCCCGCCCCTGCTCCTGGAGCATTTTAGGAAAGGGATTCTCTCGTTTTTAGAAGCCACGTGTTCTTTTGGAAGGAGTTATGTTGTGGAGAGTGGGGGAGGGGGAGTTGGATCAGAGGGCGAGTGGATGAAGTTTGCAGGCCTACAGGCCTTTAGGAACATAACGGAATCTTGCTTTGCCTGGGGACTGACTGCGCGGATGGACGTTCTCTTCCTCGGCCCGGGCTAGGCTTTCGCATGGAGCTCTGGCTCTTTGCCTTGGGGATGGAGATGGTTGCTGAAGGCTGGCAGCTCAGTGCTGTTCCTTCTTGTAGGGCTGAAAATATTCCTTCTTACCCCCCCCCCCCCCTTCTCCTCCCTCTTCACGTCCCTCCACTTGGTTTGTTTTAAAGCTCCCTCCCATCCGAGGCACTCCCCCGTGGAGGTGTGGTCACGTCTTGAATTGCTAGAAGCTGCAGAGGATAGTGGTGGTGTTTCCCTGTTTCCCGCCCGCGGGCCTCCCCCCCCCAGTCTGCTCTTAAGGAGGTGGAAGTTCTCTCCAGAAAATCACCTTACAGGTTGACTTGGATGGCATCAGACTATCAGCAACTCTTTATAAAGCACCTACTATGCGACAAACACTGTGCATGCTGCTGGGAGTGCGAAGACAAAGAGACTTGTCCCGGCCCATTATTTATTAGTTTTGTTTTTTTTTTAACCATTATTTAAGGTAGGGGATAGGGAGAAGGGTGTGAGAAATAAGACAATGTAAACAGTTTTAAAAATATACAAATTAAGTAAGTGGGACTTTAAGCTGGAGATGGCCCTTGAGTTGAATTTTGAAAAAAGCTAGTGTTTCTAAGAGCAAGAGGTGAAGAGGAAGGCACCCTGGAGTTTAGCTTGTTCAGAAGTGCCCAGATTGGAGATGAAATGTGAGTGAATAACAGCAAGGGAGCCAGTTTTGCAGCCCAATGTGTAATTCTGGTTAGGGACTGGTTGTGAGGACTTTTAAAAAATGCAATTAGAGAAGTCTTGTTTCCTTTTCCCAATGATTTCAATTGTGTGATATCAACCTTGTTGGGAAGTGGCTATGTTGTATTTTTATCGCACTATGCCAATAAATGAAATGGTTTTTCATATGTTGCAACTAGAGGAATTTGCATTTGATCCCGAAGGGAGAGAGAGAGTGTGGCTGTGGCTGTTGTCCAGCATTTGGGAGTAATATAGTCAGATCTGTGCTGTGAGAATATCATTTAAGGTACTACCTTTTATTATTTGCTACATAAAAATATGAACGAAGAAGTGATTGTTTTTTTTTCCATTTAAGAGCCAAAAAGTTTGTAAAGTCTGTGGATCATCTTTAACGATTGTTTTTATTAGTTCATCTATACAAGACATCATAGAGAGCTAGAAGAAATCTTAGGGGCAAACTAATTCAGCTCCCTCATTTTACAGATGAGAAAATTGAGATCCAGAAAGATTAAGTGACTTGACCAAGGCCACATGGTAAATGCCAGGCTGCATTTGAACCCAAGATCTGTGACTCCAAATCCAGGGCTCTTTCCATTGTTCCATGCTGCTAGTTCAGGTTCTTCATCAAATATTGGCCATTTTAGTTGAACTTTATATTCTCTTCTAACTTTAAATTATTTTCAAATAAATTTCTACTACCTGCAAAACACTAGCAATATAAAGATATAACTGAAATAGCCCCAGAATTAATTACTCAGGCAGCTTATGATACCTATTATGGCTATAGCATTTTATACTAACTCTAAATTTTGAGTTTAAGAAAACTGTGTTACTGATAAATTTGTGTGTATTTAGAATTGTTAGAAACACACTCAACACATCCTCAGATATGAGGAAAATTTATTAAAGAAGAACTTTGAAGAACTGTCTTAACCTTTCTGGCCATGGCCAGAAGTAGGCTCAACTCCTCTTAGGGAACAAGGGAACACTGAGCACTAAGCAAGAGAAGCTTTATACTTGTTAGCTCCATAGTTCCTCACCTCAGAGATCTTTATTGGTCCATTTCCTTACAGATTACAATTTTTCTAATATGCCCACTGTATGCCCCTTAAATATATAAAAGCATGTTCCCTCTCCCTTGTAATACATCCAATGTTCAAAAATTGGTGGAAAATTCCTCCTAAGGGTTGTGGTATTTAATTTTCATTCACCCTTTTAAGCAGGCTGAATAGTGATTTGGACAAGTAAGGTCATTGATCCCAACCAGTTTGCCTGGATTGGCTATTATTTTAAACTTGTGGTTTTTTCAAAACCAGAAGACTCTTTCTGATTGGCTAAGTCCACCTTTCCTTCTAACTTCCCAATAGATGGAAATGTAATTGGTCTATGGAAACTTAACTTTTCTTAATTTCTCACATTCAGAAAACCCACTGGTCATTGATGCTTACAGGGTATTTTATATTACCTTGAAGCTTACAACTTTCTCTGGAAACGTAACTTTTCAGTATTTCTCACAATTCCCATTTCTTTTTAATAAGGATTTGGCTTCCACATCTTTTCTGTTGCCCCTTCAAACCTTTTTTCATCATCACCATCATTTCACATTCCTCATTTATATTTTGATCTTCCTCAAAAGAAATAATTTTTAATTAACATTTCCCTTTAAACTGAAAACCTGTAACCTGAAAGGAATAAAGGAATACAATAAACTTGACCCAAACAGGAGAATAATGAAAATAATATATTCCACATTGCTTCATTAGGTACCTGGCTCAGCTCCGACCCATCATCTCCCCTCCATTCTGTCTTTTAGAGAGATGGAATTCTGGGAACAAGGGCCAGAGATCTGTCTTTTACAGGAACATGGCTACTTCAAGTTGCAAAGAAGCATAGAGTTGTCATCCTAGAGGGAAAACCTTTAAGGACCTTATTTCTTAGACTTGCATCTAGTAACGGATAGATGACTGGGCCAAATAATTATTTACCTACTTACTTAGGATATAATGACTATATATTTTCAGATTTAAAACTGCAAGATCTTACATATTTGAATAATGCGCTCATGGCTTCTATTGATACTTGCTGTGATTATAGAAATTTGCTGTAAGAAAAAAGTGGGGACATGATTATAATAGCGTCCGAACTGTTCCTTCAAGATTCAGCTTGAGAGCACCTGCATGACAGGATAAAGCTTACTTAGCTCTTTTTCACAGTTGGCAACCAGTTATGCAGTAACAATTCCACTTTATAGCTAGACTCAGGAATAATCATGTGGGTTCTTATTCAAAGGAACACCATTGGGAAACTGAGTCAGGAGGATCCCATCTTTTTTTTTTAATTAAAACTTTTTATTTGCAAAACATGGGTAATTCTTCAATATTACAAAGCTTTCTGTTAAAAATTTTTCCCCCCTACTCCCCACCCCTCTCCTAGATGGCAAGATATCCACTACATGTTAATTATGTTAAAATACTTGACAAATCAGATATTTGTATACATATTTCCACACCTATCATTTTTGTGCAAGAAAAATCGTATCTACAAGAAAGAAAAATCAGAGAAAGGAAGCACAATGCAAGCAAACATCAATAGAGAGCATGAAAATATTATGTTGTGGTCCACATTTCACATCAGAAAGATCCTATCTTAAGGAGAGGCAAAGGTTGTCCTCCCAACTCTTGTCTAAATACTGACCTTCACCTGTAACAATTCAGGATCACATTCCTATGAGTGGTTTGTGGAATTTCTCTTGAATGGTAGGTTACCGACTTGATGATTTCATTAGACAATTATGCCTAAACTCAAAACTCTGAACAACATTAATTACAGTCCCAAAAGATTTTAACTCAAATAGTAAGTTTCATTGAAAGCCTCAGGCCAATTTAGCTCTCAAAGATCCCATATCCTAAATAAGTACTGAGTGTAGTCCTACAATGATAACAGTAAGAGATTCATGGATAGGACTGTCCTAATTTCATATTAAAGAACCCTATCAAAATTAATAATTTTTCATCCTAAAAATATATATTTAACTCCCTCCCAACCGAGAAGTCACTATAAACTTTTCTAAAAATTTAAATAACAGGTATAACATCAATATTGCCAAAATGCCTCTGAGTTAATCTCCCCTCCCACCAAAATATCGATAATTATTGTGCTGCAAAGCCAATTTTTAGAGGTTATAGGTTGTATTTAACAATACATTCTTGAGATTCCTCCATAGGTCCTTTAATTTAACCCTGTTCTAATGAGTCCATCCCTTCTCATGTATATTCCATTAACAAAATCCTTAGTCTCTACCAATCTATACTTAGGTATTCCACTAACTTCTCTTACAGCAGCAGATCTCAGTGGAAAGCTTCCACCCATCCTATCAAATGGTCCACTATAACCAGTAAATATCTCAGTTTTCCCACTGGTGTCATTTCAGTAAAGTCTAGCTTGAATACTCTGGGTTACCTCCCTCCAGAAGGACGCCTCCTCAATACCTTCTTTTTTATCTTTAAACACAACAAACACCTTTCAGGTATTTGTTTAGCAATTACACATATCCCTGTACACCCTGTATATCTTGCTTTGCTATTACAGGCTGGGGCTGAGACCACGATGCTGCAGGAAACAGGGCTATGCTGGCATGCCATGGCCTTCATCAGGATTGCAGTCTGGACTCCCACCTTGGTATCACAGGCCTTTTCTACTGAATTTCCAAGTGGCCTTCAGCTAGAAAACTCAACTTTATGGGTGTTCTGATGCTTCAAAATCTGTCAGTCATCTCCCAGAGGAATTTGAAGTGGCTGGGCCAGTCCCTGCCTTTACTCTCTCATCTTAACTCTGCCTTTCCAAATTTTTTTTAAAAAGCCATCACATATTGCTTGAGCACCTCAATGATTTAATGCTAAAATCTTCCTAATCATGGCCTTATTTAACATTCTCCTCCCATCAGGTCTATAAAATTTTATAAATTATACCTTTTAAGTATAAAGGCAGAAAACAAGACAAACTTTAAGATTCAAAATGTAGTTAATATCTAAATAATTTTGGACTGCATTTCACAAAATTTATACCAAGTGTCTAGCAGGAATGACAAAATGTTAACTCCCAGCTCATGCAATTTTTACAGATTGCCCAATGTGCAATTCAGAAAGCAACATATGATACCTTAAAATATATTTCATCTAATTAGGAGATATAAACATGTGACCTCTTTGTTACCAGATAATTTTGTTTTAACACCCATTTTTTAACTTAAAATCGAATCAAATACAGATTGAAATTTCTAATAACAATACTTCAATATCAGTGAACACATCTTTCTAAAAATCTTATTCCCAAATGTGTCAATTGAAAGTAATTCTAATTATGTACAATTTAAATTTAAACACAAATTTAGGTCACAGTTTTTGGGGGGAGGGAAATTCACCATCCTAGATTCTGGATTCTGGAAATCTTTGAAATGTCAGTAAACTATTTGAGATCTGAGATGGAAACAGGTACCTGGAAGCAAAATGGCAGTGACTCCTGTCTCCACCTCAAAATTTGTACTCTTCCCTAAAGCTATGTGGACTGCTCATATAGAGAAGGGGAATGATTTTATTTCTCCAAATTTCTGAAGCCACATAGGGATAGACCACCCTTTTACAAAGTCCAGAGTCACTGAAGAAAAATTTTAGAACTTTGAGAATGGGGATACAGGGACCCTTCTAGAGGGAAACTGAAGTTGACTTCAGAGCATAGGGTGAAGCTTTGGGGAGCCTATTGTTCTTTGGAAAAGGCCATTTATTCCTACGCTCTTGTATTTTTAATAGGAATGAGTATTGGATTTTATCAAATGCTTTTTCTGCATCGATTGAGATATTATGGTTTTTGTTAGTTTGGTTATTGATATAGTAATAGTTTTTCTAATATTGAACAGCCCTGCCCTATTTTCTGTGGAAAGGCTAGATTGGACATATTATTCCCACGTAGCCATCCTGGCCATTCCCTGTTCCCTCTAGGGAGAGGAACTTGAAAACTCAACCTCCAAGAAGAATTCAGGTTAGTTTGAATCAAGATTGCCTGACAGGCAACCAGAGATATAAAAAGGAGGTCCAAGACAAACAATCCTAAATGGCTAGATTTTTTTTTTTTTGTAATTCAGCTGACTGAGACAGGCTCACACAAATACAAACTGCTTATAAATTCTTTTTCCCTTCTGTCTGGGACAGAATTGTCTCTTTATCAGGACCTCATTTCTTTACTCCTTCCTTTCTCTTACTCCTGGGAGCATCCTCCCAATCTCCTCCTCCCTAGGCCTAGAACCCATTTGCAAATTCAGCAAGACCAGTGCAAACTAAAGTTGTCCACTTAATCTTCTGCATGAATTCCCACCAGATGGTTCCTGCAAGGCTGACAAAACCCAAAACTGCTAGAAAGGAACTTCTCAACCAACAAAGGGTATTTATTTTGTTTATTATATCAACTTGTGTCATCTACCAGCAGACTATCTCAAGGCTCTTGAAATTACGTTCAACCTCCAGGACCCTTGAAATCAATGGGAATGCTACCCTGCTCCATCTGGGGTGTACAAGTTGGGTTCCAAGTTGGGCGCCAAAATTGTTAGAAACACACAACACTGAAATTCATATATTGAGTAAAACTTATTAAAGAAAAATCTTAAGAAGTCATCTTAATGTTTCTGGCCAGGAGTGGGCTCTGCTTCTTTTTCCTTGGGGAAGGGGGGGGAGTGCTGAGCATAAAAACAAGATAAGTTTTACACTTACAACTCACATGGTCCCTCCCTTCAGAGATCAGGATTGGTTTGTTCCTTTTCCAGTTAACATCTTTCTGATATACCTATTGAATGTTTCCTCCCGAAATAGGTAAAAAGCATGTCCCACATCCTTCATTATACATCCGATGTTCAAAAATAGCAGAAAACTCTTATAGGGTGTGTTGGTCAATAAATAATTAGCCTACTAAGCAGGCCCAGTAGTGATTTGATCAAGTCAGGTCATTGATCCCAACCACTTTGAGCTGAAATGGCTATTATTTTAAGCTTGTGATTTTCTCAGAATCACAAGACTTTCTGATTGGCTGAGTTCACCTAAGCTTTCCTAGCTCCCAATTTCTTGTTTGCTCAAGGCTTTTGAGAGATTGAAACTTAAAAGTTCTGTGGGAATCTAACTTTACTTAATTTCCCACATTCCAAAAACCCACTGGACAGTAGTACTTAGAGGTAGTATCTTACAATTACCTTGAACCTTAGAACATTTTTTGGAAACCTAATTTTTTAGTATTTCTCACAGCAATATCAAAATAGTATAATATTTATTTTTTAGGAATACTCTGGTTATAATATCTTAAAAAAGCATAATATTTCCAATGATATACTTTGTTTTGTTATTTGTGACCATTTTTTATCTTCAAGAATTAATAACTTTTTAGTGTTAGTATCTGATTTCATCAGGGTGGAAGAGATCCTGGTTTGGAAACTTTTTTTTATACCACTATAAGACTTGTAACTTTTATAACATAGTCTTAAAAAAGTTGTTTAAAATACTGAAAGATGAAGTAACTTGCATATATACACACATACTTACGTGTGAGTGTCAGAGGGAAAACCAGATCCTAGGTCTTCCTGACTCCATAATTTTTCCCATTTTATTTTATTTCTAGTAACACTAATAGTGTAGGTAAGGGCTTCTTAAATTTTTCCAATTGTTCACCCCTTTTTGCCCAAGAAATTTTTATATGATCCTGGGTCTATAAGTATATAAATACATTTTACTGGTAATAAATCATAATTTTGAGATCCCTATATTCAATTATGATAACCCATACTAAGTTACAAAAATGTAGGGCAATTATACACAAGCTAAAAGTTTGCAAAGCACTTAGTGTTGTCTTTCCCTGCATTTAAAAAAAAATTTTTTTTCAGTTATGGATTCTCTTTTAAAATTTTAGATCCGGAAAGGTTCTCAGATTTTCCGATTTGAAAGGGCAAAACTCATGTAGTTTTTATTTATTGTTTTTCCCAATAGTATTTTGTTTTTTGAAATACATAAAAGATAGTAAAGATTTTGTGTTCCAAGTTTTCTTTCTTCTCTCCCTAACCTCCACATACCATAACTTATTCAGCCATGTCCCAACTGAGGGGCATCCACTCAATTTCCAGTTCTTTGCCACTACAAAAAAGACTGCTACAAAGATTTTTGTGCATATGAGTCTTTTTCCTTCCTTTATGGTCTCTTTAGGACATAGGCCCAGTAGAGACACTGCTGGATAAGGGGCATGTACAGTTTGATAGCCCTTTGGGCATAGTTCCAAATTTCTCTCCAGAATGCCTGAATTTGTTCACAACTCCACCAACAATGCATTAATGTCCCAGTTTTTCCACATCCCCTCCAACAGTTATCATTATCTTTTTCTGTCATCTTAGCCAATCTGAGAAGTGTGAGGTGGTACCTTAGAGTTGTCTTAATTTACATTTCTCTAATCAATAGTGATTTAGAGCATTTTTTCATATGATTAGAAATGGCTTTAATTTCTTCATCTGAAAATTGTTCATATCCTTTTTACCATTTATCAATTGGGGAATGACTTATATTCTTATAAATTTGATTAGGTTCTCTATATATTTTAGAAATGAGATCTTTAGCAGAAATAATGGCTGTAAAAATTGTTTCCTTGCTCTCTGCTTCCCTTCTAATGTTGGCTATGTTGGCTTTGTTTGTGCAAACCCTTTTTAATTTAATGTAATCAAGATTATCCTTTTTGCATTTCATAATGTTCTCTAATTTTGGGAGGGGGGGGGCACATAATTTCCTTCCTTCTCCATAGATCTGACAGGTAGATACTCTACCTATTCTACTAGTTTCTTTTATGTCAAAATCATTGTACATGATTTTTAAAAATTCTCTACAACACTGAAAAGTGCCTTTTAGCATCTGCTTGAAGACTCATCAAAGAAACCCACTGCCTTTCAAGGCAGTGGTACTCCAGTTTATTATATCAAGCCTAAATATTTCTCTGTAGTTTCTCCTCATTGTTCCTAGTTCTCCTCTCTGGGGCCAAGCAATACAAGTATTTTTTTTTTACTCTTAATACTTGAGGATAGCAAAGAGAAATATTTGAGCTTAAAATACTTAGGTGAAACTATCAATAATATAAAGTAAAAAAGATAAGAAGGCCCAGAGTGGAATCTTTAAAGACAAGTTTGGGCATAGATGAGAGTATGATATGGATGAAAACCAGTGAAGGGAACTAAAAAAAATTTTTTTTTCATTTTTTTGTTTTTGTTTGACTGATTCTTGAAGTCTTATTGAGTCATTCATTTCAATTTGTTCAATTTTAATTTTTAAGGTATTATTTCCTTCAGTTATCTTTTTTAGGTCCTTTTGTAACTGGCCTATTGAATTTTTTGGTTCATTGCATTCTTTTTCCATTTTGCCAATTTTATTTTTCAGTGAATTGCTGTCTTTTTCCAATTCACTAATTTTATTTTTCAGTGAATTTTTATCTTTTTCCAATTCACTATTTTTATTTTCTAGTGAGTTGGTGATTTTTTTCCAATTCACTAATTTTATTTTTCAGTGAATTTTTATCTTTTTCCAATAAACTATTTTTATTTTCTAGTGAGTTGGTGATTTTTTCCAATTCACTAATTTTATTTTTCAGTGAATTTTTATCTTTTTCCAATAAACTATTTTTATTTTCTAGTGAGTTGGTGATTTTTTCCAGTTCACCAATTTTGTTTTTCAGTGAATTGTTGTCTTTTACCAATTCACTATTTTTATTTTCCAGTGAGTTGGTGACTTTTTCTAATTCACTAATTTTGTTTTTCAGTGAATTTTTGTCTTTTTCCGATTCACCAGACTTATTTTCCAGTTTTTCACATCTCTGTTGCAGGGCGATGTTTCCTTCTTGCACTGCTCTCAGTTTATTTCCCCAATCTTCTTCTAGCTCTCTTTTGAGATTCTTTATGCAATCTTCCAGGTAAGCCTTCTGAAAGGGAGACCAGCTTAAGTCCACCTTTGTGGCTTTATCTGGGATTGTTTTCAGAATCTCAGGATCTGGGGACTGCTCTAGTTTCTCTCCATAAAAGCTGTCTAAGGTGAGAGCTCTCTTTTTCTTGCTCATGATTTTCAGCAGAGGTATCAGTCATCAGCAGGGAATTCTGCAGCAGTGGCAGCAGCAGCAGGCGGGATTTCAATTTGCCCTGGGGCAGTTTGCCGAGTTGACTGACTTCCGGTCTGGGGCTGATCTGGCTAGATCCGCACTAGGACCACACTTTCAGCTACTCTCAATCCACCCTTTATCAAAGGTAGACCTGCCAAAGCACCTGCCCGCAAGCAGAGCAAAGTGGCCCAAGGGTCTCCCAGGGATTTCCTGGCAGCCTGAAATCCTCTGGTCCGTCCCAGCCCCAGACTTGCACCCCGGCTGTGTACTGGCGTCTGAGCGCCGGGAGCTGCTCGATCCCCTGCCCGTCTAAAACTGACCTCAGAAGTTCTTTCAAAGTAGATATTTGATAGAAGTGCGTTGTAGTCCAAGTGTTTGGTGAAGCCCTCACTCCAGAACCAGTTCAGAGGCTCAGTTTGTCTGTGTTTGAGGGAAGGTCTCAAGAGCTTACAGAGAATGATGTCCGTAGTTCGCCATCTTGGCTCCGCCCCAAGGGAACTAAAAAAGAGAAATTGTAGTTAGGAAGAGCCAGAACAGAAAGAGGTACAATGTTATCAGGAATGCTTGAAAGTCCTGCATTTCATTAAAGTCTGCTTTTTTTCCTGAAGGATCATAACACAGTTTTAATGGGTAGGTGATTATTGGTTGTAATTCTACCTCCTTTTCCCTCCAGAATATCATATTCCAAGTCTTTGGATTCTTTAATGTAGAAGTTGCTAAGTTTTATGTTTGTGTTATCTTGATTGTAACTCCACAATATTTGTTTCTTTCTAGCTGCATATGATATTTTCTCATTGACCTGGAAACCATAATGGTTCTCTGGGGCATATTGCACACTCAGGACACCTGTGTTTATTTTCTTTCTCGTAATGAGAAAGGTGGCCCTTCTCTCTAGTTATTTCTTTCTGCAATGAAGGCTATGGGGAATGGGCCTCAAGCAGGTCTAGTGGTTTGGTTTTGTTGCAGTGGTGGTGGTGGTGTCTTTTGGTATTCTCTATCCAAAGCACTTGGATTCAGAGCTCTAATCTGTCCCCATCAGGGCCTGAAGGAATAGTAGTCAACATGGTGGTGATTTGCTTGGCTGGAATATGTCACCTTCAGTTTTCCTCAAGGTACTTTGATGCTTCATTTATATCAGCTAACTAGTCTTCCTTGTGTGTGTAGAGAAGAGGATGTAGAAGCACAGATTGTAGGTAAATTTCTCAAAAGATTTTAGCTGAGAAGTTAGGAGACATATAGGATGATGTTTGTCAGGTATGGTCAAATCAACTGAGGATTAGCTTGAGTATGTTTGCAGACAGTAGAATAGGGGTAAGTAGAAAGGAAATGATGGAAGGTGAGAGTAGGAATGATAGTAGAGGCAATTTTCTGGAGAAATAAAGAGGATTTGGCATCAAGAGTATCTATAGAAAGGTTTGCCTAGGCAAGGAGAAGGTCCTCTCCTTTTGACAAGAGTGGAACACTCTGTAAGAATAATGAGGTGAGGAGTAGGGATGATCCCTCTGTCTCTTCCCCCCTCTCCCTGTTTTACATGTGAATTAAGAAAAATTGGAACAACAACTAAGGAGAATGGAATAGCAAATATATAAAGGAGGGCCCAGTTGAGATTAGAAAACATAAATTTTAGGAGATTTCACTCCAATTTCTTCCAGCTTCATTCAGCAGCAGAGTATGAAAATTTTAATATATTTGTTAATTTGTCTCAATACTTGTTTTCCATTCAATATATAGAAAGGACTTGATCATCAACGATGTAACTTCATAGGGATCATTTACATAATTTTATGATAGCCCTATTTATTTTAACTAGTAGAAGCTACTAGGATGTTTGTACTTTTATGTGTTACTATTTGTATTTTACAAATGAGAAAACTGGGATTCAGAAAGGTTAAGTTATCTTGCCTCAGGATCACATAACTAAATAGAATCAGAGATGTGTGAAAAGATAAATGGCAGGAAGTAACTGAGTGCTGAATTAATCAAAAGTATTTGGGAAGAAGGAAAGTTAACTTTCAGATGGCATAGTTAAAAGAGGAAGATAGATTTTGAACTGAACCTTGAAAAGATAGGCAAGTTTTCTATGGGAATATAAAGGTAATTCTGTAATGGGGGGGGGGTATTGTCAAGGACAAGGAAATGAACTTCAGGGTGTATTCAGGTTGACAATTTAAAGTTTGGCTAAAATTGTGGGGCATTTTTAGAAAATAGGCTCACATTTATGTTAAAACATCTAAAATGAGTTCTATGTGGTAACAATAATTGAATGAAAACCTTCTAGGGGTAATCCATATCTTTGTTTCAATGCTAATTAAAGAGATACTCAAATGTGGTTGATGGAGCTGTATATATTTTGAGAAGGGTATGGTCACTAGTGAAATTGATAACCAGAGGCAATTAAATTCCAGCAAAACAATTTATAAGCAAGGCATATAGTTACATAACAAATCAGATCCCAAATCCCTCTGTAGGTTCAAAGACACCATTTTGCAGTTAACAAAGCTTATAGTCAATAATGAGGAACCAGTCAGTTTGCACAATCTTGAGCAATATGGACATTCTCTTTCTGATTGGCCAGCCAAAGTTTTACAAATCTTATGGGTATTTCAAGAATATCCTATTACATTATGTAGTTATTACAAAAGCATATTGCAAAAAATACAGAACATCTTGTGGTCATCACCTGCTTACCCCCATTTTCCAGAATTATATCAATATCTTAATTCCCCAGAATTATATAGCAAAGCACCAGGATTGTAGAGGTCAAAGAATTGTGAAAACAAGATGTTGGGTTCTAGTATATGTTAAAAGGACCCTTATTGTTCATTTATTTCAGTCATATCTCACTTTGTGATCCCATTTAGGTTTTCTTGGTAAAGTTACTGGACTTTGCCATTTTCTACTCCAGCTCATTTTACAAATGAGGAAAGTGAAGCAAACAGGGTTAAGTGACTTATCCAGGGTCGCACAATTAGTACGTGAGGTCAAATTTGAATTAAGGTCTTCTGACTTCAGATCTGGTGCTCTTTGCAGTGTCACCTAGTTGCACCTAAAAGGACTCAACACCCTGTTGTGTCACTAAAGATGCATGCAGGGCACTTGTGAGTTACAAGGATGATGAATATGTATAATATTAATTAGCACTTATATAATGTTTTACAGTTTGCAAAATCCTTTACAAATATTTATTGTACATATACAAATACTTCTAGTGGTACTTAAATGAATAACCTATAACTATTTAGAAAACTCAGTTCTCCTGGCCGTATGGTCTTTCTCCCTCAAGCCTGCCAGTTTATTTTTTCTCAATTGCATGTAAAAAATTATTTTAGCATTAGTTTTTTTTAAATTTTGAGTTTCAGATTCTTTTTTTGCCCTCCTTATCCTCCATACGCCTTGAGAAGACATTTTGATATAGATTATGCATGTGTAGGCATGAAAAATGTAATTCCATATTATCCTTGTTACCCCCCAAAAATCCAAACCATCAACTAAAAGAAAAAACCCCAGAAAAAGAAAGTAAATAAAAAGTATGCTTCAGTCTGCAGAGTTTGTCACCTCTGTAGAAGGGGATAACATTTTTCATCATAACTCTTTTGGAATTATACTAGATCATTGTATCGCTAAGAATACCTAAAGTATTCATAGTTGATCGCCATTTAATATTGTTGATACTGTATATGAAGTTTTGCTTCTGCTCATTTCACTTTGCATCAGTTCATGTAAATCTTTCCAGGTTTTTCTGAACACGACCTGCTCATCATTTCTGATAGTACAATAGTGTTCTATCACAGTTATATACCAGGATTTGTTCAGCCATTGCTCAATTATTGGATGTTTTCTCAATTTCCAGTTCTTTGCCATCACAAAACAAACTACAGTACACATTTTTTTTACATATAGATTCTTTTTCTTTTCCTTTGATTCTTTCTAGGTCAAAAAAGAGTATGCCCAGTTTTATAAAGCCCTTTGAGAGTTTCCAAAATGTTTGGTTCAATTCATAGTTCCACCTGTTGGTGGATTATTGTCCCAGTTTTTCCACATGCCTTCCAATATTTATTATTTTCCTTTTATGCCATATTAACCAGTCCAATAGGTGTGTAAGATTGAACCTCAGTTATTTTATTTATTTATTTATTTTTTGCTGAGGCAATTGGGGTTAAGTGACTTGCCCAGGATCCCACAGCTAGGACGTGTTAAGTGTCTGAGACCAGAGTTGAACTTAGGTTTTCCTGAATTCAGGGCTGATGCTCTATCCATTGTGCCATCTAGCTGCCCCAGAACCTCAGTTATTTTAATTTATATTACTGTAATGAGTGATTTAGAGAATTTTTTATGTGACTTGTAAATGGCTTTGATTTCTTACTCATTAACTGCTTGTTCATATCCATTTTTGAATTTGAGAATGACTCATTTTTCATATAAATTTGACTCATTTCTCTCTCTGTGTAAAATAAATGAAACCTTTATTAGAGAAACTTGCCATAATTTTTTTTTTCCTGCTTTCCTTCTAATGTTGGTAGTATTGGTTTTATTTAATGTAATAAAAATTACCCATTTTGCCTTTCCTAATGTTCTCTGTTTTTTATTTGGTCATAAATTCTTCCTTTATTCATAGATCTGACAGGTATAATTTCCCATGCTCCCCTAATTTGCTTATGTCACCCTTTTCATCTAGATCACTAAGCCAAGTGGAGGAAAAAGATAGGGGTGTGTGTGTACCCATTTTGACTTTTTCTTGGTATGTATATAAGATGTTGTTCTGTTTATACCTAGTTTCTCCCAAACTGCTTTCCTGGTTTCTCAGCAATTTTTATGAAATAGTGAGTTCTTAACCCCAAAGCTTAGATCTTTGAATTTATCAAACACTAGATTATTGTCGCCATTTACTACCTGGCCATCCAACCCACCCAATTTCTCAGCCAGTACAAAATTGTTTTGATGATTACCACTGTGTAATGTATTTTGAGATCCAGATAGAACCACCCTTCCTTTGCATGTTTTTTAAAATTGGTTTCCTTGTTATACTTGATCTTTTGCTCTTCCAGGTAAATTTGCTATTATTTTTTCTTGTTTAGTTTGATTGGTATAAGTAAATTAATTCAGGTAGAATTGTCATTTTTATTATATTGATTCTGCAATTAATATTTCTCAAATTGTTTAAATATGAAAAGTGTTTTGTAATTGTGTTCATATAGTTCCAGGATTTGTCTTGGCAAATAGATTTCCAAGCCTTTTTATGTCTCCAGGATCTTGTTGATAATATATAGAAATGCTGATGATTTATATGGATTTATTTTATATTCTATAACTTTGGTGAAGCTGTTCATTATTTCTACTGGTATTTTTTAGCTGATTCTCTAGGATTCTCTAAGCATAGCATCATGTCTTCTGCAGAGTAAGAATTTTGTTTCCTCTACCTATTCTAATTCCTTCTGAATTTTTTTCTTTTATACCTGTAGCTAGCATTTCCAGTATAATGTCAGATAATGGAGTTATAATGGGCAACTTTGCTTCACTGGATCCTACTGGGAAGGCTCTTAGTTTATTACCATTACAAATAATGCTTCCTGATGGTTTTAGATAAATACTACTTATTTTAAGGAAAGGAAAACCCTATTGATTCATTGTGCTCTCAAGTGATTTTAGTAGGAATGGGTGTAAAGCTTTTGTGAAAAGCTTTTTCTGCATCTGTTGAGATAATCATAAAGAATTTGGGTTTTTTGTTATTAATAGGATCAGTTATGCTGATAGTTTTCCAAATATGCAGCCTACCCTACATTTCTAGTATAAATCCCACCTTCAGGGTTCTTGATAGCTGAGGTTTCACTGTATTAGCATTATAAGATTGAGAGCTAGAAGGACAGTAGGAATTAAGACTACCAAAAAATATGTAGCCCAGTTCCCTTTTTGCCTAAATGGAGAAGCAAGTCCAAAGAGGTAAAATAACTTTCTGAAGGTTATAAAGGTAGTAAGTAATCAGGATTAAAGCATAGATCTTCCAACTCCAAATTTTAAGATTTTTTGCCAGAATGACTGCCTTTATTTCAATTATCTCTTTTTTTAAACCTATTATTGTTGCTATAGAAAAACAAATTCTTGGTTCCAGTTTACAGTACCAGGAACAGTAGTAATTAAGAGACTTCTTTGAAGGCCAGAATAAATAAGTGTACAAGGATAGTTACTTCTATGGGATGTGCTCAAGTTGATTATCTGAAATAAAAAGGAAACAGAGAGAAGTTACAGTCATCTATGATTTGATTTGCAAAGCTAGAATTTGCATATTAAGCCAGGTTACCTGACTCCTCAGAGATCAGAGACAAGGAGTGACTTACAGAGAAGGTTTTTGTAACAACAAAAAAGGAATTGGAAAAATTATAGAAACTGTTTTGAACATAATTCATTTGAATAAGGGCAGGTCACCTGATTAATTAGCTTCTCCCAGACTTTCTTAATTATTTGCTGGATATCTAACATCCTTTCTCCTTAGGTGATGTCTTTGGTAACCAGAAAACATATTGGGAAAGAAGAACTCACGGTCAGTAGTTAGCAATCTCTTCCCATCTTCCTTAGCAGAGACTTTTACTCAACTGGGACTCTAGCTAAAGAAAAAGAAAAGGGGGCTTTACATTGTAATGGCTGACTAACTTTTCTCCAGCTGACAGATAAGGGATCTTGGCTTCTGGTCAACTCCTATTTTCTGCTTAGCATTTGGTCATATTCCCTCACCCCTGCCCCCCACCTTCCTTGCTTTCCACTGGGAAAGGAGACAGCCTTTTGAAAAATCTTATAATCCTATGATTATTTTATTTTTCTAAAGTATCTGATATTAAATGATAAAAAATGTATTCTCAATCTATTCACCTAAATCTGTAGGTAACCTAGATTGTTAGTCAGATTTAGCTCTTAGGACTTAATATATTTTGCATAACTTCACATGTACCTTCTTAATGGTGGCAGTGGTTGGGGGGAAGGGGGAAAAAAGAGGGAAACAATCTGGAATTCAAAATTTTAGCAACAAATGAAAAATTCTTTTACATATAATTGAAGAAAAATAAAATATTAAGAAAAAAAAAGGACTAGCTCTTCTTAAAGAAGGGAGCCTAAACAAACTAAAAATAAATCAAGTAATCAATAAAAGCTGATTTCCTTTTCAAATTAAAACTTAAGATTTGAACTTCTCCAGTTGGAATTCAGATATCTTGTTTTTCACAGAAATCTGGTCTTCATGATGGACAGTGTTTGCAGGCTGATATTTAATAAAGTATGTGATATTTGACTTGGAGTTAGGAAAACCAGAGTTCAGATTCCACTACATATATGAGTTCAGTGACCATGAGCCAGAATTTATTGAACCTCTTAGAACCTCAATTTCCTTTAGCTAAAAAGAAAAATAGTAGCTAATTCATATATTTATTGTGTGGCTTAAATGAGATGTGTATTAAAATCTTTGCATACTTCTTGATCAAATGTATCTGTTCTCAGTTCTTATGTACTTTGATGGATCTGTGGTCTTATTGATATAAGTAACTTATTCCAGTACAAATTACTTACAACTCTTCCATTTTTTTTTATCCTGTGTAATAACTTGGCCATCTTTTCATGAATTGTTCATAGAGCATGTGCCCTACGCAGAGGAGTCTTCCTGTCATTCTTTAGTGCTTAATAGTTTACAAGATACTTTCTTATGTAGTATCTTAATCATTTGATCCCTAATGTAGTCAGATGCTCATCCCTGTTTTTACAGAAAAAGAAATTGAAATTGGGGTTTAGTAATTTGTCTAAGATTATGTAGTTTCTAAGTGTCATATCCAGAAGTAATATCCAAATCTTCTGACTCTTAGTCAACTTGTTGAAGTGGGCTAGAATAGGGAAACTCAATTGATATTAAAATGTTAATTTAGTAGGCCTAACATTATTAATCATGGGTTATTGATAATTCTACAGTTACAAATGAAAACATCATAAGCCTTGTTTCATATTTAGCATATGGTTTTGATCTTTTCATGTTGAGTAAGGGAATACTTAACATTTTTATATTTGGTACAGAAGAATGTTCAAGTCACATGCCATTTCCCCTTTCTGGCACAATGTAAAATAAATGAAAAGAGGTTTAAATAAAAAAAATTTCCTTCTTATCGTGAATATTTATTATGTCTTTGAATCATCTACATTGTGAATCAAATCAGGCTCAACTTCTAGGAGTCTATCAAGTAAATTATAGTATAGCATAAAAAAATCACATTAAAAAAAATTGCTCCAAGAAGCATCTAGATTTTGCTTAGAGGTCTATATGTGATTTGGAAAGCTGTTGTCTATAGAACTCTCCATGTTTGACTTCTGTGTAGTTATTTATATTTCAGAAATTATTTTTGTAGTATTAACTACAGTAGACAATTGTGACTGAAAAAGTAAGCAGAAGGAAGACTTAGGAATATGCCATTTTCACTTTTTGCTTCAACAGTGTTTTACATGTTTAGTTTTGTTTTCACAAATAGTTTGGGAAAGAGTTTTATATTTAATAACTTTGGACTGTATGAAGTACTGGGAATTTAATTCAAGAGATTGAAGGCCTACTAAGTGCAAGGCATTGGAAAATTGAAGTGGTTACTGCTTGATATTCAAATAAAAAGAAATATGAAACATTTAGCTCTCCCTAACAATCTTGTACAGTTATTATGTGGATAGTGACTATGCAATGATTTTGTTAGAGTTGCCTCCCCAGAAAATGGAAATAGAACTGATCGATTTTTTTTTCTTTCAGAATTTAAATGAATATGTTGCTGCACTAATCACACTAAAACAAAAAATAATTGATACAGAGTAAGTACAAAAAATTATTTTTTTTTTAAGATGTTTTAGGTAAGCAAAAGTTTTGTTATTTGGTTCCCCAGTGGTCTGGGGAAAATAGGTGATATTGTACAGATTTCTACTTGTGTTAGTACAGTGGTCTTGAGCTCAGTCTCAGTGGAGCCAAGCCCATATCAGTTTTCTTTTTCACTAACAGATTAGCATTGGAGAATTATCTATATAGTTGGCAGTCAATATAACTTTGTTACTTTATTAGGCAGATTATAATTTTTTTCCAATTAATAAAAAATCTGCTTCCTTTCTCTTTTTTTACCCCAGTAAGGAAAAACAAACAAAAAAATCCTATAACCCTTGTATATATATTTATGCATTATAAAACAAACATTTCTATTTTAACTATTTCCAGGAAATACTTAGGGTGCTATTAAAACTTAAAACTGTGTTAAGATTTTTACGACACTCCCTATGTCTCAGTATGCACCCTGAGACCTTTATTTCTCCTTTGGGAAATAGATAACATTTTTTACCATGAAATCTTGGTCAGACTTCTTTACTGTTCAAAGTTTGTCTTTACAATGTTATAGTTAAATTGTTTTTCTGATTCTGTTCACTTCAAGTACACTTCATAAGTTCATAAAATTGTTCTTAAGTTTCTCTGAAACTTGCTCTTTCATCATTTCTTTTAGAATAGTAGTATTCTGTTACATTTATTTATAGTAAATTTGTTTAGCCATTGCCCTATTGAGTTTCTAGTTCTTTGTGCTTTACAAAAAGAGGTGCTATAAATATTTTTTTAATACACGTAGATCATTTTTCTCTTTCTTTGATGTCTTTAGGGTATAGGCCTATAAGTGGAATGTTTAGGGTCAAAGTTTAATAACTTTTTAGGCATAGTTTCTAATTTCTTTCCAGAATAACTGGATAATTTTAAACCTTCAAGTGGTGGATCAAAATTAAAAATCTGTAGCCAGGATTTTAGAATTAATGCACATTTTCTTTATAGAATGAGTAAGCACACTAGAATGTGCTAGAACATACTAGTAACATATATATTGGATAATTTTAATTTTTTTTAGTGTAATAAATGAAAGTTTTTGTACAGTGTTAACTTCAAGCAAGCATCCCCATCTCCTCCTTCCAAAAAAAAAAAAAAATAAGGACATGGGAAAGGAGAAAAGTGTATCAGTTTATGAAAAAATTTACTAACAAATTTCCAAAAAATTTTTTTTTCTTGACGAGTCTGTAGTATTGTTAGCTTGGAAGGAATGACTATTTCCAAGACTGGTTTCTGTGTTGCAGGGTGAAAATGACTTCGAGTAAAATGATATTTCTCAGGATCCAAACTAAAAAATTGTTTTAAAATCCCCAAGTTAAGTAGACTTCGGTCTGTCACCATTCTGTTTTCTGATATGGAAGATTTTTGCTGGGTGTTTTGAATTTCTTAGTGTTATCTCATTTTCCTCATTTTTTTTTTTTTAAGATAGAATACTAAAATTTCCAGTCATTCTGGGAAGTTCAATTAAAATTCATTAAACTCAGTGAAAAGTCTAATATTATACCAGCTGTAGATTTTAGTCAAATCAGATGAATTTTTAATGAGGGGATAATATAATTCAATAGTTTTAGAAAATAATTCTGTATTGTTAAAGTAGTCATATTTTATGACTTGTTTATCTTAAGAATAAATTTACCAAGCTGTTTTCTTTATAAGGTCATTTAGCTTATGTATTGCACAACATTAATAATTAAATATAATTGTTGAGATTTTTCAAATAAAAAATGTACACTGGTGGTTTTCTTTGTTTCCATTGTAAATAATTTATTCTGTTTTCTTTTTTTTTCACAGTAATTTGCTGACAGAATATCAGAAGAAATGTGATAATATCCTTTCTAATAGTTTTTTATTTCTCAATACATTTACTTAGTGTGTATTTCTTAAAATAATCTGTTTTATGTCTAATTTTTTTGAAGGAATTCTTTGATACTTTCTTACTCATTTGTAAGTTCATAGATGGAGATCCTGGTAAAGAACATTTTATTTCATATTCAATGTATTTAATATTCTGAGTAGTCAATTGACTGCTTTTAACTCTGGCATCTTAGAAAAGATTTAAGACATTTTGTATATAGTTTACCTTATCTTTAAAATTGAATTACTATATATTCTTTATTTACCTGAAAGTAACATTATAAGAACTAGAACTTTAGAAGAAATCTGCTGTAGCATAGGAAATTATAATAAAAGATATTTAGGATGTGGAATATTCAGATTAAATGGTTATGTTAGCACAAATACATACAGTTTTTATTTTCTAACTTCTTTGATTATGGATAAGTAGGAATTTATTCTGTCAGTCAACAGGCATTTATAAACTACTTCCTATGAGAAATAAAAATGACAACAATTAGACAATGCCTCAAGGAGTATGGTTCATTGAGGGAGATAGCATATACATATATTGAGTATCATACATATTGTATACACATATCAACAAAATCCACGATAATTAGCAGTTGGATTAAGAAAAGATTCAAGTAGAAGGCAGAGTTTATGAGGTGGTACTTTCTACACATGGAAATCACAGCCAGTACAAAGCATAAAAAGGGGAAAGAGAGTGTCATCTGTTAAGAAAAGAAAAGAGGCTTGTTTGGCTGGACCATAGAATGTGGGAAAGGAAATGATCTGTAAAGAAGTCATGAAAGGTATATTATACTGTTTAACTGGTAGTTGTTAAATTTAAATTTCATATACTTATAGACAATTGTTCATAGAAACCTGTGAAAACTGTTAATGTTTGGTAAAATATTCTATTTAAATGAATTCTTTGTAGTCTTAAGTCATTGTAAACTTTAGAACTATCAATATTATTTTCTTGCTTTGGAAAGGACTAGTGATAGAATCTGAAAACAAATACTAGTGTAAATAAAATTCTTAGTGAAATGTAAAATGGAATAAGGAAAGCCTTCATAAAGAAGATTGGGAACTTTAAAGTTTAGGTAAGAATTCAGTACATATGAAAATTCAATACATATGAAAAAAATGGATAAGGAGAGGTGGGAAAGTGGGGCATATTCAGAGGATTCATAAAGGTGATCTTTATTACAGTTGGAGTATGTATATAACCGTATTTGGTTGGGTGGCCCCTATTTCTAGAGGGCCTTGGATACAAGGCTCAGGAATTGGGAACTTAATTCAGTTCTCAGAATGGAGCCATTCAAAGAGTTTTGAATGTCAAACCAATTCTGTTTGTGAGGAAAGTTAGTCTGACTGTAGTATGATAGAAAATAGTAGAAGGCTAAAGGAATACCAGTAAACTGTGAGAATAGAAGAATTCATGAAAAGTAGTGAGGACCTTGCGTTAAAGTAATGTTTCATCCAAAAGAAATAAGGAAATAATGTGAATTCATCCTAATCTGTTTACATAATTTCTTCTTTTTAAAATTGTTTTTCTCCTTCTAGTCTAGAATATCTTTTGAAAGCCTGAATAATAAAATATGTAAATGCTCCATTACTGTTTGAAGCTCATTTATTATTTAAAGTCACTTTCTAGTTACTAATGTATATTTGAGATAGATCTTCAAGAAAAGTGTTTCTTAATCATTCTATTGAAAATGGAAATTGATTTAGGAATTATGATGTGGTATTTCATAGACTCTTATCTGTATTATTGGAATTAATTTCATTACCTCTGTATTATACACTGAACTCAGATTTTACCAGCAGGAATTTTTTTTTTTAACTTTTTTTTTTTTTTTTTGCTGAGGCAATTGAGGTTAAGTGACTTGCCCAGGGTCACACAGCTAGGGAATGTTAAGTGTCTGAGACCAGATTTGAACTCAGGTCTTCCTGACTTCAGGGCTGGTGCTCTATCCACTGCGCCACCTAGCTGCCCCTAACTTTTTTTTTAAGTTATGATTTTAATTTTTATATATGTATTATACATATACAAATGATGTGTTTATCTGAAGAATTCACTAAAGCACAAATATAAACACACAAAGCACATATATATGAATTAACATTGTTACAGAAAATACACAATAGATTGTATGTTAAATCCTCATTCTATTCTTGGAAATAAGTAAAAATCCAAATGAAGTTTCAGAGAAAATTTATTTTATTGTGTCATTTAAAATGAGCTCTTGAAGGTTCTGATCTTGCATTTATTTTTGAACCCATTGACTGTAGTTATTTTTTAAAAGTTTGCTTATTATTAAAGTAAAGCATTTATTTAAAGCCTATTATGTTCCAACTACTCGTGATTCTTAGAAGCGTAAAATGTATACAGTTTATGCAAGATATTAATATAAGGTATTTTGGGTTGAAAGTGAAAGGCTTTATATGTGGAAGATTGTACTTGAGAAGAACTTTTGATGGAAAGTAAGTTGAAGAAAGGATGTAGCATATCCTAGGAATTACAGAAAGCCCATAGTGCACCCTTTGTGGAATAGCATTTAGGACAGTGTGTACATGGAAGGAAGAGTAAAATACAAGGAAACTGAGAGGTAGGAAGGGGTCAGTTTGTGAAGAGCTCTAAGTGCCAAATATTTGATCCTACAAATAAATACAAAATCCTGAATCCATATTGGAAAATTATATTAATTACCTCTTAAAGAAATCCTTTAGTCTGTTTTTTGCAAGTAAAAGAAAAAAAGTAAAGAATAGTATTAAGTAAAAGGAGATGATGACATGCAAATGTAGCTAATCAGTTCTTCAGTTAGCACTGGGACAGCAAAGTGTTAAGCTCTCACTTGCAAAAGTAAAACTGCAGGGGAAACCTGCAGAAAAATAATATTATGATATATGATTTTCTAAGTTTTCTTTAACTCAAGATTACAGCTGCAATTCGCAGAAAGGTAAGCATGGATTTTACTGTTATACTGCACATGGGCCTTGTTTTTGAGTGGACATCCTTTATAATACTCAAGAAGCTGATAGCATACCATATTTACTAAAAATATTAGCTCCCCCTTAATGACATCTTTCCAGGCAGCTAGGGAGTAAAGCTGATAGGTTCCAGACCGAAAGACATCTTCCTGAATTCAAATTTGGACTCAAATACTTAAAAAGTATGTTACCCTGTTTGCTCAGGTGTTTTTTTTTTTTTTTTTGGTTTGTTTGTTTGTTTGTACTGAAAATGACAGATTATGTCATTTTTAAAGCTTCATTTGTTTGGGCCTTTCTGCTTTACCACATGGTTATCTGAACATCTATTTAATGGAAGATAACCTTGCTCCTTAGACACATTTTTATACATTATCATTTAAATTTAACTTCACCGAACCAAAAAACTCTTTGGTTAAACTGCAAGTTATTAAGCATTATAATAGAATTCAGCTTGGTTGTCTATTAGGATTTGTTCAAAATATTTTATATTAGGGGCAGCTAGTTGGCGCAGTGGATAGAGCACCAGCCCTGAAGTCAAGAGGACCTGAGTTCAAATTTGGTCTGAAGACAATCTTTACACTTCCTAGTTGTGTGACCCTGGGCAAGTCACTTAACCCCACTTGCCTCAGGGGGAAAAAGATATTGTCTGCATTGATTTTTAAATTTATAGCTTTTGAATTCTCTTTCTTCAGTGATGTTTAGCCAATGTTGAATCCTATCGAACATTGATATTTTTGTATCATCAGATTATTTTGTGTCATTTAGACTAATTTGGTTGTCTTTACTAGTTTAATTTTAGCTATTTGAATTAATTACCAACAGTCATAAAGTTTTAGTAGTGTTCCATTATCTAATTGTGTTAGTTACTTGCTTAGAACACAAAGCATGCATTTAAAATTTTAATATGGGAATGAGTTAACTAATCTTTTTGGCTTAATGGATCAGGTTCAGTCCAAGGAGACATTGTAAGATAAGTTTGCTGGGCAGTAGTCAGATTGGAAGATTATATTAATTACCTCTTTAAAAAATCCTTTAGTTTTTTTTTTCCAGTAAAAAAAAATGAAGAATAATTTTAAGGAGTAGATAATGACATGCAATTGGAGTTAATCAGGTTCATAGAACAGAGTCATCAAAGAGACAGCAGAGTATTACTTAACTTCTCACTTTCAAAAGTAAAACTGTATAAAGAAGAATTGTAAGTTAATTGAGCTCAAGTAACAAGATACTATAGTATTAATACAAACTGTTTATTTTAGAGAAAACTCCGCACTTCGTAAGCAGGTGGAACAAATGTTGCAAAAAATTTCCCCTCTGGAGAAATGTCAGGAAGAACTGGGATGTTTGAAAGCAGAGCTAGAAGAAAAAAAGGTACAGTAGTGAAAAGGCCAATATTGTTTGGCTGAAGCTTACTCAAATCTCACTTATTTATTGCTCTGTGTAATCATTTGGAGTAAGTTGTTGGTATATTATCTTGAACAGATATAATTCATCTTCTCAATTTTGTTATTTTTCATCATTGTGTGTGCTATCATGTATCTTTAGATCTTTGAACTTGGCCAGATTAATCATGGTTTCTGTGTTAAAATTCCAGACTACTTGGGGACTTGTTAAAAATATGGTCTTTCAGTTAGAATTTTATATCACATTGAAAAGAATATATGCTGTCTTTAAAAAAATATGTTCACAAAGACTTTGTTAATTTTTAATTTTAATCTTCTTTTGCAAAATAGTCTTACTGAATGAAAATTCATTTTGCAATTTTAATATCTCATGGCTTGCTAAAACCTGTGATAGCTTGGCTTCTAACAACTTCATTTTAAAACTTTAAATTTAGAATTTTGAGTAGTTGATTAATTTTCAATAAATGAAGGTCTCGTGTGAAATAAAGGGAAAAATATTTTATATGCTTAAAAAATGAACTAATTGCTCATATTCTTTAAGGCACATTTAAGCAGTAAAATAGTATATATAGCAAGGCTCAATAATCACAAACAAAACATTTTAAGGTTTACAAAGTGTTTTCCATTTTTACTAATTAAAAATGTAGCTTTAAAATTCTTATTCTTCTGTTGCTATTATACATAGTCATTTCTATTTATTTCATTTATTCATTTATTTGTAAAATTTATGTAATTCTCCCAACCCCGTGATGTAGGCACTATTATTATTCCTGTTTTACAGATGGAAAACTGAACTTGAGAGAGGTTAAAAGACTTGCCCAGGAATATACAACTAGTAACTGAGATTGTTTCCAGTCTGAAATTTTCCTGATTCCAGGTCCAGTTCTCTTATCCAGTGTGCTAGCTGTTAGCTCCCAAGACTGAGGATCAGGAGAACTGGTGCTTGCTTGGTTATTAACTTTGGTAATAGCTAACTTTGATCTTGAACAAGTCTTGTAATTTCTGTGGGTTTCAGTTTCTTCATATGTAAAAATCAATGATTCTTAGATCTCTTCTAGTTCTAAAATTCTGTGATTCTGTGTACCTTTAATATTGATTGTTTTAGATAGCCATATCTTTATTCATCCTTCTTTAGGGAAAACATAATTAGTATAAATTCAGACCTGGAAAGCAGCTAATTAGAAATTGATGGTTTGTATTATAAAAAATCCTTCATTTTACAGAATACAGCATCATGAGTCATATGTCCCTTTAGTTAATAAAATATGATTCTGTTCATAGGCAGTTTTTTATTGATGCCTTTTTATTTTATTTTATATAATACATGAAAAGATTAGTTTTTGACATATGTCCTTGAAAAACCTCATGCTGCAAATTTTTTTCCCTTCCCCTAATTCCCCTAGACAGCAGACAGTCCCATATAAGTTAAACATGTGCAATTCCTCTGAACATTTCCACATTTGTCATGCTTCATGAGAAAAATCAGATCAAAAGGGGAAAAAACAAAACAAACAATAACAACCACCAACAAAGTTGAAAATGTTTTTGTCCATATTCAGTCTCCATAGCTATCTTTATGGATCCAGATGGCTCTTGCCTTCACAAGTCTGTTGGAATTGGCCTGAATCACCTCGCTGTGGAAAAGAATCAGGTCCATCACAGTTTATTGCCACATAATCTTATGGTTGCTGTATATAGTGTTTTCTTTGTTCTATTCACTTTATTTATCATAGTTCAAGCAAGTCTCTCTAGGCCTTTCTAAAATCATTCTGCCACTTGTTTCTTATAGAGCAGTAATATTCCATTTTATTCTTACATTATAATTTATTCAGCCATTCCCCAACTAATGGGCGGGCATTCAGTCAGTTTCTAGTTCTTGCCACTACAAAATGAGCTGCTACAAACATTTTTGCATATGTGGGTCCTTTTCCTTTTTTTTTTTTTTTTTTTAATAATCTCTTTGGGATACAGATTCAATAGAGACATTGAGACATTATTGCTGGATCAAAGGATATTCACATATTGGACATAGTTCCAAATTGCTCTCCAGAGTGGCTGGATTAATTTACAACTCCACCAACAAAGTATTGTGTCCCAGTTTTCCCACATCCCTTCCATCATTTATCATTATATTTTCCTGTCATCTTAGCCAATTTAAGAGGTAGGAGTTATTTTATTTTGAATTTCTTTAAACAATAGTGATTTAGAGCATTTTTTCATATAACTAAAACTGGCTTTAATTTGTTCATCTGAATATCCTTTAACTATTTATCAATTGGGGAATGGTTTGTATTCTTAGAAATTTGAGTCAATTATTTATTTTGGAAATGAGGTCTTTATCAAGAAAACTGGGTGTAAAATTTTCCCCCTAATTTTCTGCTTTTCTTCTAATCTTGTCTGCATTGGTTTTTCTTGTACAAAACCTTAATTTAATGTAATCAAAATTATCTATTTTGCTTTTCTTAATGTTCTCTACTAATTTGGCCATGAATTCATCCTTTCTTTCATAGACTTGAGATCTTTGTTCTCTAATTTGCTTAATAGTATCATCCTTTATGTCTAAATCATGAATCCACTTAGATCTTACCTTGGTATAACTTGTTAATTGTTGATCAGTGCCTAATTTCTGCCATACTATTTTCCACTTTTTCTAAGCAATTTTTGTCATATAGTGAGTTCTTAGCCCAGAAGTTGGAGTCTTTGGGTTTATCAAACACTAGGTTGCTATAGTCATTTACTATTGTGTCTTGTGAACCTAACCTATTCGACTGATTCACTGCTCTATGCAGCATCAGATAGTTCTGATAACTGCTGCTTTATAATACAGTTTTAGGTCTGATAAAGCTAGGCCACCTTCCTTTGCTTCTTCCCTCCTCCCAGCCCCCAATGAATTCTCTTGACATTCTTGACCTTTTGTTCTTCCAGATGAATTTTGTTATTATTTTTTCTAGCTCTGTAAAGTAATTTCTTAATTTAGATGTTGTCATTTTTATAACATCAGCTCGGTCTATCCATGAGCACTTAATACTCTTCTAGTTGTTCAGATCTAACTTTATTTGTGTGAAAAGTGTTTTGTAATTGTATTCATATAGTTTCTGGCTTTGTCTTGGCAGGTAGACACCTACATATTTTATATTATCTATATTAATTTTAAATGGGATTTCTTTTTCTATTTCTTGCTGTTGGACTTTGTTGGTAACATGTAGTGATCACAATGATTAATATGGGTTTATTTTATATCCTGCAACTTTACTAAAGTTGTTAATTGCTTCTAGGGATTTTTTAGTTGATTCTCTAAGTATATCATTATGTCATCTGCAAAGAATGATAATTTAGTTTCCTCATTACATACTCTTAATTCCTTCAATTTCTTTTTTCTTCTCTTATTGATACAGTTAACATTTCTAGTACAATTATTGAATAGTATTGGTAATAATAGGCAACTTTGTTTCATCCCTGATCTCATTGGGAGTGCTTCTAGTTTATCCCCATTTTATATGATGCTTGCTGATGGTTTTAGATAGATGTTACTTGTCATTTTAAGGAAAACTCCATTTATTCTTATGCTCTCTAGTGTTTTTATTAGGAATGGGTGTTGGATTTTGTCAAATGCTTATTCTTTGATCCTTTTTTAAAAAAAAATTATTTTTCCAAATATACTCATACACACAGATCAAAAAAGAAATAAAAGCAGTTCAGCAACACAGAGAAGTAGCATGTTGGCTTTGTCTCAACTATTTATTTTTTAAGCCTCTTTGGTCATTATAATTATTCAGTGTCAATTCATTGCTATGCTTTTGTCATTAAAAATTTTTTTTAATTGTTTCATTCCTTAGTGTTTCCTATCTTACTCAGCATCAGTTCATACAGACCTCATATTTCTGAGTTCTTTATATTTATCATTTGTTATGATACAGTAATACTCCATTACAATTTTGAGTGCCTTCTTTGTTTCTAGTTTCTTTCTACTCCATTAGGTATTACAATTAATAATTTACTATAAATGGAACTTTTCTTCCACCTTTGATTTGCTTGAATTTTCTTAGCCAGGGAATATCTAAGGAGACAAAATATTTTGGTCACTTTTTTCTTCCTCACATAATTTCAATTTGTTTTCTAGAAGGACTAGAACAATTGACAGCTCTGCCAACAGTATAATAATGTCCTGCAGCCACTCCAGCATGAGCCATTTTTGTCTTTGTCATTATTGCCAATTTACTCATGATGATGTGAAACCTCAATGTTTAAATTGTCAATAGACATGCTTTAAATCGTGGGGAATGAAGTATTCTTGAAATACTTCTGAATTTATTGGAAAATCTGATTGGTAATGCTGACATTTGACTGTAAATGAATTTTTATCTTTTTAAATTCATTGACAATATTGGCATTTTACTTTAAGTGAAGTAGTCCTCACTTCTGCTTTTGAGGACTTTTTTTTTTTAAATCAAAAATTAGTATTATGCTTCTTTGAAAATTTTTTATTGTATCCATTAATATAACCACTATAAGAGGTGTTTCTATTTTTAATGTAATTTAGCATATTTTCCTAATGTTCATCTCCCTCTTGTAATTGGAGTTGGTCATAGTAACTTTTAGGATCTATTATTGGAGTTAAAAGGATTATAAGATTTTTCTGCCTTAATTCCTCTAAAGATCTAGAAGGAATTGTAGCTGTCATGAGTCCAACACCTAATATTGTAGATGAGGAAGATGAGACCTAAAGAAATTACGTGCATATATTACATACATAAATATATACATATATTATAGGCAGGATCCATTTTCGCATCAGTGCCTCTTGTTGTACTATAATGTTGTGCTATAATACCTCTCATTCTTTTAGCTAAGATTTGATGTAATATGTTCATTTCAGTATTAATTTATATCAAAAACTTTTTAAACAAGAGTTCTTTTAAAATATTTGCTTGTACATTGTTCATTTATTTAAGTATTCTGTTTTAGACCTTATATCTTATATCTTCATCTAAGACATATTTATTTTCATCTTTTGCATTTTCCCTTGATACCTCAAGATGTTCTCCTCTATATATAAACTGATATTATTTTTTCATATGATTAGTTATTACATTTTTTCCCCCGAACTTGTGATTTCACCACCATAAGTGAACCTTCCCAGTAAGAAAATTCCTTTGTCAGTATAGATCATTTACTCTGTTACTTTGTAATCTTTGAAAATTTCTTGTTGTAGTAAGAGCAAATGAATTAACCACCTATCACAGTATGTCTCTGAGGTAGTA
The DNA here is from genome assembly GCA_023553655.1 of Myrmecobius fasciatus. Lineage (NCBI taxonomy): Eukaryota > Metazoa > Chordata > Mammalia > Dasyuromorphia > Myrmecobiidae > Myrmecobius > Myrmecobius fasciatus. The sequence goes on along the minus strand of JAJPUD010000233.1, from coordinate 185,943 downwards.
CTTGAACTTGGGTTTTTGAACTCCAAAACACACTCCCTCATTAATCCCCCCAGATTGCCTATTGTATTAAATTTTAAAATAATAATTATGCAGAAGGATTGATTACTGAGTTTTATCCTTTGATGACACATATGTGAAATTTATCTACATTCATTTATAGTCATAAAAAGAAACAGTAATCTTCAGGGCTTGTTTTTTTTTTTTTTTTTTCTTGTTTTAGAGTTCTCTCAAGATATATCAGGATTCTTATCATGAGTATACTCGTGTGAAAGAAGAATGCCTAAAAAGTGATGCTCGGTAAGTTTTTTATTTAAAGAAAAATGACCATATGTAGCTTATAGTTGTTAATTTCAAAGCCTCTGTAGTTTAGACTTTTGTTTTAGATTTTTTGTTGTTGTTTCTGAAAATTTTGAAATTTTATATAAAAATATTTATGAAATATTGACTTTTAAAAAATCTTCCTTCATTTTCATGAGAAGCATAAAGTCAGGAAAAAGAGTTTTTCTATTTCCCTAAAACAATCCATCCTTCTCTTCTTGTCTGCTCTGAACATAACTTGTCTTGTTGTGAACTCTTTAGTATGTACATCCAGATACTTATTGAAATCTTAGCAAGAAATAATTTTTCAGCCAATTGGTACTTCCTGTAAAGATAAACAATCTGAATCCTTTGAAGAGATTACAAATTTATTCAAGGAGGATGTGTAATTATTGTTCTGAAGCTTGATATGCTAAGCATGTTGATATCTATAAATGAGAGACTGGGGGAAAAATTTAAAGGAGGGAGTAATTGGGGAAGCATTTATTAAATGCCCACCAAATGCCAAGCATGGTGCTAAATAATTTCTAAATATTGTCTTATTTTATCTTCACAGCAACTTTATGAGGGAAGGGCTGTTATTATCCCCTTTTTATAATTGAGGAAACTGAGGCATGTGGAAGTTAAACTTACTTGGCTGTTAATAAGAATGAGGTCATATTTGACCATTCTTGTTCCAGGCCCAACATACTATTCAGTATGCCATTTACCAAAATGACCTCACCATCTGTAGAAATCTCCTTGTTTACAGTGGTGAATGCTTTGGGTGAGCATATGTCTCCTTATTTCATGGCTCACATCATGTTCATTATCAGTGGGTCATTGAACAATGTTATTGTTTTTCTTACAGAGGCTCTTGAAATGAGTATTGACAAGAGACACTTTATTTTAAAGGACCCTGTTTTGTGCTATGAAATCATATCTGTGTCTTTTTATAATCATAACATCATAAGCACAATGGTATCTGTGTTTTCTACTTTTTAAGGTTAATTTTTAAATAGTAAAAATGTGTTCATTGTTAAATATTGCTTGGGAAAGGCTGCTTGTTTCCTATAAATATACTCGTTATAAGTCCATTCAGCTTTATTATAGAAAATTCTTATAAAAATTTTGTATAGGGAGGAAAGTAGGTGTATAGTTTGGTAATTATACTTTCTGTTTTACCTTTTCCCTTCCCCCCCAGAAGTAATGAGATTTTCCCTACATCTTTGATAGCTTTATCTCTGTTCAACGCCTTATATATCAGCTCTTGATATCTTCACAATTGTATCATCTCCAATATGGAACTCCTAGTATATACACTTGGTTGACTTCGTTTCTATCTCCATTGCTTAGCACAGTGCCTAGCACATAGTAGGTGCTTAATAAATGTTTATTGATTAATTGTTCTTAAGACAGATATTTACTTTCCTAAGGTGTTTTCTAGCCTTATTGTGACAGTTAGTTTACATTGGTGAAACTTCGATGGGAAATTAGTATAACCAGTACAATGTTATTTCCATTGTATATTGTTCATTTCTGATTTTCTCCTCCATATCTCTTTCATGTTATTCTTGTTTTGAACTAACTTTGCTAATACTTTTGACAAGTAGATAGCAAAACTGTTCACAAAAAATTACAATAATAATTAGTCTTTTCATACTTTTTCTTGTTTTCTTTATGGTATTATTTGACACTACCATGTTTAGTGTCTGCCGATTTTTTTGGAGGGGGGGCATTTATAGAACAAAAATTTGTGTCCTGCATATTATAGTATCTAATTGAAGAAGCAGAATTCCATATTTTATCCTGTTATTTACTATTTAACTTGAAATTTTAATTAGGAAGAAGAAACTTGAAGCCAAAGTGAAAAAGCTGGAAGGTAATTAGCACTACTATGATCATGATGATAATAAAGTAAATCATTTCTACTTTGTCCTGACACTTGACTGAATGATTTCATCTTATTTTGCAATCATATTAAACATTGTCAGTAAAAGGCATAGGTAGAGAATTCCTGTGTCAACATTTAATAGTGGATTTAAGAGACATTATTTTTATTGAGGGAAATGCTCTGCAGCTCACCTTTTGCTTTTTTGTCACTTTGTTAAAAGCATATCTTAAAACTTTCCTTTGAAGCATGAGGAAAATATTTTTGTTTTGTATAAGCTATTTGAATTTGTTATGTATTACATTTTTTTTGACAAACAGCATAGGACCTACTTTTATTAACTCTTGCTATAAAAGGACTACGAAGTATTAGAGGAATCAATGGAAGAATATTTTTATTTATTTAGAGGGCACTTACCAATCTTTATTTTTCTGTAAATTTAATTTTTAATTCCATAGTGGTGCCATAGCATAAATTCAGTAGTGTCTTCTTGTTATAATCATCACTGATCAGATCCTTATTAGAGTATTCTATCCATTTTGGAGTTCCATAGCTAAGGAGGAACTTGGAGAACTACAAATAAGAACCTTAAAGGTGAATGAACGTTTGTTAAGTAAAGATTTATCTGAAAGGGCTTCAGGAATTGGGATTATTTAGGCTATGGAAAGGAAAGATGAAGGAATTATAGGAACTGTTTCATTAGTAACAGAAGTCTTTGAATATAAAATATCATTGAGCTATTCTCTGAGATCCAAATAAATTGAAACAATTTCAAAATTGTATAAAAGAAATATTGTGAAAATATTAATGAGAGTTACTGAACATAGGAATTTGTTTCTGAAGAAGCTTGTAGGATTTCCTTTTTCCTGAAGAGTCTTTACAAATTGTATTTAAACTGTCTGCAATTCTGTAGATCCTGATAAAAATATTGAATGGAAGCTATTTTATATTGTTCCATTTTGAGATACATAAGTAAGCAAAGTTTTATGCACATAGCTACCATAGGCCTGTCTATATTTCATGAATGTAATTAATCATAGTTAAGTTAATGACTTTTTTCTTCTTCTCATGTTCTTATATTCTTTAAATAAAGAAGCTGCAGTAAAACACACTGAAGACTTAAAGCAACTGAAAATTGAAAAGAAAACTCTTGAAAAAGAGCTCAAGAAGACACAGGTAATGAATAATCTACAAAGTCTTTGGTTTCAAGGTTTAGAGTTGTACATATTATTCTTTGTAAATCTCAAAATATTGCTAATATAAAGGTGAGTTCTTTTAAGACCTTTTACACATAGAAACATTTATTTATATGAGAATAATTATAGAACAAAATCAAAGCTAATTTGAAATTAGTAAATTGTTTCAGGTACTAACCAAGAGTTGTTTATTTGGTGAATTTCATGAATGTGGAGGTTGGGGGGGGGGGTATGTATGGATGACAGATTATTATAACAAAACTTTGTTATTTAACAGGAAAAACTTGATGAGTTTCCTAAACAAAATAGTAAGAAAGGTGAGTTTTGACTTTGTAACTATATTTGATTTTTTCTTTTGATTTATAATATGCTTTCCATTATAAAATCATTCTTTTCTATATCTTTAGTGTTGAAACATATGGGGACCCAGAGTTCCAGTAATGAGCCAGTTGAAACTCTAGACAAGAGTGAGTAGTCTTCCGTTGATTTTAGCTTAAGTTTAAAAGTACATGTAGCTGATGATAATAATAACAGCTAACATTTACATAATGTACCAGACACTGTGTTAAACACTTTACAAAATATTATTTCATTTGATTTTTCTTAACAACCTTAGGAGATTGGTGCTATTAGTCCCATTTTACAGATGAGGAAACTGATACAAATAGAGATGAAGTGACTTGTTCAGGATCGTGGTTCTTATCTTCATTATTCCAGGCCTAGCATTTGTCCACTCTACTGCCCAGCTGCTCTTAGAAAATAAGTGCACTTACAAAAAAAGAAAATAAGTGCACTGAATTATTTGCTGCTGCAAAGAATATTCAAATCTTTATATCATTGATACTTTTAATTTTTTATAGAACAATAGCTGTGTGGGGAAAGGATATTATCTCTGATCTATTGCAAGTGTAAGAGATCTCATAGGTAGATTGAATAAAATTTTGTAACTTAATTGATGTCCATGGGTGATAAGGATGATAATGGTACCATTAATAGAAATAGGGAAATCTTGAACTGGGGAAAATAATGAGTTTGGTTTGGGGCATTTTTAAATTTGTCTCATTGCATACAGAAGATTATTAGGAAGGAGTTGGAATAGGTCTAGAGCTTGAAAGAGGAGGCAATAGAAATAGTTGTTCTACAGGTAGTAGAACTGGAATTAGTCTGATCTCCTGACTTAGTTACTTATTCTTTCCACTAATCTATCCTGCTTCCCTGTTGGAAGTCATTTGCATATAGATTATAGTTGAGACTGAAAAGAGAGGATATTTAAAAAAAAAAAAAAAAGACAGGAAAAATATTTGAAAACTGTTTAGAAGCCAGGAAGAGAGAAAGGAGATTGTGGAGGAGACAGTGAATGCTTTGAGAAGGAAGAAGAGAGCAGAGATAAAAAATAGAAATTATTTGGATGTCTGGGATGGGAAGCAACCTCAGAAATTGTGAAGTGGTTAAGGAAGATGAAGACTGCTAAAATGTCATTGAATATGGTCAATTTGGGGAAACTTGACAAAAGCAGTTTCAATGCAGTGGTGAGGATGAAAACCAGATAATAGAGTCTGCAGTGATTCAGTAATGAGGAATTATTAGATGCAATTGTATGACCTCTTGTTAGCTTTGCTGCATAGGGGATTCCTCTACAGCTATATTTTCGACCAGATAACCTCTCTGTTCTCCTTCAAATCTAATTCTGTGAGGTAGTAAATAGATTTCTTTCAAGGTATTTATTTAGCTTTCCTACAGTTATGACTCTAAATAAATTACTTAATTTGTTTCCCCATTTGTAAAATGGAATTTATTATATTTCTATGAAGACTTTTTCATATTTTTGTGTGAATTACAATATATAATATTTTAGTGTACTACAGTGCACAGTAATAATTATAGTGTACAATATTATTATTTTTCACTTATTTTTATAGATCCTAATGGAATAGCTAAGAAAGATGGAGTTTTACTATCTTTATATGTAAGGGGAAAAGATAAAATACTATTTAGTAGGAAAAAAGAAAGATTGGATTTTTCTGATAACTTAGCAAGGAAATCAATAGGCTGCCTTGCCCATCCTGGTCTACCATAAGAAACAGGGATTACCTGTGGCAGCTGCTACTCTTCCCTGTCACTGCTTTGAAAACCTACCTGTTCTCTTTACCTTTACCTTTTTACTCAGACTAGTAGCTCTAAAAGCTTCTGACCTCCTTTGTCCATTTTGGGAATTCAGACCTCTGTTTTCCTCAACTCCATATTTACCCAGACAAGGATGGAAAGATACCTTTCTTTAGCCCTATATCCTGCCCCAAATCCATGAAACTTCATCTTTTCTTAATAACTGTGGCCTTGCTACTACCTGACTTTTAAATCCTTAGTCTTCCTCTTTTCCTGTCTTCCATATCCTTGGAATTTGTATTAGGATCCTTAGATAAAGCCACACTTAGGTCATAAGCTTCTTCAAATAAACTTTTATTTTTCCCGAGAGGAATGCGTCTTACCTTAGCTAGCCTAAAGTGGATTTTGATAAATGAAAAAATTTAATGCTTTCCATATTTTTCTTAGAAAAAATAAAACTGCTTTTGAAAGAGCTCTGGTTGTGCATTGACTCTACAAAAGAAAGGCTACAAAATGAAGACAATGAAGATGTCCGAGGTAAGGCGAGCTGTATAAAGAAATATCAGCAAAAGTTTTTTGTTTGTTTTTTCTTCATCATAGCATGAATGCTACTGTGTACTTGGTAAGTAATATATTTGACTCCTGATTTGCTACAGCTTCTATCAATGAATGTTCAGAGATAACTGGGAAAAAAATCCATGGAGTACAAAGAAAGGTTGGGTTCAGTATATTATAAGACAATGACCATTTGACCAAATTTTGTCAATTTAGTAAGCCAATCCCTTTATCATCAAACTGATAGCATTTTCTAGACACACTAATCTAAAAGTGTTTGATTTAAAATATTTGGGTTCTAGGAGGAAAACTTATAATCACATAGCATTGCTACATTTTCCTCTAATTTTGGTTTTTGTTTATATCTATTATTTTGTGGCCATAGAGAGGTATGATGAAGAAATGTCCTCTACTGCTACAGATAGGCAACTGTCATTCAGTTTACAAAGTTATCTGGAGTACTGAGATTTTAAAGAACTTGTACAGTCATGTAGCCAACTTGGAGAACTGTCCATAATAGCATGCTTCTTGTATTTAATTGGTAAAACCCCAATTTGGTTTAGTATTTTGAAACAGGATCATTTCCTTATAGGCTAATTTTTCTTTCTGGTCTTTTGGGTTGTAGGCAATGCAGTTGTTAAATTTAATATGTCATATAGGAGGTATACACCTGTTTCAAATTTAAAATTGAACAAAAATGGCATAACACTCATGTCATTTCCTGTTTCTCTCTTCCCTTCTCAGTTCATGGACTTGGAAGGGACCCTCATTGTGACTTTTGACAGCTGTCATGATTGCAAGAAGCTTAGCTGTTATGTTTCTAGGCCACTTAAAATTTATGTGTAGTAATTGTCTTGGACTTACAGTGATCAAAATCACTTAAGAATATTGTTGATCCATAGGTCAGTTTTAGAATTGGACATTTTTATAAAGTACATGTGATTTTAAAATAAACGTTGCAATTCATAATGTTTTACCTATTTTATAAGTTTGGCCTATCTTTCACTGGATGATTCTGTTTTAAAAATTTGGCCCTATGAAAATGAGTGTGTTTTGGATAATAGTTTGAGAATATGGAGATATTTCTAAAAGGACAGAGTCTATTATCTGTCATCTAAATTTCAAAAACTTGGTGAAAAATTTATTATTTATATTTTTGTGGAAATGAAAACAAATAGAGGTTTCTTATTGTCATTATACTTAGGAAAGTTCACTTGATGAGAATGTCGATGATGATTTCCTTTGACCTAGAGATTCTCTCTTTTTAATTATTAGCAATCTGTGATTTAATTAAAATTGTGAACAGAAAGTTCCTTTTTTCATATATGGCATAAATCATTTGTTTTGTCTAATTCATTATTGGTTAGAACATTGCAATAAGGTGGCTTCAGTAGCAAGTATATTTCCCTTATGGGCTAGGCAGTTTTTCCATAAACCACATTCCTGAAACTAACTGTGCCACATATATTTTGTTGGTACAAAGGCTAGAAAAGTGGATTAATTTTGACATGAGCCTATCAAATCAGTAGACATAAATCTCAAATTATATGTCTTCTTGGTAAGTTAGTATGAATGTCTGAAAGATGACAAGCTTATCTATTTACATGACACTCAATTTTTGGGGGGGTAATTGAGGAAATTTTTGCCTTTGACTATAGTTTTTTCCTTTAGAATTATACCGCAAGAGTGCAAGAATATTCCAAAGTTTAATTTTAAATATCTGTCCATAGAAAAGGCTGCCAAAGAAAAGATAAAATCTAGGAAATCTGTTGAAGAATATGGACTGCTACCTCGAGTGGAGAGCAATCACTTCAGATCTCCTGAAATGAAGACTTGCCTGACAAGCTTCTCAGTGCAGTTAGAGCAGGAACTCCTCGGAGGGTGTAGGTCCATTGAGGAGGATGGCCCCATCACTGTCAATGTGCAAGACTGCAGTAATGACTCAGCTTTTCATGAGGACAGAAATGCTGAGGTTTTTGTGCCCAGCAGTTGGGAGGAAAATAGTTCTGATTCTTCTGATCAGGAAGATATGGAAGATAAACCACTCATGAAGGACCTGGAAGCCATCTTTGACCTCTTCAGACTTCCCCCACCACTTTTGTCCCCAGTGTCCACACCTCCTCCAACACCATTACGATGTCAGGTGCCATCATCATCTCCACTTGCACCTGTAAGTTACAGATTATTTACATTTGTTACTAAATAAACAGTTGTCTATCATGTTATTGTAAGGTAGCTATGAAAAAAGATGATTTCTGGCTTTAAAAAAAGTGGTAGATCAGTGGAATAGATTAAGTACACAATACATTGTAGAAAATGATTATAATAATTTAATATTTGATAAGCCCAAAGAGCTAAATTTTGGGGACAAAAACTCATTATTTGAAAAAAATTAGACAGAAACTAAAACAATATGATGGAAACTTAGATTTAAACCATTCATACCATATACAAATATAATTCAAAATGGGTACATGAGTTAGATATAAAGGGTGATACCATAAGCAAATTAGGAGAGCATGGAAGAGTTTACCTGTCAGTTATATGGATAAAGGAAGAATTTAGTATCAGACAAGATAATAGGATTTACAAAATGTAAAATGGGTAATTTTAATTATATAAAATGAAAAAAGTTTTGCATAAACAAAAAACCATGCAGTCAGAATTAGAAAGCAGAAATCTGGGGAAAATTTTTTACAGCAAATATTTTTGATAAAGGCCTAATTTCTCAAATATGTAGAGAAATGAACCAAATTTATAAATGTAAAATTCATTTCCCAGTCAGTAAATAGTCAACAGATATGAACAGGCAATTTTCAGATAAAGCAATCAAATCTATCTATAGTTATGAAAAAATGCTCTAAATCACCAATGATTAGAGAAATGCAAATGAAAACAACTCTGAGATATCATCTCATACCCATCAGATGGGCTAATAGGAAAAAAAAGGAAAGTGATAAATGTTGGAGGTGATGTGGGAAAGCTGGGTGTGAAAAAATGAAAAGTCAGACATAATTTATAGCCAATTATCAATTATATTAGTTATGGCTAGCAAATAATTAATAAAATGATAATTATTGGCTTTCTCTTATAAACCAAAGATGAACTTATTGGCTGCTTAATGTGTGTGTGTGTGTGTGTGTGTGTATGTACACACTCTTCTTGGAAAAATGGGTCCTATAGGTGGAAAGCAACTCTTATTGGTTAGCAATTAATGAGAAAATGAATATTATAATGAGATATGGGCCTCTTCTAATGAGGGGCTGGGTAAGAGACTCTTAACTTATCACTCTTAGACCAAGAGACTGATCTCCAAACCCAGAACACACCTGCCTATGGGCAGTCTATTCAAAGTGGTCTCTTCTCCATCCATTATTACCTGAGTAGAATAATGGTGGGGTTATGGTAAGAATTCCATCTAGATAAGATCTCTATCTCTAAATAGATCTAGATCTCTAATTTACTTATAACCATTACCTCCCTTATCCTCTCCAATAGCCTCCTATTTCTTAATCTACCTACTCCTCTAACAATCCCTCCCTAATCCTCTCCTCTTCCTACTTTTTTTTTTCACAAACAAAATTTGTGCAAAGATCGTTTTTAACATTCACCCTTGAAAAACCTTGGTTCCAAATTTTTCTCTCTCCCTTCCCTCCAATCTCTTCTCCTAGTTAGCAAGTAATCCATTGTAGGTTTAAGATGTGCAATTTTTCTAAACATTTCCACATTTATCATGCTGCTCAAGAAAAAAAAAGCAGATTTTTAAAAAATTAGAAAGAAAAAAAAACAAATAACAAAATCATTTAGATTCCACAGTCCTCTCTTTGTATGACACTTTCTATCATGTCTATTGGAATTGCCTAGAATCACCTCGAGGTTGAAAAGAGCCATCATTGATCATCTCATAATCTTGTTATTGATGCGTACAATGTTCTAAAAACTTAGCATGATTACTTAGCATCAGTTCATGTAAGTTTCTCCAGGCCTCTCTGAAATCATCCTGCTGATCACTTCTTATAGAACACTACTATTCCATAACATTCATATACTATAACTTATTCAGCCATTCCCCAACTAATGAGCACCCTACAAAAAGTGCTGCTCTAAATATTTTTGCACATGTGGATCCTTTTCCTTTTTTTATTATCTTGTTGGCATATAAGCCCAGGAGAGACACTACTGGATCAAAAGGTATACAGTTTGATAGCCCTTTGGGCATAGTTCCAAATTGCTCTCCGGAATGGTTGGATCAGTTTACAACTCCATCAACAATGTGTGTCGCAGTTTTCCCATATCCCCTGCAACATTTATCATTATCTTTTCCTGTCATGCTAGCCAATCTGAGAAGTGTGTAGTTCAGCTTCTTACTTCTTAATCTACATACTTTTTAGAAAAGTCCCTTCCTTATCCTTTCCTCTCACCCATCTCTTTTTTTAATTTAGAAGATTTTTATATCCTTTTAGATGTATATGTTATTATTTCCTCTTTAATCCAATTTTGATGAGAATAAAGTTCCAGCACACTACCTACCCTCCCTCCTCACCTGCTTCTGCTATAACAGTTCTTCCTTTTAAGCCTTGTCTATGTGAGATAATTGTTCCATTTTATCTTTCCCTCCCCAGTTTTATTTTTTAGAACCATCCCATCATATTCAACTCAATCCCAAGCCTCCTATAACTATGTATGTTTTTTAACTACCCAAGTAATGGTAACATTCTTAAAAATACATATAATATTTACTCATATAAGAAGTAAACAATTTGATCTTATTGAATCCCTCATAATTGTTCTTTAATGTTTACTATATGTTTCCTCTGGATCTTACATGTCACATTTTCTATTAAGTTCTTTTTGTCACAGATACCCAAGAATCTTTGATTCATTAAGTTACCAATATTTTCATTCATCTTTGCTGGATAAATACTCTTAGTTGCAAATCTTTGCTCTTTGAAATAAAACGCTCTAAGCCCTTTGGTCTTTTAATGTAGAAGTTGCTAGATTTTATGTTGCCTTGACTGTAGCACTGTGTTATTTAAATTGTTGGGGTGTTTTGTTAGTTTGTTTTTCTTGTTCCTTGTAATATTGTTTCCTTGACCTGGGAGTTTTGAAAATGGGCAGTAATATTCCTGTGAGTTTTTGTTTTGATAGCTTTTATGTGGCGATAGGTAGATTTTTTTCTATTTCTATTTTACCTTGTCATTATAGAACTTTAGGGCAGTTTTTCTTAATTTCTTGTAATATATCTAGACTCTGTGATCCTAAGAGTCTTAACAATTTTTATATTTTGTTTTGTTCTACAGATCAATTATTTTTCTAAAAAGAGCATTCTTTTGACTTAGTTTTTTTGCATCTTGCTGTCTTTTTTTCTTTTTTTTTCTTCTGAGGCTATTGGGGTTAAGTGACTTCCCCAGGGTCACATAGCTAGGACATGTTAAGTGTCTGAGACCAGATTTTGAACTCAGGTCCTCCTGACTTCAGGGCTGGTGCTCTATCTACTACACCACCTAGCTGTCCTGCATCTTGCTGTCTTATAATATTATTAGTTTCTCCTTTTCAAATTCTTGTTTTTTTAAAAGCAGTTTTTTCATGAGTTTTTGGATCTCATCTTTCAGTTGATTTTCTTTTCATAATTTTCTTGATTTTCTTGGATTGTTCTTAATTTTCCCCCCTAATATTTTTTTGACTTTTCTTATTTGATCTTTAAAATCCCTTTAAACTCTTCTAAGAACTCTCTTTGGGCTTGCAACCATTTGACCTTTTTCTTTTAGGTACTGTTGTCTTTTTTTTTTTAGCATATTATTATACTGGGGTTCTAGTCCTGAGAAGAAGGAGATGATGCCTTAGACTGAGCAAAATGTGGCCTCAGTCTGAGGCATGCTGCAGATTTTTCCTACGATTTTCTGAACGATGTCTCATGTTGCAATCTCAGATACTCCTAAGTGCCTAACTATGCTGTTACTGCAAATACTGTTGCTCCCTGCTATCCTTTCCCACAGCTGTAAAATTCAGCTTATCTTTTTGCCCTGAAATTGAAACCAAGGACTATATTCTCCTGAAAGTGCCCATAGCCTTCAAGGTTCTATGTCTCTGCTTCTCCACTTGGGCTTGTGCTCATTCCCCCTCATACTCAGTTATGTCTTAGGACTATGGTCAGACCACCTAGACCTGGAGTCTAGCATTTGTAATAGGCCCTTCAACCTTCTCATGTTTAACTATTTGGTCCCCACACTGTCTATGATATGAAAGTTCCAGAAGCCACAGCTACTCTTAAGGCTTGTTGTTTATTGATTCATTAAAGTCTTGTCTGCCTACAGGTTTTTGCACTTCACTGGAGTCAGACCTCAGCCCAAGGAGGTTAGGTCTTTCCTAAGGCCCTGCTGAATTGTCTTAGCAAGGCACTTGCTTTACCAAGCTTTTAATGATTTCTGCTGCTCAAAGTTCATTCTGAGGCAATATTCATCATGTTTGTGGGAGAATTTAAGAAACTCCAGTATTTCCCATTAAATTTTACCTTCTTCCCAGAATCCTCTTCACAACATCAATTTTGTAAAATTTTGAGTTCTAAATTATTCTTTTCTCTCTCCTCCACCCCTCATTGAGAAGGAAAGAAGTTTAATAATGATTATACATGTGAAGTCATATAAGACCATGCTGCAAAATAAATCAGACAAAATAAAAGAGTCTTTTGGAATTGTCTTGGATTATTGTATTGATGAGAGTGGCTAAATCTGCATAGTAGATCATCCTTACAATGTTTGTTACTGTATACAGTGTTCTTTTCCACACTCTTAGATACCCTTTCAATTACGCTTAACTTGCCCATCTTTATTTACCACAAACTTTGAAATGATCACTTTTTAGAAGTTCAGAATTTCTACTTTAGTAAGCTCTTGGTCAGAATCTGCAATTCATTCATCTTCCGAAGAATGAAATTTATGAAGGCAGGGTGAGGTCTACTTTTATTGTTATTTTTATTTTTTGCTTTTTGCTGAGGCAATTGAGGTTAAGTGACCAGGGTCACACAGCTAGGGAATGTTAAATGTCTGAGACCAGATTTGAACTCAGGTCCTCCTGACTTCAGGGCTGGTGCGTGAGGTCTACTTTTAGCAGAGAGATGTCAGCTCTAGAGGATGTCTAGATCAATGAGTTGTCTTGACATTTTTTTTTTTTTTTTTGATCATGCACCACGTTCAGGAATGAATTTTTAGGCATACTTAATTCTCAGTATATTTATGTATAAACTGTATAACATACTAATACCAAGATTTCTTTAAAAGTTATTTTTTGCCACTATTGCTTCTCTATTTTGTGAATCACCAGTACTCAAAATCTTCCATTTTGTTTTCCAGTAAGATTTTAGAAACATGTTTATGATCTTTGTTGCTCTTGCCAATTCTTTCTGCTGGACAAAATTAATTGGTTTTCAAGCACTTCTGAGCTAATCATGGTGACTGGCTAAACTTTCTTAGGAAACTAGTAATAGTTCATGTCAATGTCTGTTTTATCATTTTCTCAGTGTTTACTGTAACAAATTTATTTGATTAATTCAGGTTGGAGTTGCTCCATTTTGCATATCTTCCATCTCATTTTCATTCTTCTAGTTTGACCTTTTCTTCAGTAGAAAGTTGATGCAGAAAGGAGTTCCTTATCAATAATCATTAATATCCTGCCCATTAAAATCTAATCATTTTTATTTGTTTTGAAGTTACTTTATACGTCTTGTATTTAGACTTTATATGTTTTACATTATATTAGAAACTTTTTCTCAAAGAAAGTATGATTTGTGGGTATGAAAATTTTCTTTAAGCTTATTGTGGTCTCATTTCTTAAGAACCTTATTTTTAAACATTTTCATCTTTATCTATTACTTCCATATGCATTGAAATCCCTTGGAATTAAAGTTTATGTTGATTGATTTTGGAGGTTTTTATGAAATTTCACTATCTTCTCAGCGGCAATACATATTGATGCAAGAGTTTTAGTTATTTTCTTAGTAGTGTTCTTAAAATTCTTATTATAAACACTATAAAAAATAATAAATGTCTCATTATATATGTCTACTGTTGCATTTGGATGTACAATAATACCAATTCTATCAGCTTTTTTTTTAGCTGCAACTTTTGTCTTCTAGCTTTATTTATAGGAAGATTGATGTGATTCATTTCTTGAAGTGTGATGTTCACTTGTTGATAAGTAGATAAGGACCTTACATTTAACACCTCAGTTAATGATTGTTTAGTCAAAAACTCTTGAGTCTTCACATTTATTGCCCCTTGTCTTTAAAAGTAGAAGGGTGATTAATTTTGGATTTGTCTTTGTTTTAGGGATATTTTTGACTAAAGAATTTATCATGCATCTCTGGGAAGAGATGATGAGCCTCTTTGTGCTTTGTATGATTATGGTAGCACAGTAAGCTAAGGGTTAGGGTTGAGGCATGGCATACAGTTTAAAGATAGTGATGATTGTGTTGTTCTATAATTAGATCACATATACAGTTTTGTATTCTGTACTTTAGAAAGGTCATTAATGAGCCGTGAAGTTTTCAGAGGAGGCTGAGGTAGATCATGAAAGTTTCCAACTGTCTATCAGACCTTTGGTGGAGGAAAAGGAGGAAGCCTTTGTTAAGATTGAGAGGAAGCTCTGATAACTGGTTTTAAATATTTCTCTATATTTATCACATGAGTTTAGACTTACTCTGATTTACCTTAGAGAGCAGAGGTATGTGTAGTGAGCAGAAGTTGGAGCGAGTAAGGTGTTTTGTTTTTGTTTTTTAATTGTACCAGTTATCCAAAAGTACCTTGGGCTGTTTCAGGAGATAGGGTGGTTTCTTGCTCAGAAGTTTTCAAGCAATTATGAATGACACCTCTGTTGTTTAGAATGATTATTGTTTAGAGTATTGGTTTTATAAGTCCTTTCTAATCCTGAGATTGTGTGTTTGGTTTTGTGAATCTTACCTTTAAACTTCCTTTCACCTATTAAGATTTTATGAGTCTGATTCTAAATGCTTTTGGAACAATTAGTCATAAGTCTTCACTAGTTCTATTATACACACACACACACACAGTTATTGAAAGGATCACAAAAGTTAGGGTTCTAAAATATGTTGTATATAATGTAGCCTATCTTTATCATGATGCAAAATAAACATGAATATCTGTATAAATATGAATAACTCTATAACTTTTTTCATACTAGAAAATAAATGAATATCTGTATAACTATAGTATTTGCCTCAATATCTCAATATAATATATATATATAATATAAAATAATGAAAAGGTATGCCAATATTCTAGAAATATTACCATAGAACATGCCTGTCTCTGTGCCAGACATGGCCTATGCTGATGTAAGCTTGATATTTGGTTAAGTGGTTTGTAATTCAGTATGAACACTGATATATGCTATATTGAGCTTTTTTTTTTTTAATAAATAGATCAGTCCTTTAATAAAGATGATACTAAAATGAATTCATTAAAGGTCTTAGTGTAGGGAAACAGCTAGGTTGTGCAGTGTCAGGAGGACCCGAGTTCAAATCTGGTCTCAGAACTTGACACTTACTAGTTGTGTGACTCTGGGAAAGCCTCTTAATTGAGTTGTGTCCTCCCTCCTACCTCCCTCCCCAAAAAGAGTAGAAAGTTTGGTGGTGAGGATGGGAAAACAACAAGTGAATCTGTTGAACCTGAACTTTATTTGATTTAAGGAATCTGAAGCAACTAATCATAAGGTGTGTGTTTGTTTTTTTTTTTTTTTTCTCTCCCCAGGAGGACTATTTTGGAGATTTTACAGATTCCAGTGATGAAGAGTTGGTGGGTAGCGAACACACTATGCAATCTCTTTTAGAAAATGGAACGTCTGAGTTTCTAAATACTTCTAACTCTTCTGAAGGGAAGGAAGAAAATAGCAAACTTATAGAACAAACTGAACCAGATTTTGAAATGAATGAAGAAACAGCGATTGGATGCGATATTTTAGCAACAGAATTAAAATTCAAGGATAGTAAACCTAATTCAAAAGAAATGGAGATGCCTTTTTCATGTGTTAGCCCATTACTCCATAGAGAACATCTTGCAGTGTCAAGTGAAAATACAAAAGATGAAAATAAATATGTCTTAGATGAAGATATATCACAAGATGACAAGGAAAGAAATGTCACACCACTGCAAAGTAAAAGAGCGACCTTTAGAATACCCCATGTACCCACTGAAACTGAGTGTTTACATAAGATATCTGATGACCTAATGCAAGTGACAGATAATATTGTGTTGAATGAAGAAATATGTAATTCTTTGCTTAGCCAGGAAAAGTTAGTTGTACAAGTTACATCTGAAGAAAAAAACTCATTGCCAGTAACTGAATCACACAATTTAGAATTTTCTAAACAAATACTTGTTAGTGGACTTACCTCTGAAAATGAAAAAATGCTCATGGTCTCTGAACATTTGCAGGAAATAGCTGGAGAATTGCCTGGAAAAGAGACAAAAGAAATGCAAGGATTTAATAAACAAAATCCTTCTGAATCCAAACAAGATGTACCCATTATGATAGATACAAATGAGCTTGATGTCAAGACAGATGTTCTATCCTCTTCTCGTGTTATGTCATCTAATACTAGTAATCCTCAATTCTCCTTTGATTTAGGATATAATAATGAGGTTTCTTGGAAATTCAATGGGCAGTGTACTTTAATTGAAGTTGTAAATACAGACTTTTTAAATGAGACTATTCCAAATCAACTCCATTGCACAGAACAAAAATCCTGTGAAACGATGCAAAATAATATTTCAGATACAGTAGATAAGCACTCTGAACCTACAGATTATTCTAAAGGAGAATATAATGTAGAGAAAAACATACATGCTTTGAGCCCTAATTCAGCAACACCCATGCTTACTGATCAAATCAGGAGAGACACAAAATGTTCTGATGAATCAAAAGGCATGGCTAATACCTATGTGATTGATCAGGCAGCATTTGAAAAAGACACAGGGGTTAAACAATGTGAAACTGAAGAACCAGGAATTAAGCTTAATATAACTAAATCAGATGATTTAATTTCGGCAGCATTTCAGAGTGACTTGGTAAAGAGAGATCATCATTTAGACATAAGTATTTCATGCCATAATATAGATGCTGATATAGAGAGAGAATATGAAGGAAGTCAAGAAGCTAAGCTCGACTGTGAACAAGAAGATAATAAGCAACTACAGACAGAAATTCCTGTCATAGAAAATGTTCTGTCATCACCCAAAATGGATTCTCATAGAAAGGAAGTTAGTCCAGTAGCATTTACTTCAAATAACCCAGTCTCAATTATTTCTGAGCAGTTGAAATCTGAAGAGCTCCAGGTTACCAACTTGGAAGATCTTGGATCTCATATTAAAGACAGCACTTTGGCACCTGAGACTGAACACACTATGCCATCTAAAGCAAAATATGTTGATGAAGAGAAATGTCAGTTGCTAAAAATCAAGCAAATGGAGACAGTAAACTGTCCCTCAGCAGAAGATTCTGCTTCCTGGATAACATCAGATTTAAACTGTTTTAGTGAATCTTTACTAGTAGAAAATTCTCATTATGACACAATTAATAAATTGTCAACCAGATCTGAAGAGATATCCCTCCAGAACAAGAAGAGTAATGTGTCAGAAGTAGATAAAAAACGAGATCTGCAAAATCAAGGTCATCTTAGCACCATGAGTGCTAAGGAAGAATTCACTCCATCCACAAATATTTCACTTCCAGATGATTTGGCCACAGAAGAAATTTGTGCAGGAGATGCTTCCATATCAGATTTAGAAGCCTTAGTTACACCTTTGGATTCTGTGTCTCTTAAAGTTCAGCAAGAGAGAACTCCTGGGAATACTTGTTTGAATTCTTATATGAAAGAAAAATGTGCTTTCCCTTTATCCCTAAGTAAAAAAGATGAAAATGAGACCCAAGTTAGCTTAAATATTTTTAATGACATTGTACAGTGCTACATGGGTAGCCCAGAAGAAACAAAACATGGTTTTGAAGATAAGAAGTATGATCAAATTAGTTATGATAGTAAAAGTAAAAACAAAACTGAAAGTAACAATGAAACCAAAGAGCAAAATTTCAATAAAGAACCACAAACGCGAATAGGAAAATCTAATACTTCTGAAGATGCATATGTGAAAAGAAGAGGTTCTTTAGAAATAGAGTATTTGACATCAGCCCTGAAAGATTTTAATTTAAGTGCTGTGTCTGAGACAAATGGATTTTCTACATCAGAGATATTTAAGCTTCTCGAAAATAGCCAGTCACAGGACTGTCCTTCAGGGAACTCTGTTTCAGAATGTTTTGACAAAGTATTGACAAATAAGGAAATGAAAAACAAACTAAAAACAGGAAAAGTATCTGAAGAAAACTTGAGAAAACACTGTTGGGTGAAAACTCATGAGGTTTCCAAAGAAACAAATGATTCAGAAACAGAACGATATTGTTTAAGAAAGGTTGAGAGTGCAAGTCAGTTTACCCATTGCTTACTGGGGGAAACCACTAAGACTTACACCAAAGATGTACTTGGTATTCAAAACATTTGTAAAGATTCTCATCCTAAATCTCCTGATGTTTCCTTTCTGAAGACATGTAACAGTATTGTAGTTGGATGTTTGAAAGAAAAATCTCTTTCTTGTGAATTAACTAAGCCTTCATCAGACATAAAACAATCATCAGTGATTCTAGATTTTGATCCTGAAAGAAAGTTGTGCACTGATAGATTTATTAATGAAAATTCTCAAAGAAGAGATCATATGGAATATTCAGATGTAGCCAAAGGAAGAAATGATAGTGAAGACACCACAGAGATGGGAAAAATTGGAAAAAGTGCCATTGAGCAAAATACTGGCAATTCGGAAGGAGCAGTGTTGTTCCATCATATATCTAGGATGAATCCAGAAATTGTAAATGGATATGGAAAACATGATAATTTGAATTTAAGTTTCAAAGAATCTGAAGATTGGACAATTACAAAGGGTGGAAATAGCCAATCAAGCATGGACCAAATTGTAGCGCATGAAGTTCCTGAGGCAGTCTCTAGAGTGCAAGCTATTCTTTCTGGAGATGTCTTAGAAGATGCACTTGATCCACTTGCCTCTACTGAATACACCCCAAATGCTGAACAAAATCAGAGTGACTCCCCATCTAATGAATGTTATTATGATGACTGTCCTTCATCTAAACAGAAAAATGGTTCAAAGAGTGGTCAAAATGGTATCTTTGATAAAGACACGTTGTGGAATCCAGCTATGTGTGATGTAAGTTTTGACTCTCAAGGAAATAATCAGACTTCAGAATCCCCAAGTATTTCCTTTGATAGCACACACAATACTTTAGAACTTGAGCCATTTGTTGATTTAGTCAGTCAGAGTAAGCATGGGTCAAAAATGTCAAACCAAGAATCATCACATAAACTGACAAAGGCTTTAGCCAAATCTAAAGTTGAAGTTAGCCCAAGCAAAGCTTCTAAAAAGTGTTCAAGAGTAAAAAGCAAAGCAAAAATTCAACACAATCATATAGCTCAGCCAATTTTGGCAACTGCTGATA
Source organism: Myrmecobius fasciatus (assembly GCA_023553655.1). Lineage (NCBI taxonomy): Eukaryota > Metazoa > Chordata > Mammalia > Dasyuromorphia > Myrmecobiidae > Myrmecobius > Myrmecobius fasciatus. Next base: position 166,332 of record JAJPUD010000233.1, on the reverse strand, counting down.
CTTCTACACCAACAAAATGTTCTCCTGATACTCTGAGTAAAATAAGGCAAGAGATGGGGCCACCTTTGCCTCCTTTGCTTGCACCATTGCTAGCAACACCCCCAAGGACTCTGCATCCAGTTTCTCCTTTGATGTCAACCTCTAGTCAGTCTTCTCTAACTTCACCACTTGATGATCTGATTTCCCCGTTGCGTGATACACCAGTCCCTCCGCTGATGTCTCCACTGTCTGATGATCCACGGTACAAGTCTCCTATGCATAGTACTCCATCTCCTTCAGATGCACCTGCCAGTCAGAGAATCTTATCATCTCCTTTGCAATTTTGTGCTGCCACACCAAAGCATGCACTTCCTGTGCCTGGAAGGCTTCCTCCATTGGCAGTTGGCAATACTGCACTAGGAGGACCCCAAGAGAACTCTGTAAAAATCCTTGATACCATGTACCCAGAGCTGTCTGCCAGAGCAAGGACGCTTAATATTCTTAAAGGGAATATTCAGCTAAATAGATGTCCTCCAGCAGATTGTAAAAATTTACCAGGGCCTGTGAATAATATTACAGGATTCAAAGCAATCACTTCTGCATCAACTGCTTTTGTTAAGACAGGAAGCACTTCTAATACTGATTGTGATCAAGGTAAACTAAAAGATTTTGAGCCTGAGCTTACAAGTTTTCAGAGTCATGGTGGGAAAAGACCTTTGGTGCCATCAACTATATTAAGGAGTGCAAAGAGGTTACGTCTGGACAGTGAGTCACCAAAATTGGAATTTAAGGTAGATGTACCAGAAATCATCAAGACTAGTTCTCCTCAAGCCGAAAATGTAATAACACAAGATGAGAATTTTTCTGTTCAGGAACTGACAGACAACACTGTTAAAGAATTATCTTCAGCTTTACAGGAAAATAAAGAGTCATATGATAATACCATGAGTAGTGTCCTGAAAAAGATTGCTGAGTCATCTTTTGATTTGTTACCTGTCATCCGAAGTCATGTACATGTAGGAAATGTTTCAAAAAAGCCAGTGATGAGAGATCAAGAGAAAGAAGTTGTTTGTGAATTCAGTACCACAAAGAAGGTATGTAGTTTAATCTCTTGTATATATTGTATATAATTATTATATTTGTACTTAAAACTAGCAGGTTGCAAAAATCTTTTAAAACTTTTTGTTTTAAGAATTGTTAGCTCCATAAAATATCGCAGAATGTAATTCCTTTATTAGCTTTATTTAGCAGTTACTACACACTCAACTTTGTTGTAAGATCTTGGAGGAGCAGTAGCTTCTTTAGAAAATATCTCGAAATTAATGTTATTTTCAAAGCTAGCGAATATAACTAATCTTAAGCCATTTTGTTATAAATAGCTTATTTAGAGAGCTTATTTAATTGTTAACATATTTAGTTATATAATTAATTACATAATATAAAAATGTTACATAGTAAAGAAGATACAGGTTTACATTCTTTCTTTTAAACATGTTAATTATGTAACCTTGAACAAGTAAGTAATTTCAGCTTTTCAGAGTTGGACAACTACAATATAAATGATTTACTGATCTGCTTCAGTGTGGGGTTCCTTGTATCAGTGGATACACACAGCCATATAGTGTCAATGTGAGATCATCTCAAAGAGAAGGCATTAATGATGAGGAGTTGGAAGAGAGGTTTCCGAGGGAGACCATTACAATCTTGGAGTCAGCCAGTGAAAAGGGTTTGGGGTCACGAGATGCTGTGTCCTCCATGAGGCTGGCATGCAAAGTGTGTCAAGGGAAGTAAAATAGAAAAATGTTGCAAAGTTAAAAAGTATTGTGAATAAGTCAAGCAGGGAACTTTACATTTAATCCTGGAAGCAAAGGGGAGCCATTTGAGTTTATTAGGTAGAGGGGAGGCTTAGTTAAACTTGAACTGTAGGAAGATGACTTGGTAGCTGAGTGGAAGATAAATTGGAATGAAGAGAGACTTAAGATGAGGGGAACCAAGCAGTAGGGTACTGTAGTAGTCTGTGTGTGATGATTAGAGCTTGCATCAATATATAAACACGTCAATGGAAAGAAGGGGATGTGTATGAGAAATGTAAAGGCAATTTAAGTCAATTATTTTTTAAGTACTTATTGTGCTACAGGCTTTATGTTAAGTGCTAGGGATATGAAAAGAAGGCAAAAAAGATCTCTCAAGGACCTCACAATCAGATGAGGGAGATAATATGTAAGCAACTATGTTTAGACAAGATATCTATATATATCTAGATATAGATATAGATAGGATGAATTGGAGATAATCTTAAAGAAATCCCTAAGATTAAAGAGCTTTGTTTTGTTGTGTTGGCAGAAGACCAAAGACTTTGATGAAGGAAGGGAAGTAAAAATAATGACTAAGTAAGATTCCAGTCATTAGGGACAACCAGTGGGAAATTCATGTTAGAAGATAAGAATATCTTAGAGGAGAAACATCAAGTAGACCAGAAGCACTATATTGCAGACTGTAGAGGATAATAAAATATAAGAATACTGGAAAGTAGGAAAAGACTAGGCTATGATGCTTTAATAGCAAAATAGAATTTTATATTTGATCTTAGAAATGATAGATAGGGAATCACAGAAGTTTATTGAATAGGTGGATGACATAGACCTGAACTGTAGAAAAATCCAATTTTGTAGCTGAATGGAGGATAAATTAAGACTACAGAGAGACTTGAAGGAAGGAGATGATAGATAAGATAAATCTTTATAATATATGTGTATATACATATGCAAGTCAAAGAGATCATTCCTCCTTAATATGTATGTTATGAACATAGAATTGACAGGCCTTGCCAATAAATTGGATATGGAGACGAGAGAAGAACTGAGGATGCCAAAATTTTACAACAGCTTAAGTATATGTGAACTGAGTATTAGTAAGAAGTCCAGGAAGACAACAAGGTTGCAAGCCTGAATGACTGAGAAGTTGTTGGTGCCTTCAACAGTTAATAGAGAAGTTGAAAAGATCAGAGGATTTGAAGGGAAAGATAAATGCTCAGTTTTAGGTATGTTTGATTTTCAGTTTTAGGCATGTTTGATTTTTAGATTTTTACAAGACCACCAGTCAATGTCATCAATAGGAGAATGGAGATCAGTAAAGACATTAGGGCTGGACAAACTGATATGAGAAGCATTATCATAATAAAGTCTGTAAGATGCAATGGAATCATCAATTGTAATAATTAAGATGGAAAGGAGAAAGCCCAAGAATAGACTCTTGTGGAATATTATTGGTTAGTAGTATAACTTGTATGAAAATTTATTGGAGGAAACTGAAAAGGAGCAGAAAAGTAGGTAGGAAGAGATCAGTGCATTGTTTGTAATTTTTACTTAGATGTAAAATTAATATCATTGTCATTGAGTATCCATAGAAACTTAGAGTGCAATGAGTACCTAGAGAAAGGAAATGATTGACTGCTAAATCTAGTGCTTTGAGATCTTTGGAAGGGATTTATTGAGGCTTTGTATTAGTCATCACCATTTATATTTTTTTCTTTTTCAAGAATATTTCCCTGAAACAAAATAGTTTTTAATATTTATACTAAGATATAAAATATTTTATAAAAGTAATATGCTTTTAAGACACATTGAAGATTTATATCACCAGCATTGTAACTTGTCTGAGAATAGTCTTTAGATATTAACTACTTTTTAAATATAAAACAAAAAGTTATTTAAATATAACCTTTGTGTTATAGATTTCATTGGTTTTCTGTTATCTCTATAAAAAAAGACAATAGGATTTGTCATTGTAACTTTTAAGAGTATTTTAGAGTGAATGAAAATAGCAAACTAGATGAGATCATCTTATGTAAAAAAATTGTATGACTTGTAAGGTGCTATCCAAACATGTTTTAATAGCATCATTATTGTGAAACAATGAAATAGTGTGATCTCTATTCAGAACTATGGAGATAGAGGAGTTGTCATGAGTTATCCAAATGTGAATCCTAACAGATAGTAGCTTTGTGACCATGGACAGTTCATGCAACCTCTGGTTAGTCTGCTTTATCATCTCGAAAAAGCTAATTATACTTGTATAATCTATTTAACAAAGTTGTGAGAATCAAATGAGATATACAATTGTCAGCACTATACAAAGTCTATTGTTATTAACAATAATTATCCTAGTAGTATATGAAATGCCCTAAGGAAGGGCATTACCCAAGAAAATAAGGAAACTGAGGAAATAGAAAATGTAAGGGCCTAAATAAAAAGTAGAGAGGTAAGGAATGACCAATTTCAAAAAGTAGTAGGCAAGCCAGAATTTTGAGACCTGGTGTCTCAAATAATAGTAGAATCCGTAGTCCTTGATTTTAGATTTAAGATTTTGTTATAATGGCCATTCAGGACCTGTTTTCCTGAAAGTTATGAACTTTAAAAATATTTCAGTTCTTTACCACTGAAAATACATTATTTCTATATTTTTGGCATTTGTGTAATTATTTGCATTTTTTTCCCCTACATAATATTAAACATTTATAAGCATCTAAGGCATGATACTGTTTATCACTTGAATTCACAGGTAGGAAGCTGGAATGACCTTAAATGTCATCTAACTTAACTCCTTAATTTTGCAGTGTGTAAATAAAACCCAGAAACTTGAAGTGATTTTTCCCGACCTCCCATAGGTAGTAGAACTGAAGAAATAAAAGTCTAAACAATGCAATTTATTGCCAAAACATGCAGTTGTAAAACATTGGGTTCAGAGCCTTCTCAATAAGCACAAAAAACACCAAGCAAAAAAATCACAATGATATTTATAATGACTGGGAGTACAAAAATAGAACAGGCATTATACGTGCACAAAAATAGAATAGGTTGTCATTACATAGTTGATAAAAGCAGAACAGGAGTAGGATTGTGTCATCCTGTTTCTTCTTGATGGTAAGGACTGGGACTTTCCAGGTCTTGGGGATGCTGATTGATTGCATCCACCTGCATTCTGTAGAACAGATAGAGGTACAATAATAGCTGATTTCTTTGAAATGATATGATATACAGGAAAACTAAAGTTTAATTAAAGTGTAATTCAAACAGCTATACACAATATTGGTGGTGATACAGTTTGAATAGGTTTGGTTCCTTCAGTTGCCACTCGCACATATCATTCTGATAATTTATTTACTCATAAGAGATTTATTGTTTAATTTTTTTATCATTTATTCTTGTCTTTACTGAATGTATATACAAGTAATAAATTGCTTTTCCATTTTTAATACAGCACTTAGCACAGCCTTTGCTTCATGCTATTCTCTCTGAACTGAAAATTCACAAGACTTCCTTGGATCACACTTACATTCATGCTCTCTGCAGAGTGTATGTTGGAATATGTCGGCAACTGGGAGACTTGGAAAGAGCCCGGCTATTTTGCTATGACTTACTTAAAGAAGGTATGTTGATATATTTATGTAACACTGTCTTGGAAATATTCTTTCAATCAGTCAATCAACATTTATTAAGAATCTCCTATGTTCTCATGGACTGTCCTAAGTGCTAGAGAAACAAATACAAATAAAAACAAAGGCAATCCCTGTCCTCAAATTGCTTATCGTATAATGGCTAATACAACACCAAAAAGGGAGCAGAAAAGACAAGGTTAGGGGACAGGTGGGAGGGACTTGGCCCAAAGGGACAAGAAAGAGAATCCTTATGAAGACCAGCAGCAGTGTTAACTGGTGGAAAATATGGAGAAACTGTGCTGAACTTTTTTTAAATGGAGACCCTGGAAACTGGCTTTGCTCTCCAATCTAAGAGTGCAATCACTGAGGCAGAGGGCACTGATAAGATGTGAAAATCAGGCAGTTTTCAGTTCTGCAGAATAACAATATGCCCCAGTGATGAGTTTCTTAAGGAGGGTGAGCAGAATGAAGAGATATAGAGAAGTCCCAAAGTAGAGCAGCTGGTGGGAAATGGGTAGCTTTCTTTACATTTGTATTTTGCTTTTTACTTTATTCTAGAAATATATTTGTATAATTTATTTATACCACTTTCATATTGTATACTGTAAAGGGATATAAGATTATTCCAGTTTTTTACATAGATAATATCTAGGATTTAAATGCATACATATTACATTAGCACAGTTTATATTTAGATGAATGTAACTCACCACTCATGTCTGTTTGGCTTTCTTTTGTTAGTACATTTAGGAAACTGTGCTTGACCTAAAGTAATGATACTCCATTCGAAGCACAAATCAAATTAAAAATGTTTTATCACTCATTAAAAGAGAAGCATATTATCACTTAAGTTTCCTAGACTTCAATTTTCCACATTTGTAAAATTGAAGAAGATGGCCTCTGAGGGTTCTTCCAGCTCTAAATCTATAATCTTATAATGTAATAAAATGAAGATTTTAGATTAGAAATGCCTACACAGTGATGAAGAAAAGAAATGATTAGTGTGAAATCTGGCCTTGAGTTATTCTTTCATCAGTGATTGCTTGACATCTGTTCTACCCATAATTGTTTTGTTATTTATCAGATTATTAAAGATTGTAGAAGTTTTTTGATAACTAAGTAAAATATGCTTTAAGAATGTAAGGTTTGGGTATTTTATCCAAAAATATAATTTCTTTTTTACCAAGATTTATCTTCTTCATGTCTCAAAGCAATCTCTAGGGCCAGTATAAATTCAGGTGAAAACAAACCATTTGTCCATGATTGTAATAGCCCTTTGAATGAAGCTGCCGTGTTTAACTGCTTCTGACTGCCAGTGTGAATTAAAATAGACATCTGAATGCTTTAGCTATAGATGCAATGTAAGTTGCCCATCTCAAGACTCTTTCTGTTTGTTTTGTATGAGTTTTATAAAGAACACTTGTATATATTAACTGTTCATTGTTAAACTTAGGATATTCATATTTTCTGGAATTATAATACCTATTTGGTTCTTTTTTTTTCTTTTGTCCTTTGTAAAAGTGCTTATGGCATTTTTTAATATTAAGGCAAATTAAAATTTTGTTTTATAAATTTGTTTTGTGTACAACTTGAGCGTAAGAGAACCCAAGTTGGAAATCCCTGGGTTCAATCTTTAAAATATAAATAATTACTGTTATCTTTTATCTTGATTGTTTTTGTAGCAAAATTTTCATCCCAGTATGAATACTAACATTTTTGCTTGATTTGCATGTATGCTTATGAAAAGCAAACTAATTCTGGTTTTGTTTTAAAGAAAGATAAAGATAAATTTTTCTATTTGCTTTATATAAATGCATATTTAAATAATTTTATAAATACATAAGCTTCTGCATTATCTGAGCCCTTCATTGGTACAGAAGTACATCGGTGCATGAAAATTTGGTAACCTTTTGTATTGTGAAAAAAATTGGTTTTCATCTTTTTAGGGTCTGAATAATATTTTTGAAGGGAAAGTTAGGCATTTTTGTATTAGACATTTTAGAATAGAATATGTTCTGTGAAAAGTAGTTTTGGGGATTTTGTGATATAGCAGCAAATGATGCTGATTTTGAAGTCCAGGGCTTGAATTCAAATCCTTTCTCAGCTGCTTACCTAAGTGACTCAGGTCAGTCATCATCAAAGTTCCCTTGTCTCTAGAATGACAGGGTTGCAGTAGATAATTATGAAGGTCTATCCCTAACTTATGAACACCTTTTGAGAAATCCAGAAAATAACTACAGACTTCCCAATGTCCATTTTCTTAAAAGAAGACATATATTTTAAAAACGAATTATGATGAACTTTTTGTTTTGTGACCTAACAAGTCAGACTTTAAAAAAATAATCCTCAGTTTTGCTTTTGCTTTTGCCATTTCTAAATCTGTTTGTTTTACATAATCTAAAGATGAGATTGTGTTTGATCATAATGACCTGAAATTCTTTAAAAATACATCTGGTTGGGGGCAGCTAAGGTGGTGCAGTGGATAGAGAACTGGCCCTGAAATCAGGAGGACCTGAGTTCAAATCTAGCTTCAGACACTTAACATTCCTAGCTGTGTGACCCTGGGCAAGTCATATGAACCCAATTGCCTCAGCCAAAAGAAAAAAAAAATACATCTCTTTTTTGTGAGTATTATATAGAGAGTATATTTTCCAATTTTCTTCAAGGTGAAGATAACTAAGTCAATACTACAGTATATTAAATGCTCTGTTTTAATTACTTCTTATTCATACTTGTACTGTGTATGTATGTACCAGATCTACTTTGAGACAGATTTTTTTAAAGTAAATTATCCTTCAAATAATTTTATTTCCTATTGTACTAAACATCATCCCAAGAGTCTTTTTGGAAAAGAATTAGTAGGCTGCATTCTGCTTGTTTAAATGTGGTTTACGTGCCTACATCAATTTATTTAAGCAAATTGACTTTTATCATTTGTTTTCACTTTTAAGAGAAAAATTTATTTAAAAGAAAAGATTGCCTAAGACTGGGGGTCTTAACCCCAAATCCTGGGTGCTAGGGGAAAAAAAAGGAAAATTGTTTGCAATTGTTGTATAGTTGATAAGTTATAAGGATATCTTGTCCTTTTTGTGTCTCCCCTTTAGATTTTCCAGAATCTGATAAATTAACTTTGTTTATTGCAAACATATGGCATGATATATTTGCCTTCCAAGGAGTGATTAATAAAGCAATGCAGCTGGTTGTCCGACAACGTGCTAAAGGAGAGGTTCTGAACTGTTTGATTACATATCTCAATTGGGAAAAGGTATGCTGTATTGTTATTGTGTTCTTTGAATTTCATAACTTGCTTCTGTGAAGGACTATAAGGATCCCTGAACTAGACTTTTTGAGTTGCTGTGTTTTCCAGAACACTGGGCCTAGAGCATTGTAGGTCTCTCTGAACACATCAAGGACAAAGCCCCCTGCTCCCCCTGTAGCCAACTGACATAATTTACTATTTGCATCCCAAGCTGGATCCCCTGTGTGTCCTTGGTGAGCAAGACAGCACTAGCCAGTCTGTGCCAGGTTGGGAAAATTCTTATATAACTTAGGTAACTCTTCATAGTCTAGCAGTTCCCAAAAGGAAAGAATGCCACTTTTGCCATTGTCTTACTCCTCCCATTCAGGAGAGGTTGTGTCCTTTTTCCCATCTTTCCCCTCCCATGCCATACCCCTTCATGTTTTCCCCTCCTTTTGTATCCTTGTCATAAATATGCAGACTTCTGTAAGGGTGAACTTTGAACTTTGTACTTTCTGCATGCAGTTCATTTCTCTTGTAATAAACCTAATTTTCATGTACATCTTATGACATTGTGGTTTTCTATCGACAGATTCATGATGTCATCTTTCTTTTTTCTTTTTTTTTTTTAAATATATACACACCTTACAATCTCAGCATCTTTGATTTTTATTTTATTTTATTTTTTTATTTCTTTTTTCTTTTCTTTTTTTTTTTTTTTTTTTTTTTTTTTTGCTTTTTTTGCTGAGGCTGTTGGGGTTAAGTGACTTGCCCAGGGTCACACAGCTAGGAAGTGTCTGAGACTAGATTTGAACTCAGGTCCTCCTGACTTCAGGGCTGGTGCTCTAACCACTGTGCCACCTAGCTGCCCCTATCTTTGATTTTTATATTAATATTTGAACTTGTCAGATTGTCTCCCCCATTCTATATTAATTTTGATCTTCATTGCATGATTTTGATTTATTGGTTTTAAGGAAATTTGTCACATAGTCATATCACTTTGATGGGATATTCAGGACGTACTTAGAAACAAGGTCTTTTAAATTGTTTTATTAATAGAGATTTCCCTATTTAAAAGTATATTACAGAATTGAATTGCTAGCCAGATATTATTGAATGATTTTACATTTATACACTTAGAAATACATGTGGTGAAATAGACATGTAGAGTAAAAGGAACACCAGATTTTAACTGAGAGGTCTTGAGGACAACCCTGGTATATGACTGAGCATGTCATTTTCTTTCTCTTATCTTTAGTTTTCTCATCTGTAAATTAAGGGAGTTGAAGTAGATGGTTCTAAAGTATTTCTTGTTTGAAATATATGATCATTTGATCATGTCTATTATGAACTTCAGTCAGTTATAAAATCTCAATTATACAGAGATCTCAGGATATATAGGTCAATTATTCTAGGAGTAGATGCTAGAGGATTAAAATGAGATTCTTTTTGAAATGAAGTTTTTCAGTAGTTCATCCCTTTCCTACTCTTGTTTTTCTTCAGTAATTTGGGGATAAAAGTTGCTTAAATTATAATCATTCTTCTCTTCCCCCTCCCCCCAATCCTCAGTTGGCTTCATCTTGCCTTCCATTTTCTAGCCCATTGATTGTCTTTTCACATTCTTTGTTTTGGTTCTTGCTGTTCCTTACTTATGATGATCCATGTCTCTTCTGTATGCTTTTAAAATGCTCATTCCTCATGCTTGAAATTCTCTGCCCCATCATCTCCATCATAGACATACCCTTCTTTCAAGATTGAACTCATGAAACCTTTTCTGATTTTCTCTTCCCCAAACACTTCTCCCACTAAACCCATGCTATTCTGCCAGTACTTATTTATGTATCTGTTATCTCTTCTGATAGTTTAAATTATCTCTTTTTTGTCTTTGTTTCTTCAGCAGCCAGCATAGTGTATGATCCATGGTGCTAATTTAATAGATGCTTAGACACTAAACTGGCTGTGTGACCCTTGGCATGTCACTTAACTCTTTTTGCCTGTTTCCTCATCTATAAAATGAGAAGAAAATGACAAAGAACTTTGCCAAGAAAAACCCAAATGAGGTCACAGTCCGAAATGACTGAGGCAACTCCACAGCAACATTTCTTCTACTTGTGTCACATTGTGAGATTAATCTAGATTTGGAATTCACATTCAACAGGCATAGTCTTAAAGGGGGGTTGATACAGGTTTATTACTGCTCAGAACCTTGATTTTAAATAAGACATAAGGGAAGAAGAAACTCAAAGCATAAAAGTAATACACAATTAACAAAGTGGCTTCTATAACAATAAAGACATGATAGCAAAAAAGGAAACAACATACAGCATACATCATCACTGCTTCGAGGAAGTACCAAAATCTGAATTCCTTGGCTGGGAGAATCTATGGTCACAGCTCTTCAGAGTCTGGAATGGGAGCCATTGGTAGGCAAGCTGTACAAGTACTTCCTAGCTGAATTCTCAAAGTTAGTTTCCACAGAGATTTTTTAGAGGCTGAGAACAAAGAAGGCATTCTGCTAAGGATTTTCATTTGATACATGACTCTTGAGACATAGTAGCCTCCCAGGTACAGGATGCTCCATCACAGGAGGCCCTCCAAGGAGAATATTTATTCATTTCTTTAAAAGAATTATGTTTTACTCAAGGAATTGGCTGGGTTTCTGGAGTAAACATAGGCCTTCAAAAAAGAATGTTTATTATTAATGCACCAGAAGAGTTGTCTACCAACTTCTTTGTGCTTTCCTGGCATTCCAGATAAATACAAGCATTTTCTCATGTTCTCAGCACAAAAAGTTACACAAACATGGCTGAGACTCAGTTAAGATTTCCTTACTCAGCAGGATTCCTTACACACATTTGGGAATATTCTATTATAGTTGATATGTGATGATTATTGATAGTAAAAAGAGGTGGTTATAAAAAGCCTTACATACCTTTTCCATTTTTCAAATATTTGTTTTCCAAGTTTTGAGTTCCAGATTCTTTTCTCTCCTACTCATTGAGGAGGCAATCAATATTTTATCAACATGCAGAGTTCTGTAAATCTATATCTATTAGCCATATGATACCCCTCAAAAAAATAAGAAAAATAAAGTGGGGGAAAAAGTGTGTTTCAATCTGCATTCAGAGTTTGCCAGTTCTCTCTCCAGAGAATATTTTTCTTCATAAGTTCTTTATTCTCTTGGATCACTGTCTTGATCAGTATTTAAGTCTTTCACAGTTCATCATCATTGCAATATTGCTACAGTGTACAGTGTTCTAGTTCTGCTACTTCATTTGCATCAGTTCATATAAATCTTCCCATGTTTTTCTGAACCATTCCTGCTTATCTTTTTTTATAGCATAAACTTTATTCCATCACAGTCAGGTACTGCATTTTGTTCTATCCATTCCTCAATTGATGAATATCCTCTCAATTTTCAGTTTTTATAATTATAAAAAGAGCTAATATAAATATTTTTGATTATGTAAATTCTTTTTTAAAAAATATCTTTAGGATATAGACCTCGTAGTGGTATTGCTAGATTATAGGATATGCACAGTTTTATAGCCCTTTAGGTGCACGCCCAAATTGTTTTCCTGAATGGTTGAATAAGTTCACAACTCCACTAAGAGTACATTAGCATCCTCACTTTTCTACATCTCCATCAGCATTTGTCATTTTTTGAGTCACATTAATCCAGTAAGATCATTTTGAGGGAGTACAATTATTTCTTTACACAGTAAAACTAAGATGTTTTCCAGCACTAAATTTATGAGCCTGTGAAGCAGTTCAGCCAATTCTTCTATTTTCCTCTCCACAGAAATGGTTACAACTAAATGGTTGCAGCTTTCTTTTGTCTTGTCTTTTTGTATATTTTGAGAATGTCAAGAGTAATAAGATTGAGTAATATGATTGATTTCCTCCAGGAATGTGTCCATTCATTGGTCTTTAAAAAAGTAACTCACATTTATGAGAAAAAAAACAGCTAAGTTAATATTTTTAGATCATCAGAAAACTGTGATCTTGAACAACTTTTATTCCCCTTTCTTGCTAGTCTGCCATTCTCACATAAGCCTAAGCTCCATTTTGTATTTTATTTTTGTTTTATTAGTTTTTATGACCAAAAAATTCATCATTAATCCTCTAACTTACTAATGATGAGCTCCTCTGAGCTTGGGAAGACTAGCCCTGAGAAAGTAGACATATTTTGATGACAGAATATGACTCAAATCTTTGTATCTTGATAGGAATCTACCAGAGCTTCCACTTTTCTGGAATAGCCTTCAAGTATTCTAGATTTGCCTCTGAGCCATAAATGAAATATTAGAATAGTAATTAGTAGAAAAATGTGATAGAATATATGGAAATTTTAGAAAGCAGCAGCAATGAGCATAAAATTAAGGTTCTGGATGTTTCTTGTAACACTTATTGGCCCCATTTTGAAAATAACATTTTGACTAAAAATGAATTTGCTGGCCTAGTTTGATAAATGTGCTAAAAGCTTAATGTTTGTTCATTTAATTGGCACATTAGGGTTCCCAGTGCATCTGATGTAGGTTTAGCATAAAATTCTACTTTAGAAACAAGGAAAACATAAGCAGCTTTGCAAAGTTAAATGCTCTGATTTCCAACAGCCCTAATGAAAATAGTCATTGGTGAAAGCCCTGACCAACTGTCTTATTTTTTAAATAGTATTTTATTTTTCTCCCAATTACATGTTAAGAAACTGTTTAGCATTCATTTTTATGAGTTGCAAATTTTTCTCCCTCTTCCAAAAATGGTAGAAAGTTTAATGTAGCTTACATATGCTATCATGTAATATGTATTTCCCTATTAGTCACAGTTGTGAAAGAAAAAAACAGATCCAAAAAAAATGCATTTATCTGCCTTCAGAGACCATCAGTTCTTTATGTGGACGTAGGTAGTATTTTTCTTTGAGAGTCTTTTGTGCTTTTCTTGGATCATTATTTAGCTGAAAAGAGCTGAGTCATTCATAGTTGATTATTGCTGGATGATTCTGATACTGTACACAATGTTTGCCTGGTTTTGCTCGTTTCACTTTGCTTCAGTTTGTACAAGTCTTTATTCTTTTTTTCCTGAAATCTGCCTGTTCATCATTTCTTATAGCACAGTAGTATTCCATTACATTCATACATCACAATTTGTTAGGCCATTCCCCAATTGATGAATATCCCCTTAATTTCCAATATTTTGCCACCACAAAAAAGGCTGCTATAAATATCTTTGCACATGTTGGTCTTCCCCTTTTTCATAATTTCTTTAGGAAACAGACTTAGTAGTGATATTACTGGATCAGAGGGTATGCACAATTTTATATCCCTTTGGACATAATTCCAAATTGCTCCCAGAATGGTTGGATCATTTCACAGTACCACCAATAGTTTATTAGTGTCCTGTTTTTTGTTTTTGTTTTTGTTTTTTTACTTCTCCTGAAACATAACAAATTCTATTCCAGTCCGTTAGCTTTTTTCTGAGTTTGTCTTTCTGCTTCAGCTGTATTTTTTTATAAACATCATACTATAGGATTCAGTGTTTTGGGCCACTTTGCTGTCGGCTTCCATTATGTGAGAGATTTTCTCCCATTCACGTTTACCGTCATGATTACTACCTCTACTTTTCTCTATCCTATTCTTCCTGTTTATCCCTTCTCACCTTTTTCTTCCTCATCAGTTGTTTTCCTTCTCTCTACCACCTCCTTTGATCTGTCTTTCTGCCAGTCCCCTTCTCCAATTACTTAAGCTCCTTTTCTTTATCCAAGTGATTGTGAACCTCTCTGGGCCAATATTGATTAAAGTTAAGTTCAAGCGATGTTCATCACCCACCCTGCCATCTTTTCCTCCATTGTAATAGGTCTTCTGCACTTACTCATGTGAAGTAATTTATACTAATTTATATATAATATATGTCCACTTCTCCCTTTCTTCTGCATCCAGTGTACTCTGCTTTCTCATCCCTTAATTGTTGTTGCTATTTCTTTAAAATTCACCTTATTCCCATACCTTCTGTGTACGGCTTCTAGCTACTAGTGGTAATACAATTTTTTAAGAAATATAAGTATCTTCTTCCCATGTAAGGATGTAACCAGTTTAATTCTATTGGATTTCTTATGTTAGGTTTTGTTTTTTTGTTTTTTTGTTTTTTCTTTTTGGTACTTGTTTATGCTTCTCTTGGATCTTGATATTAGAGGTCAAGTTGTTGGATTAGTTTTGCTCTCCTTATGAAAGCTTGAAATCATTTTATTTCATTGAATGGCCATTTTTTCCTTTGATGTATTAAGCTTCTTATGCTGGGAAGTGATTTTCCTCTTTTGCTTTCCAGCATATCGTGTTCCAAGACCTCAGATCCTTTAATGTTGCACCTGCCGGGACCTGTGTAATCCCAGTTATGGCTCCCAGATGTTTGAATTGTTTCTTTCTGGCCACTGGCAGCTTTTTTTTTTTTCCCTTGACCTGATAGCTCTGAAATTTGACTATAACATTGCTTAGAATTTTTATTTTGCCATCTCTTTTCTGAGGTGGTTGGTGGATTCTCTCAGTATCTGTTTTATTCTTTGGTTCCAGGACATCAGAACAATTTTCTTGATAATTTTCTTGCAATATATTGTCCTCCTTTTTATTATGGCTTTCTGGTACTTCAGTGATTCTGCTATTGTTTCTTCTGAATCTTTTTTCCCAGTCACTTGTTTTTCCCATGAAGCATTTTACATTTTCTTCCATTTTTCATTCTTTTAAATTTGTTTATTTCTTGATGTCTCATAGTCATTAACTTCCACTTCCTCAATTGTTTTCTTCAATTAGCTTTTGTACTTTCATTTCCAGTTGACAAGTTATATGGCACAGTTGTCTATTTATCTCTTTGTCTGAGTCCGACTAACCTGATATGAAGTTATCCAGAGAGCTGTGCCCAAATATTTCTGAGTTCGTTGACTTGAAGATCAGTTCAGAGGCTTATTTTATTGTTGATTTGAGAGAAGATTGGAGGAGAGGCAGAAAGTCACCTTTTCACTCCGCCATCTTGGCTCCGCCCCTCTTCTATGATTTTTAAGCTCCTTTTTGAGCCTCTTCCATGAATTCTTTCTACAGGTGAGATTGCTTCCATTTTTCTTTTGGATTTTACTCACAGGTATTTGGACATCGTTCTCTTCTGAGTTTGTGTCTTGATCTTATTAATTTTCTCTGGTCAGACTCTTTTTTTTGTTGGTTTTTGTCCATTTCTCCTCCCATCCCTCCTTTTTGGTCCATTCCTCCTCCTATCCCTTTTAGAGTTCAGTTCAAGCAATGCAGTGGAGGAAAAGATGGAAGGGCGGGTGATGATCATTGCTTGAACTGAACTCTAATCAATATTGGCACAAGCCTGAAAAAAAAAAAAAACTGTCTTACAAATATGTCACATAGATATATTATTATAAAAGTATGGTTTGGTCACTACTAGACCTATACCAATTACTGTTATTGTTTGTCCTTCAAAAATACTATTTTTAATTTTAAAATTTTATAAATATTATTAAATTTAAATTGTGAATTAATATAAATATAATATAAAATATTAGATTAAATAAAAAATTTAAAAATATTGTTTTGAGCAAAACTATTTGAAAAGGATCAGTTAGTTTGAAAAGGACAAAAGTATTACATGGACAATCATGTTTATTTCAGGTTTATGAGACTTTATAATGTGTTGATAATGCAGTTAAAAAATGGTGTTGGTTTGGACAATCTTGAAAATAGATCATACTGAACTAGAAAAACTATAAAACACAAGCATAATTTCCCTACAAACACATTATATTCTCATTTTTAATAAAACAGTCTAACTTGAAAGGTTAAAAGGTGTTGAGATTGCCAGAATTAATCTTGATTATGAAATGAAACCATGACAAAACTAACAGATTTTTTTTTTAGGTTACTATATTAAGTGATTCTGTCTGCCTAATTACTTATTAAAATTAGTAGTTTAATAAAATTAAAAATGACACCATAATCAGTAAGGATTATTCTGTACGATAAAATAGTTAAAAGTCTCAGTATATGGTTTACATTGAGTACAAGTCATATTATGGCAGAATCTTTTCTAGATGAGTCTCTCTTGCTTTATAGGGGGAAAACGCCTTCAATATCTCACTGGATTCCTGTAAATGTTGTCAGTATAATAGCAGGTCGTGGGGATTGAGATGGAAATTAAAGTGTTTACTTCCACTAAGATTAATTTATTGAAAGAAGGGAACATAACTCCTGTTTTTAAATTATTCTGTTTATGAAAAGAGAAAGTAGGGACTCTTAATCAAATGACGGATCATATGATCATTATTTTGATGTTTGGAAGGAATACTCCAAACAGTGAGTTGTATATTAATGCTATCTCTGCAAGTCTAAAATTTTATTGTAATTTTTTTGTTTCCCAGACTTCCTCCTTAGATGTTAGTATGATGATTTCCAAGTTGCTTTTGACAATACAATTATGTCCTAAAATGCAATTTCACTTAAGTGAGAAATTTGGTGAAGATTTAAATGATGACACATGGGAATATATATTTGCCCTTGATCTACTCTGCTGTCATCAGAAATGGGTTTGGACGCATGATAATATCATAAGGTATGGTATGGCTTTGCTAAATAATAGAAATGAAAATAATGTAATTAGTTTTTTTTCAGTTGAAAATTACTTCATAGGCAAAGCAATTTTTTAAGGTAGCAATATCACCCTTACTTTGTATGGTATTAGCCTAGTGCCTGAAATATGATAGGCACCTACTAAATCCTTGTCGACTTGTTGTTGACTTTTTGGTATGAATGATAAACTCTTTTCTGGGGAATATAATACAGGTGGATTTTGTTTATAGTGCACTTAATGTATAGAAATTCAAACTACAAAACCAATAAAGTGGGAAAGCACTTCTTTATATTGTATTTACTTTATTGTGCTTTGAAATAATGAGGATTTTTATATCCATTTCAAATTATTTGAATTGTGAAGTTACTTTTTTTTTTAACCTTCCTGAAAATAATTTTGTTGCGTAGCATAAAATGTGCTTGTGCACTTAGACAGCCATGCTGTTAACAGCCTTTAACATAACCCAAGAATACAGTAATAGTAATTGAAGGTCATTCGACAGCCTCTAAAATAACCCAAAAATAATAATTGAAGGTCATTTGTTAGCCATTAGAAATGGGAGTACAGAGGGCCAAACTTAAGTTTAGCCTGCTGAATTCTTCCTCAGAAGAGAGTACTTTTTTTTTTTTTTTTTAAACATTGCATTTTAGTGTAATTCTATTTAAGATAGGTTCTTTATTTGGTAAATTTTGGAGTGTCCATTCTTTCATTGTTTCTTGATTTCATAGTAAAGAACTATGGCCTGTCATGGATAAATGGATAAAGCACCGAAAAGGACATTTGAACATTGCATACACTCCAGATATTATTGTGGCATTGATACTCAGACTAATTGGTGAGTTTTTCTGAATGTTGGCATTTGGCTTCTTTCATGTGATTTTTTTTTTTTAATAAGCAAAAATTCTAATTAATGAAGTTGCTTCTAAGCTTAACCTACATTTGGGTTAACTTCTTGTATTGGCTTATTTTTAGATATTTAAGCTATCTTAGAATTAACATAATTACTTTTCTGAAACATTTTATTTTCCTTTCTTCACTTTCCCATGAAGGAAGAATAGCACCTGTGTTTTCTCAAGAAGAAAACTTAGGGGGGAAAGTGGACAAAGAAATTAAGGAAGGAATTTAGAAAGGGAGAAAAAAGAAACATCTTTTCAGTGGTGGGAGGAGATACCCCTAATGAATACTCCTAAGGATTAAGATAGTTATAAAGGGAAATTAATACTTTACTATGGATTATATGCAAGGATTAGACACTGAAAGAGATCATTCATTCATCCTGCCTCAAGAAAAGGTAAGTCAAAACACTGAAAACGGCTCATATAAAAATAAAGAAAATATAAGTAAATGTAAAAGTTTGAGGAGGAGGACAATATTAGATTTAGAAGGATGGGGAAAGAAAGGTCAAGAATGCCTTCATCTAAACCAGGGCTGGGGAACCTTTTTTCAGCTAAGGGCCATTTGGACATTTATAACATCATTCATGGGCCATAATAAATTATCTACTTACAGAACTCAAGCAGTGGGAGCTTACTGTACCCAGCTTTCAACTCATTGCCTTTAGTTGCCTTTGGAAAGGATTTCATGGGCTCTATACAACCCTCGTTCCCCACCCCAATCTAGAAAGTATTGCTAAAGATATATCTTAAGGATTCTATGAAGCAAAGGCAAAAGCTCATTACACGCTATAGCCTATGCAAAGGCAAGGAAATGGGAAGTAGAGTGTCATCTATGATAATTTTTGTAAGATTAATTTGGCTGGATTGTATGAAGGATAATAATTTATGGCTAGAAAGATGTGTTAGGATTAGGAGTGAAAGGCTTTACAAAACAGAGGAGTTTGTACTTTAGTCTAGAAGCCTGGGAGTTCGTTGCACAAGGAAATGACATGTGCTTTAAGAAAAATTATTTTGGTAGCTAAGTGTAGTGGATGGACTGGGGACTGAAGAAGAGACTAAGTTAGACCTTGAATTATATTGATGGCCTGGTAAGGTTAGAAATGTGAAATATTGTAGAGATCAAAATCATTTTGACTTGGGAAGAGGCAAAGATAAAACAAAGATTGCTGTATACCTGAGCACCTGAAAAGAAAATTATGTCCCCAATAGAAATATAGATAATAGGGTGAATTTGAGAGGAAAAATAATGAATTCTGTTTTAAACTGGTTGAGTTTGGGGTAGCCACGGGACCTTTAGATGAAAATGTCAGGCATGCGTTTAGTCATGTATGCTTGTCATTTAGTGAAAAGAATAGGGATAGGTACATTTTATACACACACTCAGACATACACACACACATACACATACACCTGTACTTAATGGTGATCTAGAAAAGGAGACAGAGCATAAGCAGGCAGGCAGACATGTAGGAAGGTAACTAGAGAGCCATGTCTTGAAAACCCAAGAATAAAGTGAGTATCTAAAAGGATAGGACAGTCAGCATTGTCATATCCTGCAGAGGAGTTAAGAAAACAGAAAGAAAATGTCTTTAGATGTAGTAAATATTCCAAATACATCATTGGTCACTTTGGAAAGAATAGTTTCTTTTAAATAATGAAGCCTGATGTCAGATTGAGAAGTAAGATGAGAGAAATTGATCAGTTTTGTTGTTTTGACTTACCTAATTATCAAGTAAATAATAGTTTAAAGTAGTCTTGGGAACTCAAAAAATTAATAATTCTATTAAGAAAGTAGGTATACTGTCTAAATTTTGCTTCATGGATTTTGGGTTATTATTGACCAGAGAACTTGATTAGCAAATGATGAAATTATTAACGATTGGGATTCAAACAATACTAATTTAGAGAATACAGATCTGTTTTATTTAGTACAAAATACACTGAATTTGAAGTCAAGACTTGGGTTTTATTTTTGCCATCTCTTACATCATATCACCTCTGTTTTTCTGTTTCTTCACATGTAAAATAAGGCTTATATTGTATATAATCACTATACATTCCTTTGTCCTATCACTGGCCATCTTTGCAAACTGCAGCCTTGAAATTACTCCCATCATCTGTATTTTTCACTCCTGAAGAGTGTGATGCTGAATAGAGTTGGAGAAAATTGTGGAATTGTGTTCCCTTTTTTCCCCTCCATTTGTCACATCACTCAAAAACCATTTCCCACTATTTCTTCCTCTGTCTTGCATGATGAGATGACCTCCTTCTTTGTCAGTGCAAACTTTTCTTTATGTACTCTTGATTTTATTTTCTTTGTCTTGGTTCCTTCCTTGTTACCAACAAATATGACTATTTCTCTCCCACTTTTAAAAAAATTAATGCATCACTATTCTGTTATTCCCCCTAGATATTTTCATGTCTCTCTCTCTCTCTTCCTTTTCTCTAAGCTTGGAATTGCTTGAAAAAGCCATCTTAATTTAGTGCTTTTATTTCCTGCTGTGTGGGATGGGTGTTAGACCTCTTTATCCAAATTGGCTACTCAGAGGCATCTTCAGATTCAAACAGGAAGCATTTAGTCAGTTCGTACAAGGAGAAGCCCAAACACACCTGCTGAGCAGCTCAGCATGGTGTGTGGTACTCGAGGGAAATGGTAAATTGGTTAAATAGCAAAAGACTTGGGTTCTTTGGTTGGATTGAAAAGGAAAGAACCATTGAACAGTGGTCAGCAATGCCATCTATTTCTTGTGGAACACATAACTTCCTGAAGCTTAGACCTAGGGCCTGACCTTTTCTGCCTTACAGGCCTCTAAGAATAGGAATCACGGGTTAGGCCTGCAGGCCTAGGGTCTGGCCTACTCCATATCATAGACTTTTTGAGAAATCTTCACCTGGTACCATTCAGTCCCTCCTCTTTATTTCACATGTTTGAAGATGTCTCACCAATCCTGATACATTTCTTCCACTAGGACTTCCTTATTATCTAGGCCTTCAGGTTGGTCCCTCTCTTCAGTATCAGCAGTAACCTGCCCTCTACTGTTTAGAACCAACACTCCCACATCAGTGGAAGCTTTCAGGAGCCTTTTTTTTTTTTTTTAAGCTAAGAAATCTTGGACTATTCTGGTGATTAAGTGCATAAGCAAGCAGGTAATAGGATATTGCTGCTTAAAGCAATGAGCACTGGAATCTTTGATACAGCATCAAAAATGACTTTGCCTTCTTGCAAATAACTATGCAGTTTTCAATCCTAAATTTTAGATTAACTATTGAAAATCCCAATCAAACCTGTGTAACTCAAACAAGTTATTCTTCAGGGATAATAATCTTAATAGTTTGGTTTTTGTTTGTTTGTTTGTTTTTTGCCTTTTTTTTTGCTGAGGCAATTGAGGTTAAGTGACTTGCCCAGAGTCACACAGCTAGGGAATATTAAGTGTCTGAGACCAGATTTGAACTCAGTTCCTCCTGACTTCAGGGCTGGTACTCTATCTACTGCACCACCTAGCTGCCCCACAATCTTAATAGTTTTAAGAAACTTAACTAATTTACAATTTAAGAGGAATACCAGAAAACAGACTCCACTTTCTGTGTTTACTTTCTTTAATTGACATTAGCTTTCTTTGTTCTCTTTTATCTTCTCTCCCCCCCCCCCCCCCATTCAGAGCTGCTTACTCTCTGGTCTCCAGGTTTTTAAAGTGCAAACCTGATCCAGATAAAGTTTTTTCTTTTTTTCTCTGTGAATCAGAAAAGACTTGCTGACTAGGCTGTTTGCTTCTAGATTTTAAATGCAACTGAGTGCTTTTCTTTTTTCCCAAAGTTCCCAAACTCTTAAATTTTCTGTTAACAGTCTGCAAAGAGATTATAATTTACATTAAATTGATTTTATTATCATCTGAAATAACAAATTTCAATGAACTGATTGAGCATATTTTCTTTTTCTTTCACTCACCCCACCTCCCACATGCCCCTTTATTCTGTTGTGTGGGACAGGTGCTAGACCCCTTCCCCAAATTAACTAATCAGAGACATCTTCAGGTACAAAGAGGAAGCATTTATTTAGTCCCTGCAAGGAGAGGCCCAAGTATACCTGGGAGACATCTCAGCTACCAACATGTGCTTGACCTGACAAGCCAGAAGCAGTAAAACTGGTTAACTAGCAAAAGATCCAGGTCTTCTCATTGGATAGACTAAAAAGAAGTAATCATCATTGATCAATGGTCACCAATGTTGTCTGCTCCCTATGGGTCATGTTACTTCCTGTCACTGACCTAGGCTTTTAGAGGCTTCTAGATCTTGAGATCATGTGACTTCCTGCAATCTGGGGCCCAAGACCTGATCTTCTGGCTCTGCAGACCTCTAGGAATAGGGATCCTGTGCCTTAGCCTTAAGATCTGACTTTTGAGAAAGCTTCATCTAGTCCCATTCATTATGCACTATCCTCCTCATGGCTCTCTTAATTTAGTTGAATTTGCTACTTTAAACACATACAAAATTTATTTATCTCAACATTAGTATTTATGTTAGTCACATCTAAAAACCCATTTAAAGTCATCAGTCTAATAAAGTTAATACTAATATAGCATTTGTTTTGTGCTGCGCACTTTTGCAATCTTGAAATGACCAATTGCCAAACTCCCCAATCATTGCTCTCAAAAATGAGCTGACTTATTTCCTTGCCCCCAGCTTAGCCAGAGCTAGGGGACACAGGAAAAAGTCAGGCTTTTTTTCCCTTTTTTTTTCCCCTCCCTTTTGAGTTTGGGGGTCAAGGGTGTTGAGAAATCTTTCCCAGCATTCTAACTGCAAAATAGAAGTTTTTCTTCTTGATGACTGCATTTTAAATCTCTCCAGGTAGTAAAATCTAGCTCACAAAAGACACGACAAAGACATTCTGCACAAAGACACAAACACAAACACAGACAAAAATTACATGTAAAAGGACCATCCCTTAAAACAGCAATATCTCATCAAGTGCACTCTTTGGTGATGGTTTAGATTTTTTGCCAAATCTGATGACTTTTTCTTAATCATCTTTCTTGACCTGTCTGTATCCCCAAACTGTCTATCACCTTCTGTTCCCAGAGGAAGAAACTTATAGAGATTTTTATGATCTTACCTCCTGCTGGTTATTACTTTATTGGTGTCTATTCCTGCTAAAGTTATCTGGCTATTATCTTATTTCTCTCCTTTTGGGGGCTAAACTCATTAAGATGTTTACCTTCAGTCAGAGTTTTTATTTCATTTCCTCTTACTCTCTTAACTTTTTAGCTAATCATTCAACCATAATACTCTCATCTCTATAGGTTTTCACAACCTTTCTTCTGGTTGTCCTACCCCTCTAGCTACTTCTCAGTCTCCTTTACTATATCTTCATCCACGTCACACTAATTGGATGTTCCCTAGGGCTCCCACCTGGATCTTCTCTGTTATCTCTGTATCATCTCATTTTGTGATCTTATCACCTTCTATAAGATTAAGGGTTCTCTCTTGTAGATGAATCCAGTATCTTCATATCTGGCACTAATCATTCTTCCAAACTTTAGATCCAGATCACCAATTCCCTTTTGTGTATTTTGTATGGACATCATATAGACATCTCAAACTTAACTGTGTTCTAAATAGAACTCATTGTCTTTTCCTGCAGACTCTTCCTTCTTCTTAAGTTTATAATTACTGTCAAAGATACTACTATCCTTCCAGTCACCCAGACTTTCAGCTTTCATGTCATCCAGGATTCTTCATTCTTGTTCACTCACATGTAAATATTCAAGCTGTTGTCGTATCTTTTTAATTTTTCCTTCACACAATCTTTTCTACATGTACTCTTCTCTTCATTCATATGGTATTATCCTAGTGCTTATCCTTGTCATCTTATGCTTAGACTATTGCAGTAACTTTCTAATGGTCACATACCTCAGTTCTCTTCTCACTTCACTCTATTCATCAGCCAAATGGATCTTAAAGCAAGTCTTACCATATTATCTTATCAGTGGCTCTCAGATGTCTCCAAGATCTCTGTTTTGATATTTGGAGACCTTCATTATCTGGTTTCTTTCTCTCTTTCTAGTCTTTTCATACTTTACTCCTTTCCACACACTGTGATCCATGAAATCTGGCCTCCTTGCATCCATGGGAGTTTATTTTTCTGTTATATTTGCATTGACTATGCCCCATATCTGGAATGCTCTTTGTTGCCTTTTTCTTTCCTTAGCCTTTTTTGAGAGCTCAAATTCAACCTTCTATAGGAGGGCTTTGATTCCTTCTCCACTCCCAGCCTCTCCTCTCCTCCCTTCCCTCTAAGATTACCTTCCAATTATCCTCATTTTATCCCCTATTCATTCTCATTCTCTCTCTCTCTCTCTCTCTCTCTCTCTCTCTCTCTCTCTCTCTCTCTCACCCACCCTCCCTTTCTTACCCCTTGTTGTCACCCTCAATTAGAATAAAGAATAAGTCCCTTTAAGCGAGAAATATGGGCAATGTTTTTGCCTTTCTATCTCCAGTGCTTAGCTTGATGCTTGACACATAGTAAACACTTGATAAATTCCTCTTGATTGACTTGACTGAAAAATCTTTTGATCAGATAAAGTGGTTCTCTGGATTAATAATTTTAGCAGTAGAATGCTGATTGAAGATTTTTTTAAACTAATATTTATGGAAAATTATTCAGAATTTTTCCACAAAAACATGGAAGTAATAAAATTAATTTTAGCTAATTGCTACATAAGATTATCTGATTTTTTGAAAAATATTTTGAACATTTTTCAATTTTGATATAAGTTAAAGACTAATTTTTGAAATGCCTTAACTGATATTTGCATCATAGAGTTTCAGAGCTCTTACATGAGATGATGGAGATCTGATTCATTTTCCCCTCATTTTATAGATTTTATAAGGTTAAATAACTTGTCCAAGGACTGTATAGTAATAGAGCATCAAAAAGGGCTTAAGACTGCTAACTTATGTTAACAATAGACATAGAACATAATGAAAAATGAATGAAATTTTTTTTAAAAAGAACAATTTCATTCAACGGTTGTTTATTGAATGTCCCTTTGCCTACCTAATATACTAGGAAAGCTTGGGATACAAAAAATATCTATAAACAAATCATGACCTCTGCTTATGAGAAACATACTTTAATTAAAATCAAGATATAACCCAAATAGTATAGTATCTAATGGGCCATGAGTCATTGGGGATAAAGAGAAAATGGAGGGACATCCCTGCAATATTTAAACTCTGCTTTGACAAAAAGAATTAAATACTATCAGGGTAGAAAGAAATGGTTTTTTTTATTATTATTAATACTTTTTATTTGCAAAACATATGTATGGGTAATTCCTAAACATTAACCTTACAAAGCTTTCTGTTACAAATTTTTCCCCCCTACTCTCCACCCCTCCCTTAGATAGCAGGATATCCACTACATGATAATTATGTTAGAATACTTAAGTCGAATATATGTTTAGTTATTGCCACACATCATTTTTTTGTTCAGGAGAAATCTTATCTATAAGAGAGAATAATCCAATAAAGGAAATACAATGCAAGCAAACATCAGTAGGGAACATGAAAATGTTATGTTGTGGTCCACATTTCACATCCCTCACTCTGAGTGTATATGGCCTTCTTCACTGCACAGGGAAATGGCTTTAAAAAAAAAAAAAAAAAAAACTGGAAAAAAACCTATCTTTTGTTTAACTTAATGTTATGTAGCTAAATCAGACTGCAAACCTGCAAGAATCAAATTTGTTTAACCATCAATGTTTAGTTATGAATTCTTAGATATTCATTGGATTGAATCATAAAGTTATGGTTATCTCTTGTCAAGGTAGTTATCACCTCCTTCCCAAATCTTTGTGCCCTAATGGCCACTTATCACTTTTGCTGTGTCATTCTCCTTAAAATTTTCGTTTTATATAATGTAAAATCCAACAAAGCTGAGGTTTAAAGAACTTTATCTTGGGTTTCACATTTTTAGATTAACTTGCTTCCTTTTCTGATATTTCACTCTTTCACATTGTTTAGCACAGGCACATTTTCATTTTTCATCCAGTCATCCCATCTTGTTTCTGAGCCTTATGTCAGATCACATCAGATGCTCAGAGACACCTCATTTCACAATTATTCATTTCTTTTGCTTCCTTCATTCGAACAGCTTATGAAATCCTGCCTCTTCCAGCAAGCATTACCCAATTGGAAAAGAGGTAATCATTTTCCTCTGGTCCTACACTATCTTAGAAAATTTGCAAACTCATATAATTATGCTCTCATTCACTGTTTTATACTTAATCTCTTTGCTCTCATTTTCTAAATGTATATATTTGAGTAGAAAAGCAGACAAATCATTTCATTCTTTTAATACATGAGGCTATTAAGGAGTTGACAGTATCCAAAATCGAATAGACTATTTCTATTTCAGCTTCATGTATTCACATTAATCTGAACTAGTTCATTATACATTTTGAGTGTCAATTGGATATTTATTTGATAATTTTTGCCAGGTACTATGATGAGTAGCAATAAGAATAACTTAATAGGTTAATTTCACTTAATACCATTAAGTTCAAAAAGAAGAGTATATATCCTTTCCAAGACATAATAGGAGGCATGGGACTATTTAAATAGGAATGGAAAGGGTAACATGATCATACCTGTGCTTATGTAAATCATTTGAGTGGCTGCTATATGGTAGTTGGATTGAAGATGGAAGGCATTTGAGTTGGACCAATTAAGATATTAGAATAGAGTAGTTGATAAGTGATGAGAACTAAGATAGTGGCAACATGTTTGTAGGGAGAGATGTGAGAAAATTTGTGGAAATAGAAATGACAAACTTTGGTAACTGATTCATTATGTGGAAATTGAGTCAAAAGTTGAGGATATATGATTGGAAAAATCAGTATTCAACAAAAATAGAGAAGTTCAGAATATGAATATATTTGGAGGAAAATCTTTATGATTTCTATTTTGGACATTGAATTTTAGATTTCTTTGGAACAATTAGTTCAAAATGTTTATTAGACAGCTGATGAGAATAAAACTTAAAAGGAAATTTGAGAAGACAGCACTTTTATGTGGGATGGGGCTAAGAAGAAGGTCAGGAAAGATTTCATGACAGGATTATTAACTTTACTTTAAATGAAAAGAAATATATATTTAAAAAAAAAAAAGCTTTCTGGTCTTGTGAGGAAATCCTTTTCCAATTCAAGAGGAAATAGAAAGGTGCCCTATATTCAAGAAGTCTTTTTGGAGAGATGAGAGTAACACATGCAAAATAGAGGATAATACTGCGTTTCATACATACTAAAACAGTACTATTGACCTTAAGTACAGTAAGAACTCAAAGAAGGAATTTTTTTTTAATGTAGGTTTGATATGTTTAGACTGATTTTTATTTTTAATGCAAGTTGATATATTTTTTGTGGGTCCATGAGAGAACAGAAGTGACCCATATAGAGAAATTTGTCAAAGTTGAGTAAATACATCTATCTCTGCCCTCATGTTAGGACTCCTTTGAGACAACCTAACCGCAAAGCAGGCTGAAGAAACCAGATGTACAAATTGTTGGAGGAAGTCAATGAAAACATTATTTTACTTTTGATTGAATCAGTTTTCTATGTAACAAATACACAATTGATAAAACAGTTAAGTGCTGAAATATCAACATATATCTTTACAAATTTACAGTTCGTTTATTTTTATAATATAAAATTGAACAAAAGATAATTTTGTTCTTTTTGTCATACCTGAAATATATTTTCCTCTAACCCAAGAAATATAACTCAAATCTCTTTTAGTAAGCATTCCCTACCACATGAAAGAAATAAAAGTATTAAATGTGTTTAAGGAACTGTTTTAAATTCTAAGGTTACAAAAACAGCATATATCCTTTTTTTGTTTTGTTTTGAGGTTCACATTTCTAATAGGAAGAAATCACATGTATCCAAATAACTACAATGAAAGGTAAACAGTATATTTTCAAAGAAAAAGCACTTCTAGTTAGCGGTTACAGGGTAGTACTTGTGGCATTGTGAAGGAAGGTTTCATGGTCAAAATAATACGTAAGTTAGATATTGAAGGAAGATGTATTTCAAAACCAGAGAAAGGGAACTCATTACCAAGAATGAATTCAAATGAAAATTTAAGACAAGTTCCTAGGAAGCAGTTGGTGCCATCAAGAGAAATAAGAAAAAGTAGAAGGGCAGATTTTTGGAAGAGAAAATAAATTCAGTTTAGGGTATGTTTTTGAGACTGGTCATCAGACAGTTGGAAATGATACAGTTGGAAAACAAAACAAAAAGATAAGTTATGGAGAAAAGTGTTAGAGATTTATAAGTTAACTACATTGAGGTTATAATTGAAATTCTGAGAATGGGGGCAGCTAGGTGGCACAGTGGGTAGAGCTCCTGAAGTCGGGAGGACCTGAGTTCAAATTTAGCCTCAGATACTTAACACTTCCTAGCTATGTGACCCTGGGCAAGTCACTAACCCCAATTGCCTCAGTCAAAAAAAGAAAAAGAAAGAAATCCTGGGAATGAATGCGATCACCTTAGTAAAGTGACAGTCAAATGAGAGAGAAAATGATAAGATAGAAAAGAAGAGTGCCTTCATTTAAGGAGTAACCAAGAAATTAGAAAAGGAAACAGAGGAAGGAAGCAGTCTGATGATAATGATGGATTTAGGCTTAAGCTGGTCATGAATGAAATGAAAGGAACATATGGATGCATTATTTTCAACTGTCTTTCCATCATGTGATCTTTTTTTTTCCTTATACAAATGTAAATGCAGTTGTGGATGTGATCATTTTAGGTTTTTTGGTGTTGTTTGACAATATTTAAGAGGAAGACACTAAGGAAATGTGGAAAAGGAGATAAAGATAGAAGCTTTGAATTCTTATTGAAAGTAGCTAATACTTAACTAAAGATATCTTTTATGTGTCAATTTTTCTTACAGGTCGTTTAGGCCAACTAGGTTTGAAGGAAGGATTTTCTTCTGCTGTGAAAAATATCAGTTCTGTGATTTGTATGTTTATACAGCATTCAAATGAAGAAGGTAAACATGGGTTTTATAAAAATCATTACACTCTTTAACCTTAAGTCTTATCTCTGTTGATAAGCAGTGATTTTACAGAAGAGAAATTAGAAGAATAGCAAGATCACTATATAGGATTTTAGTAATACATTTTAGTTTTCCCTGAAACCATAGTATTAAACTCAATTCCTACTGTTAGCATTGAAATATCTTATTTTAAGAATGAGAAATCTTAATCTATCAAAGGTCTCTCTACGTATTACAGAACCTAAATGTTTTCCTTTGTGCTGATATCCTTTAAAGTAATTTTGTGTGTGTGTGTGTGTGTGTTTGTTGTATTTTGTATTTGTTTTTTCATGGGAAAAACTAAGAATTCAAAGTAATCCTTTTGCCGACTCTGTGATGCCAGTGCAAAATGATCTGTTTTTGAGTAAGGAAAAATGGAGGTCTAAAGTTAAATAAGTTCATGGCCTTAAAACAGATTTGGAGCTAAGTGGAATCTAGTCCTCAGATATTTGTTATGCTTCCTTTCCATGAAATAATGATTGTCTCTCATATGTGTTATGATCAGATTAAGGGTTTAGTTGTAGTTTGATCGTGTTTTCTATCTTTCTGCAGTTCCCTCTTTTTTTTTCCCCAGGATATTATGTATTACTGTCTCTATTTGTAAAGCACTTAGCCTGTTCTGGGCATATAAATAGCCACTTAACAAGTACATGTTTCCTTCCTCTTTGTAGGAAGTGACTACAGTGAACTAAATGAACTAAGTCTCAAAAAGAATTGTCTGAGAGATCCAAGACTAAGATTTCCTAACTATGCATAGATAAGTCATAATAAGAGTTAGAGCTGCAAAGGCCCATTAGAGATAATCTAATTGCCTTCATTTTACAGTGAAGTACATGAAAGATAAATGCCCAAAATCACACAGCTACTTTGTGGGTGAACTGGGATTCAAATCTAGATTCCATGATTCCAAATCTAGTATTCTGATCACTGTACCTAACTGCCTCTTGGATTTTGTCACATCATCATAGAGCTTCTACAACCCTCGTTGCTTTCATTAATTGTGATTTTTTTTTTTTTTTTGGCTTAGTCTTTTTAATTAATTTTCATATATGGAAAGAATTTATATTTCATAGTATCCAAATTATATGAATAGCCATCATATAAATTTTCTAAAAATTCTTAATACATTTCCTCCAGAGTTTAAATAATAATGACTGAAACTCTTTACAGATGTGCCCTGGAGTATTCAGTTAGCAGCTGTATATGCTCTTTGTGACTTGAGTCCCAGCAATCCCGCAGAAGTGTCCAAGGTACTAGAAAATTGGATAAGAGTGACCACAAAGAACATCCCATCTGCTGTTGTGAGCTGCTTAGCTGAAGTCAATTTGTTGTGTGCAACAGAACTCGGCTAAACCACTGAGGAGAAAGACACTGCATCTGTCCAAGTGCCTTTTTGTCTTTATCAGAAGAGTTGGTTGATATAATTCAGAAATGATCAAAGCAATATCAGCAACAAAACCAGGCAAGAGACAGAGACATTCCTTATTGTTATAGGCAGAAAAGAAAAAGTTGGAATGACTTTTTTCTAGAAGGCATGTCCTTCCCAAAATTATCATATTATTGAATATACATTTCATATAAGCCTGACATGTTTTAAATGATGATGGGTTGAAGTATTGTATTATGATCAGATAACAAAAACTTGAACTTTGCCCTTTTTTTTGCTGCAGAAAGTATCTTTTTTAGTGTTGGCTTTTAAAAATATATATATATATATATATATGTGACATTTTAAATTTAATCAAACAATGAAAATGCTATTGGTTCTTGAACCAAAACAGTTTCTGGACTATGCACTCAAGATTAGAGAATTATATAGCTAAAAAAGACTTGGATAGCAAAGTCTTCCGTTACTGAGCCTAGAGATGGGCAACAAAACTGTATTTTTTGTTTTTAGTGGGCTTCTGGAGAGAATAAAAGACATAGCTCTTGCCAGAAATTCATTTTAACTTATTTTTTCTCCTCATTTGTAAACTTCGGTAAAACTATTCCGTTTCATCCTATTGTAGCAGGAAAGGGCATCTGAGAAGTTAAAACTAAACTTCACATGCAGTTTTATGTATCAAATTACATGTATATAAAAGATTCAGAGATAACCAGTAGATCTCTGTGTATGTTTTGTATGTACAGTATAATGCTATAATGTGTTTCACATTTGATGATGTTCCACTTTGGGAATTTTAGTGTTTGTATATAGAAAAGGGGTTTAATAACTCACCATGGTTCTGATTTGTCTTGTATTCATTTCTTAAAATGCCTGTACATGTTCATGTTCTTTGTTGTTTTTTATAATAAAAACAAAATGAACCATGCAAACTGCCTATATTAATAAAGAAAAATACTTGTTGTCTTTTATTCTTAGAAATGTTGAAAATAGGTGGTTAATACAGAAACTTCTTTAGAAAATCATTTAATCATTATGTGGAACACTGGTTGCTTTTGATTACTAATTTTTTTATTATTATTATTAGTTCTACATATACTATCATACTAACCAATTTCTCAAAGTATTGCATCTTCCCATCCCCCCACCCCCAAGGCAGTTGGGGTTAAATGACTTGCCCAGGGTCACACACACAGCTAGAAAATGTTCGGTGTCTGGGGTCAGTTTTGAACTCAGGTCCTCCTGACTAAAGGGCTTGTGCTCTATCCACTGCACCATCTAGCTGTCCCAGTATTGCATCTTTATAGCACTTTAAGGTTTGTAAGATGATGATATATATGTTAATTGTATATATAGGTACATAAGCTGTCATTTTGGTTCTGTCTTACTTTTGTTACCCCATTTGAACTTTCAGAGACAGTGGAGTGGTTTGCTATTTCCTTCTCCAGTTCATATTACAGATGAGGAAATTTAGGTAAACAGAATTAAGTAACTTGCCCAGGGTCACAGAGTTTATAAGTATCTGAGGCCATTCTTGAACTCAGGTCTTCCTAACTCAAGGCTTGGTGTTTTTATCCTCAGTGCCACCACTAGGTATCACAATGGAGATAATACAGACAGACAGACACACACACACACAAACATATTTAAGCAGTTAAAGACATGACTGTCTTATCTATATCTACTTAAGCAATTAAAGAGATCTGTGACTTTTCATTAGTGTGGGTACTTCACCAGTGAAAACTGGCCCTTTCATTTTTCATTTAATTATTTCCATACACACACTTAAAAAAAAACTTAGTTGAAAAGTCAAGGAAAAATTGATATATCCCACACTTATTAACACATATCAAGACTTAAGTGGGTATTTTTTCTTAATTTTTTTAATTCTAAAATTTAGCATGTCCCAAAAAAGGATATCACAATCATGTGAAACCACAAAATTGCCCTTTTAATACCTGTATATAATGTGTCACCATATAATGTAATAATTTTTAATCTATAATTTATTAGTATCTATAATTTTTCTATTTCTTAAATTCCTCTCAATCTCTCACTCCTTCCTCCTCCCAGAGACCCATCCTGTAGAAGATTATTTTTAAGAGGGGGGAAGGAAAAAAATTAGCTAAAAAGCAATGGATGCATTGAAAAAAGTCTAAAATAATGAAATATCTTACACTTATGGATCTCCCAGCTTTGCAAAGGAGTGTTTGGATGCAAGGGTATTTTCCCATGTTTCTTCTCTGGAGCAGTCTTTGTTCTTTGTAATTCTGTAATGGTCACCTAATTGTTTTGTAGTTCTTTCCATTTACATTTTTGTACTCTTTTGTGTATATTATTTTCTTGGCTCTGTTTACTTTCCTTAACATCATAGTGTAAGCTTTTCCATGCTTTTCTGTATTCATCATTCATCACTTAAGAGAACATTCCATTATGTTTATATTCCACAGACATTTAGTCATTCCCTGACCAATATATCTTGAGATGACTTACCAGTAACCAATTAAATTCCTTAAAGTGATAATAGGGCTAAAAGGAGATGGTGTGTTCATACAATTTACAGATGACACAAAGCTTAAAGGGATAGCTAACAGTGCATGACAGGAGCCAAAAGAATCTTTATAGGCAATATAGCATTAAGCTAAATCTAATAAGAAATTTAGGAATTTGATAGGGATAAATGTAAAATCCTCCACCTGCCTACAAAAATCAAGAGGTGTAAGGCACTGTTTTTTAAAAAGCATTGTAAAGGGGTTGCACTGGATTGCAAGTAATATGAAACAAGTGTGTGATGTGGGAGCCAAAGAAAATGAACATACTCAAAATTCAGTTCTGGGCAGTGGATTAAGAAAAGTAAGAAGTGTAATTGTCCAGAAGATGACAGCCCAGATAGTGAAGGGCTTTTGAGTTCATGCCATATGAGAATCAGTTGGAGGAATTAGGCCTATTTTGTTGCTTCATTGTGTCCAACTCTTAGTGTTTTGGGGGGGGGGGGATAGAGGGGCAAAGATACTGAAGTGGTTTGCCATTTCCTTCTGTAGCTTATTTTACAGATGAGGAACCTGAGATAAACAAGTGGAAGCAACTTGCCCAGCAACACAGCAGTGAGGATGTGTCTGAGGTTGGATATGAATTCTTGTTTTCCTGACTTCATTCCTCTATACCTCTTTTCCTTCTCACCCCAAACACAAACACTATCCATTGCACCATATTGCTGCCCATGGTGTATTCTACCTAAAGAATAGAAGAATAGAAAAGGAAATAGGAGGTGGGAAAGCTAAGGCAGACAAATGACATGCCCAGGATCATATAGCCAGTAATTGTGTAAGTCTGGGCTAGAACTCATGTCTTCCCAATTCCTGGTTCTGTGTTCTGTCTTCCATAGAGCTCATTTCATTAACTGATGAATCTAACACCAGTGAATCTTTGAGACGTCAGATGTTTAATTGCAGTATGGCAGTGTCTTTCCTAACCATTATTTCTTTAAAGGGCTCCATCTTCCAGTCATCCAGGTTTGCAACTTAAAAGTCGTTCTTGACTCTTCCCCTTCCTTCCCAACAAGCCAGTTAAGCCAAGTCTTGCCAATTTGATCTCCACAATGTAAAGGTCTCACATTTATCCCCTTTTCTCTGCTCATATAGTCATTGCCCTAGTTTAGGCTCTCATTACCTTTTGCCTGGATTATTGCATTATCCTTCTACATGGTGATATCCATGTTTGCAGCTTCTCTCTACAATCAGTCCTCCATACAGTTGATGAACTAAAGATAGTTGTAGAGCACTGATCTATTTCTTATCTTTGTATCCCTAACACCTAGCACTTACATGACTGTTGATTGATAGTCTTCCTCTCTTCAAGAATTACTATTGGTTTTCCCTAGGTTTATTACACATTACTCTCTTTCAAACACATTTATGCTTCCAAATTGTCCTCCTTGATTCCTGTTTCCTGTACAAGACATCCATTTTCCTACAACTACATATTTGCAGAGTCTAACTTTTATTTCTGGGATGTACTTACTCTTTCAGGGACTAAAAACATCTTAGCTTGAGTTAAACTCTAAAAAGTCGCTTTATGAAAGTCTTATTTAAAAAGAAATCTATTTCCACCAATTTAAGGACATGAAAAATCATAATTTGTCATTTTTGGCCAATGACTGTAAGCATGTGTATTAGTCTTTAGTTTTTGTTTGTATCAATCATAAATAGCCTGTTTCTGGCAGCTCTTAAATTGTTCCATGTTTAAAGGAGGAAATAACAGTATATAAAATTGGTTGGTCACATGAGTCTAGTCAAGCTAGGTTGTTGAAATACACAGGAAGTGTTTGGAATGTTCAAGGAGGGCTAACACTTTTGCTGCGAGAATTGGCTGAGCCGTTTTCAGGGCTGTTCATTCATCTTTGATGCCCACCTTCACCTTGCTTCCACCTATGGCTCTAAGAAATTGTAGCATGTACAGCAGCCACCCTTGTAAAAGCCTCTTAGCAGTTGGGCCAACCAGGCTGAGGGTAGCCAGAGGACCTCAAACAGAAAGGGGTAGAGAGGAAAGGGAAAGGGAAAAAAAGAAGAGGGAGAGGTTGGGGGAAGGGGGAAAAGAGATGGAGAAGAAGGTGGGAGGCAAAATTGAGAGAAACAGAAAGAGCGTACTCAAGGGTATGGAAGATTCTAAATCAAAGGTTTCAAGCACATCTTGAGTGAAAACAGTTAAAAATAATGCCATTCAATGCCACAGGTAAGAGAAGATAACAAATTGTTGACTGCTTCAATCATTTCATAATGTCAGGTAGACACAAAGGCACAAAATTAAGGTCAATATCAATGTAACTGCTACAAGAAAATAACAAATGGAAGTAATTAATTCATTTAAAATTAGAACATTAATCAGTTGAGAAATTTATTTTTTCTGTCTAACACTAGTACATTTTTATATCTTTTAAGTCACTATTTTAGATGTAGAAAGTGCCCCTCATTACACTACTTTAGAATTCCTTCTTTAAAAAAAAATCTTGAAATAATGCACTACATAATTATGGACACTCATTTTTTTAACATTGAAAAAGGGGAGGACAACAAAGTCTATTGTTTTGCCAGTAGAGGGTGCTCATGCCAAATACAAAACATGCAAAATGCCTATAGATACCTTAGCTTGCTTTAAACTGGTCTTTAAAAGGTTGCTTTGGGAAAGTTTTTTGTTTAAATATATTTCCACCAATTTTAGGACATTAAATATCATTCTTTGTAATTTTTGGACAGTGACCCTGCAAGCATGTGTGTTAGTCTTTACTTTTTGTTTGTTTCAATAAATCATAAGTGTCCTGTTTCTGGGTCCTCATAAATTAATTGTTCCATGTGTTTAAAGGAGAAAATACATATATAAAATTGGTTGGTCATGTGAATCTAATTAGGATAAGTTGTTGAAATTTGCCTATGCAGCTTCAGGACCTTCAGACAACATTGAATTAAAACACATGCAGCTTAAAGGGACCTTAGAAGTCTTCCAGTCCAACCTCATTTTGAAGATCAATATACATGCAGACAATAAGTGATTTCCTCAAGGTCACAAATACATCTTTAAAATGAATATCTTCTTGCAACAAGATATCTAAGTCCCTTTTGATTACTTATTTTAAGGAAATTCCAATTCAGTAAAAATATCAGTACAATTATGCCTCTTTTCAAACAACCCTATTTTGTAAAGATCCAGATGAAAAATATGAAATAAAAGATGATTACTTTTTCTTTGTAAAGATTTGAAAGGGGATATATGTAAATATTAAGCTCTCTTGTTATGTTCAAATACTCAATTTGTGTTGAATATATAAAATATGTAACATATATGTATGTGTATATGTATATGTAATTTTTTATTAGTATTTTGTCCAGACCATTATTGGGAATGAAGAAAGGAAATAAACATATATAAAGTGCCTAAGGGAGTAAGATGGCATAGTGCATAGAGTACTGGCCCTGGAATCAAGAGGACCTAAGTTCAAATGGGACTTCACGCATTTAACATTTACTAGCTATGACCTGGGAAAGTTACTTAACCCCATTTGCTTCACACAAAAACACAACAAAGTGCCTAATATGCAACTGGCACTTGCGCTAAATGCTATTTACAAATATTATCTTATTGAATCCTCACATTAGCTCAGGGAAGTAGGTGCTATTATTATTCCAATTTTACAGTTAAGAAAATTGAGGAAAACAGGTGGAAAGTGATTTGGCCAGTGTCACAGCTAGTATCTGAGATCAGGTTTGAACAAAGGTCTTCCTAACACTAAACTTAGAAATGTATCCACTAAACCACTTAGCTGCCTCAAAAGGAGATCATTATCTCCTTGGGGCAGTCCCTTAGTTATTCTCTTAGTTATAATAGGGAGAGAGGAACATATACATGGGCCACATATAGAATAAATCAGCTCATGTACCTCATACATATATATATATATATATTTTTTTAAATAAGTTTCATGGCATTTTGCTTATGCTGTGGCTTATTTAAAAGCTTCATTCCTGGATTGTAAATGTATCTTCAGTACTGGTGGTCAAAAACCCACAGAAGGCATAAAATGGGCCTATCTTTTTAAAGTAATCTATTCCAGTGAGATAAAAGATAAACTTACATCTCCAATCCTACTTTCTATGGTCAAAGGAGGGAGAAATGTTGCTGTCCAAGGTTCCCATGACATGAATAAGACCTTAAGAATCAATCAATGCTGCATTAATGAACCAGGGTTGTGGCTGTCTTGTGTATAAATGTAAAAAAAAAAACTTCATGATAAAAATGAATAAGCAATTATCTTTCCAACTACAATATTGATTCAGTGGGAGAAGCTTTAAAAAATAAAAAAACAGATTTTTAAAAATAAGGTATTAATATTTATTCAGATAGATTTGTTCTTGTTGTTATTCCCTAGCAGCGCATTTATCCCCTATGGACTCTCTTCTCTGCCTTCTTCTCACACATATACATATAGTTACTTTTGGTATAAAGCTTTTTTGTTGTTGTTTGTAAAATGGGAATTTGTTCCAATGCAATTGATATAGTAGGGAGTATTTTGACCATAATGCACATTTCCAGTTTTGTTTTTTGTTTTTTTTTCCATATTCTCTCAAGAATACAGAAAACTGCATCATTTCACAATAACTCAAAGCTGCAACCTTTCCTATGCCCACTTCCAGAAGTAAACTTCAGGGTAAAGTGCTGGGTTAATTGTCAAATTTTGACACAATAGAATCTGTGTGTAGCAAAGGGCTGATTTGCACCACTCTCTCACCCTATTCCATTTCTGTTTAGTCCTTCTGCCCAAGTATTGAAGTTGCAACCTGCTCAACTCATTCTTGTAGTGTGGAGTGCAGCCCAAGTAGCACCCAGGGGCAGCAGACTGACTACTATTTTTAGGTTTATGCAATTCTAAGCTTAATATGGATAAAGCTATATTTCCATTTCTGTTAGGTTCCTATTGTGTTATTATTTTTTTTTTCCTGGTCACTGAAGTTTTTGAGGATTGTGTCCCTAGCCCCATTTTCCCCATAACTCCTGTGGTTTTTAATGTGCTCTTGTGCATAGAAAGGTATATTGGGGAATACATATTTGTGATATGGAAGAACTGACTTGTTCTCTCTACCCCAACTCCAGTCCTGAGTTTCTCCAGAAAAATCAGGACCAGAGATTGTGACGTGGAAGAACTTCTTCAGTCATGTAGTCCAATGGTATCAAACTCAAAAGGGCAGCTAGTAGCATAGTCAATTGAGTGCTGGGTCTGAGTCAGGAAACCGGAGTACAAATCCAATCTTAGATTCTAGTTTTTGGACTAAAAGTCACTTAAGTTAAATCACTTAGCTCTGCTTTTACAGTTTTCTCATCTATAAAATAAGCTGAAGGGGGAAATGGCAAGTCACTCAGGTATCTTTGCCAAGAAAACCCCAAATGGAATCACAAAAGTTGGACACAACTGAACAATAGATCAAACTCAAATAGAACCAATGATCATTTGTTCACTGAGAAGTGTACTGGCACTAGGGAATATTTTAGGCTGCATTTGACACTTGCAATTTCTTCCAAGCCCAGCAAGATTAAGGTGTTCGACCAAGATCATACAGCTAGGATTCAAACCCAGGTCATGTTACTCCAAAACCAGTGTTGAAAAATATCTTGAAATTTGTTTCATTTCGCAGGAATTAAGGTTGAAAGGTAATGCTATAAACAGGGGAAGTTCTGTTTCCTGCCTCAGTGAAAAGAGTTTTCAGTAATATCTAATTGCTTTTCAGTTTGACATTTGTCTCTTAATACAGTCAAACATTTTCATGAGCCATATATATATGGCTGTCACTGTCTGCCGATCATTTTGTTCAACATGGCAAAACAGCTACTAATAGTATAGTTTAGAAAATTGTGTAGGTGAGGAACCAGTAGGCATATGTACAATTGAATTTGATGAAAGTAAAGTGGAATTTTCACTCTTTTCACAATCCTCCCCTTTCCCCCCAAATGGCTTTTTTAATGGTTTTATATTCAATGGAAAATTGATACCAAGGTATATAATCTATTGTCCACTTTAACTATACATGCTACCAGAGAGGGGAAGTCTTCATAAAGCAAATTTTAAAAAATCTTACAGCATTGTTTTGGAAATTAGGTAACAGACTGCAGCTAAGAAACAAAGACTCAATCAGGAAGAGACACACATAGACACACACACACACACACACACACACTTTCTCTCTCTCTGTCTCTCTCTTCCTCCCTCTTTCTCCACTCACTTTAGTTTAGGAGAAACCCTGAGAGTCCCTTAAGGACTCAGGACAAAGGAAAATTTTCTCTGGGTGCAAACAGTGGCAGGATTTTCAAATGGAAACTGAAGTTTAATTCCTTGGGAAGCAAATAGTCTTTTCCCATTGACAAGCATAGTTTTCTTTTAGGTCAGTAAATCTTAGCTTTGATAGCTAAAATAATGTATATATTTAAGCACCTACTGTGTTCCAGACACTGTGTTATACAGTGAAGATATAAAGAATGTCAGTCCCTACTCTAAAAAAGCTCACATTCTCATGGGAGAGATGATATACAGACTACTACATATAAATAGGATATATTCAGGATGAATTGGAAATAATCAACAAAGAGAAGACACTAGAATTAAGGGGGATCAGGAAAGTGTTGGACTTGAGGGAAGCCAGGAGATAAAAGGTGAGAAAGAAGAACAGTCTAACCATGGAAGACATCCAGTAAAAATTCCTGGACTCAGGAGATGGAATATTTTGTTCAAAGAAGAAGAGGATCATAGCCACTAGATTATTAGTACAGTTGTAATGTGTAAGAAGAATAAAAAAGGGGTGGGGAAGGGCAAATTATGAAGGGCTTTGAATTCCAAACAAAAGAAATAGGAAGAAAATTCTTTGATCTAAGCTCAAGATAGTATTGCTAGATAAAGTGGGAAAAATTTTTTACATTCAAGGGTTCTAATAAAGGCCTCATTTCTAAAATATAGAGAACTGACTCAAATTTATAAGAATTCAAGCTATTCTCCAATTGATAAATGGTCAAAGGATTTGAACAATTTTCAGATGAAGAAATTGAAATCATTTTTAGTCATATGAAAAGGTGCTCTGTCTAAATCACTATTGATCAGAGAAATGCAAATTCAGACAATTCTGAGGTACCACTACATACCTCTCAGAATGGCTAAGATGACAGGAAAAGATAATGACAGATGCTGGAAGGGATGTGGGAAAACTGGGACACTGATGCATTGATGGTGGAGCTGTGAATGGATCCAACCATTCTGGAGAGCAATTCAAAATTATGCCCAGAGAGCTATCAAAACCTGCATATCCTTTGATCCAGCAGGGTCTCTACTGGGCCTATATCCCAAAGAAATCTTAAAGGAGGGAAAGAGACCCACATTTCAAAAATGTTTGTGGCAGCCCTCTTTGTAGTGGCAAGAAACTGGAAACTTAGTGGATGCCCATCAATTGGAGAGTGGCTGAATAAATTATGGTATATGAATGTCATGGAATATTATTGTTCTGTAAGAAACAACCAGATTTCAGAGAGGCCTAGAGAGACATACATAAACTGATGCTAAGTAAAGGAAGTAAAACCAGAATGTCATTGTATACATCAACAACAAGATTATGCAATGATCAGTTCTGATGGAGGTGGCTCTTTTCAACAATGAGATGATTCAAACCAGTTCCATTGATCTTGTGATAAAGAGAGCCATCTACACCCAGAGAGAGGATTGTGGGAACTTAGTGTAGATCACAACATGGCATTTTTACCCCCTTTTTTTTTGTTTGTTTGCACATGTTTTGTTTTCTTTCTCATTTTTTTCTTTTTCATCTGATTTTCCTTGTCCAGCAAGATAATTGTATAAATATGTATATGTATATTGGGTTTAACATATATTGGATTACTTGCTTTCTAGGGGAGGGGAGGGAAATTTGGAACTCAAAGTTTTGCAAGGGTCAACGTTTAAAAATTATCCATGCATATGTTTTGAAAATAAAAAGTTTTAATAAAAATAACTTGAAACCAAAAAAAAAGATAGTATTGCTAGATGTAGCAAATCTCATAATAAAATTACCATAAATATTTCAAACAACAATGAATCCTTTGAGGAGATGATATTCTTTCTTGGCAAAACTCTTTTACTCTCAATAAATAAGAGAGCACTCTCCTTTTTCCTATTTATTTCAATTTAAGTCTTTGGAATTCAATCTGACTGAAAGAGGATTCTCTGATCCTAAGCTATAATATATGTAAATTTCCATCTCTATTGTGTGTGGTGAGAGTAGAAAATTGCTTTTTTCTCTAGTCAAGGACTAGAATTTAATAATTGACCATTAGGGTTATATTTATTTATCTTGTATAAATGCAATAAACTTATTATAATTATAGAACAAAAAATAGCTATGAGAAGGAAATTAAAATGATTTAAGTGAGAAGTGTTCCTGTTTGTGGGCTTGTATTCAAATTATTTGTCCCCTTTTACCTTATAACTGAATTTTTAGGAAATCAGAAGGGTGACCTCTGGTCTGTACATCTCTCTTATTCTTACCCATGCTCTCCTTTGCCCTCTCCTACTGAGTAGCATTTTCATCATTTTTGATAAGGATAATTTAATACCACTAATGACTTCCTAACCGGTCTTTATATTTCTGTTCTCTCCCTATCCCAACCCATTCTGCCAAAATGAATTTTTTTTTGATATACAACTGTTTCTAGAGCACCTTTCTCAGAAATTTTCAATAGCTCCAAAGTGCCTGCTGAATATTTGAATTCCTTTTCTTGGGATTCAGGGCCTCTCACTACTAAACCACAGTGTAATACAAAGTTCTCTGAAATGCATGTTCCAGTACTATCTCTGGGTGTAACTCATGATGTGACCCTGGGTAAGTAACTTTTTCTGAATCTGTGTTTTTGCCTCTACATAGTGAAATATTGAATTCACTGTCATAGAATAAGACCAGCTATATTTCTCCCTCAGAGTGCTAGGGGCACCCTTGGGGCTCAGTGTGGCTTTCTTGCTTCTTGACTGAAACCCTCATTCTAGTGTGTTCTCACTGTTAAGCTCCAGTGACTAGCATTCCATTTCCACTAAACAATTAACACCTATTAGGTTTTTTTTTTAATTTAAGTATTCATTGCAAAGAAATAGCAAGAATATAAG
Organism: Myrmecobius fasciatus; assembly: GCA_023553655.1. NCBI lineage: Eukaryota > Metazoa > Chordata > Mammalia > Dasyuromorphia > Myrmecobiidae > Myrmecobius > Myrmecobius fasciatus. Next base: position 124,014 of record JAJPUD010000233.1, on the reverse strand, counting down.
CTGTACACATATCCTCCCTATATTTCCTATATGACCTTGGTTCCTGGGGAGAAAGCAGCATCAATCTTACCAAGTTTACTTCCAAATGCAGCAGAGTCACTAGGTGAGTACTTGTCTCAGTGAACCCTGAGCTGGGTTCCCTAAAAACCTTCTTCAGGGTCTAACGATTAGACTAGCCGACCAGAAAGGCCAGCAAGGACTCTGGCTCCCAGACCTACGGACTTTCCAAACCTCGCATAATCATACCTGTTGCCAAAATTTCAGGAAAGAATAAATACAACAGAGAAAGAACCAACATTAGGACCATGTACCAATGGGCCACATCCCTGAAGTGACAGGGTGGGATAAAAGCCTAAGGCCTCTTCCCACTAAGAACATTCAGCATTTCTTGACTCTTTACTGGAACATAACCAGGCAGGTATGAGGACTCTTTTCATTTTGGCCAACCAGTGCCTTTTAAATACCCCCCATTTCTAGCTAAGCAGACTATCTACAATCTATGCAGAAGCCAAATCAGGGAGCAGGCTCCCTAGCCTCTTCCTCACAGGGCTTCACTCACTCAAGCACATTTCATGTGATTACTGATCCCTTCTCACCCCCATTGCATGCAAATATTGCTTTATAATTCAATTCTCCTTCCTATACTTTATGGAGGAGGTGACATTTGAGTTAATTAGTCATGGAAGAAATTGAAAAACATTTCCTAAGTGCTTACTATGTTTCAGGTACAATTCTACTGTTTTGCTTTACTCATAACATTTGCCATGTTCCAATTACTCTGCACATTTCCACCCTTCCCCTTTAGCCCTCCCCTACCCTCTATTTTCACTCTCTTTCTTGATGTAATATTCTCCTTCTTCCTTTTCACCTTCAGAAAATCCTCTCCACCCTCCTGCTCAGAAGCTTAATCCCTAAGGCACAAATCTGACCATCTCTCCCTTACTCTAGAAGCTTCAAGGACTCTATATTGCCGGAAGGATCATATGCTAATACTTCTTTTGGGCATTCAAAGTCCTTCACAAACTGGCTCCAGCCCATCTTTCTCTGGTGGCTATGCTTTACATCATATATTCTACCCTCCAGTTAACCTGCCCTACTTTTTGTTTTCTTACATATAAAATTCTATTTTCCACTTTTATTCCTTTCCAATGTAACTGGAATGGCATTCTTATTGCCATCTCGTGGGACCCCTAGCTTTCGTCAAGGTTCAGCCCAAGTGACATCCTTCAAGAGGGCCTTTTGTGGTTAATGTCCCCTCCCCAAAAACATCTTGTATTATATGTCTACATTCAGCGTTCATTTACTTGTGAACGATTTGTATTGTTCCAGAATGTATGATCTTTAAATCAATGACTGTCTCGCTATTTATTTGTGTCTTTGGCTTCTAGAACAAAACCTAGCACATAGTAAGTACTTGGTAAATGCTTTTTGATTGAGCAGAATGTTACCTTTCCCTTCTCAAGCTTAATGTAATGTTTTGTACCTCTCTAATATATTTATTATGTATTATTGTGTATGTCATAACCCTCTACAATATTGGAAGCCTGGGGGAGAACAGGATCAGGTCTGAGGGATGCTTTTCATCTTCTCTAGAGCTTAGCATAATGCTGTCCATATTTTGTGCTTAATAAGTGTTTGTTAATGAAACCAAGAAGACCTGAGTTCAAATATGGTCTCAGACACTTAACATTTCCTAGTTGTGTGACCTTGGGCAAGTCACTTAACCCTAATTGCCAAAAACTAACTAAATAAATAAAGGTTTGTTAAATTGATTTGAATTGTGTAGTGGTGTATGTAAAATCCAATGATAACAACTTGTATAAGATCATCCTTTGTAGTAGAGTTGTACAGAACATAGAATTTCCAGGCTATGGAAATTGCTTATCTAAAAGAACTCTGTGTAGATATTAGCAAGAAACTAGACAGGCTTTAAATCCCAATTCAGGCAAAATAAAAGTTTTATGTAGCCATTAATTCCACTATCCTTGCCTCTCTTCTAGTTTTAAAGTCATATGGGTAATGGCAACTTGTTTCAGTTGAAATTTTTTAAGTAGGTGGATGGAGAGGTCATCTGAAGAAGGTAAGAAAGCAAGATAAAAACAAAGAAACTGAATAGGATAATTACAGTCTGTTTTTTCCAACATGTCTTCTTCCCATTCTTCCCATCCATGTACAAGGTGAATGATGTAAATTAAGTTAAAGGCAGCCTTCAATTTATTAAATTGTTTGGGCTTCAAAAAGTGATTTGTAAAGTCATAAGTTTGAAACTTAGAACTCCATTTCCCTTTGAAGTAATGTTAGAATTAATGGTTAGATTCTCAAGCCAGCTTCTCAAATCCTAATTAGTTTATAATTTACATGAAGTATGTTATTCCAAGTATGAAAGGGCATCAATACCCAAAAATTAACTTAGATTTAACTTTATTTTATTTTATTTTTTTATTAAAGCTTTTTATTTTCAAAACATATGCATGGATAATTTTTCAACATTGATCCTTGCATAGTCTTGTGTTCCAAATTTTCCCCCTATTCCCTCCCCTAAATGGCAAGTAATCCAAATATTATACATGTTATAATATGTTAAATCCAATATTTAAAAACATATTTGTACAATTATCTTGCTGCACAAGAAAGATCAGATCAAAAAGGATTACTCATTTTCTTAAATGAGTAAGAAAACAAAATGCAAATGAACAACAACAAGAGAATGAGAATGTTATGATTCACACTCGGATCAGAGAGGCCTCTCTCTGAGTGTACATGGCGTGCTTCATCACAAGATTATTGAAACTGGCCTCAATCATCTCATTGTTGAAGAGAGCCATGTCCATCAGAATTGATCATCATATAGTATTGTTGATGCTGTGTATAATGATCTCCTGGTTCTGCTCATCTCACTCAGCATCAGTTCATGCCATTCTTTCCAGGCCTCTCTGAAATCATCCCGCTGGTCGTTTCTCACAGAACAGTAATATTCCATAACATTCATATACCATAATTTATTCAGCCATTCTCCAATTGATGGGCATCCATTCAATTTCCAGTTTCTAGACACTACAAAAAGGGCTGCCACAAACATTCTTGCACATGTGGGGCCCTTTCCTTCCTTTATGATTTCTTTGGGATATAGGCCCAATAGAAACACTGCTGGGTCAAAGGGTATGCACAATTTGATAACCTTTTGGGCATAGTTCCAAACTGCTCTCCAGAATGGTTGGATCCATTCACAGCTCCACCAACAATGTATCAGTGTCCCAGCTTTCCTACATCCCCTTGTCATTATCTTTTCCTGTCATCTTAGCCAATCTGAGAAGTGTGTAGTGGTATCTCAGAGTTGTCTTAATTTGCATTTATCTGATCAATAGTGATTTAGAGCACCTTTTCATATGACTAGAAATAATTTCACTTTCTTTATCTGAAAATCATCTGTTTATATCCTTTGACCATTTATCATTTGGAGCATGGCTTGAATTCTTATAAATTTGAGTCAGTACTCTATATATTTTAGAAATGAGGCCTTTATCAGAACTTGGAAAGGTAAAAATATTTTCCCAATTTATTGCTTTCCTTCTAATCTTGGTTATATTTAACTTTTTAAAAAGTATATTGTAAATGGAATAAGCAAATATTCAAATAAAATTAAATCATATATAATCCATAAATTATTCCAAGTTGGCATATAAAAGATACATCTTGACTTTAGTAGAATAACAACAATGACATTGTATTTGCTTCTCTGTCTCCTTCTGATCTCTTTTCTTTTGTATACATTACCAAATATTGCTAATATGTTGTTTTATATGATCATAATGTTAATTGTTCTTATTCCATTTTCTTCACTTTGTATTACACTTTTTATAAGCTTTTCAATATTCCTTTGTATTCTCCATAATTGTCACTTCTCATAGTGCAGTAATATTCCACACTGAAATACCAATTCATTTGAATTATTAAGCATTTATTAAATTTGTACTATGGAAGATACTGTAGTAGGGGTAGAATGTAGGGAAAAAAGGTCATTGCACTCAAAGGGCTTAATAAAAAAGGAGGTTAGAATGGAAGGAAAGACCATTTAAGACTATATATATATATATATGAGATACTTGGAGGATGGAGGGAGCACTAACAAGTGGGGCAATAATGAAAGGCTTGTCACCTGAGCTGAACCTTGAAGGAGTCCACGAATGTTAAGAGGAAAACATGAAGATGGATTGCATTCCAAACATGTCCTGTACAAAAGCAAAGTGATGGAGTGCAGCTGTTGAGGAACACCAAGTTGGCTTGTTTAATTAGAATGTGGAATGAAGGAAGGATGTAGTAAAAAAAAATAAATATAGAAAACAAAATTATTTTGGTAGCTGTAGGGAGAATAAGTTGGAGAGGGGAGCAAAGAGAAACAGATCAATTAAAGGCTATTAAAACAAACTAGAAGAAAGATGATAAAGATGTAAATTTAGATGATTTTTCATTCTATGCAAATTTTGTCTATGACTGTCCATAAATGCTTCATAGATGATCTGCCCAATATGTTGTAGGTCCAATTTTCGTGGATGCCAGTGCAGCACTGTTAGATGTCATACTTTCCATATGGCTAACCTACCTCCTTTTCTGTCCATATGTATTCTCATTGATGGTACTTATTATGTGTGATTCAATAATGACTGACAATAAATTTTCATTCGTACTTACCCATTTACCCATAACCATCCATTAACATTTTTTTCAATTTTGTTAGCATTTAGCTATGCAAAGAGTTTTCTCACTGTTTTCTTAACTTTAATTCAATGTAACAAAACATATTATTTTTAATTTTGTTATCTTACTGATTTCATTTCTGATTTTGGTAATTTGAATTTTCTTTTTTTTCTTTGATGATTCTCAATCTTATTATTGAGAATTATCTCAAATTTATTATTGTTTTTAAAAGCCTTCACTTTAGGTTTTACTAATTCAAATTTTCTTTTTGAATCTATTTTTGACTATTTCTCATATGTCTTTTTAATCCCAACTTTGGTAAACCAACTTTTTCATTTTTTATTTTCCCCGAAACTTTACTGAAACCAGTTACAGAGTGTCCATGCACAAATGAAATTAGAACTAGAAACAGTGGATAGAAATTACAGGAGATCAATTTTCCTAATAATTAAAGTTGTCCAAAATGGATTAGGATTGCCTTGGTAGATAACAAGTTCCCCTTAATTGGGGGTGAAGTGCAAAAGGATGTTCACTTGTCAGGGATATTATAGAAAGTATTCATCTTTTGCATGGAGCTTCTCTGAAATTACCTCTAATTTAAAAATTGAAGTACAATAGGACTTCCCAGATAAAATACAAGGCAAGGCCTTTTGGTGGTAGAATGAGAAGATGGGACAAAAAATTAGAGCTGGGAAGGACTATTAAAGCTATCTAGTCTAATTCTCTGATTTTAAGGCAGAGTAATTAAGTTCAAGATAATTTATCTTACATTCAACATTATACAGGTAGTTAGTAGCAGTCATTTAGCCAATAAGTATTATTATGCACCTATTATGTGTTAAACATTCTGCTAAATGCTGGATATATAAAGAAAGATATGAATCTCTGCTCTCAAAGAACTCACAGAGATAAGAACACTCTATCTAAAAAACCCAACATATCCCTGACTCAAAATCCACTGTTTAGTATTTTTGTTTTTATTTTTCCACTATACCAACCTGCTTGGAGGTAATGCTGCCAAAGAAACCAAATCTTTCTGGAAGAGGCTGAGATAAAGAGAATAAAGGAGAAACATTTGGGAACGTTTCCCTCTCCTTCCTTTAAACATTA
>JAJPUD010000233.1:56921-118199 GCA_023553655.1 Myrmecobius fasciatus | reverse complement strand
AAGGAGAAACATTTGGGAACGTTTCCCTCTCCTTCCTTTAAACATTATTAGCCTTCTCCCTAAGGCAAGAAGTGCAGATGAGATTGGTTAAAGTGGCTGAAGGAGAGAAAGAAGGGAAGAGACCGGGAAATTACAAATGACAACATCAAGGGCAGTGCTCACCATCTTTTCTGGGGATCCATTGCTATGCAAATTGGGCATCCATCCATCCACCTATCCACCCATCCATCCATCCATCCATTGATCTGGCCATCTATCCATTTATCAGAGACCATCAGTACTTTGATTTCAAGAATAACATTCCATGAATCAGAGTCAGAGAAAGCATTTGTTTTGGTTAAATATTTGTAAATAAAATTTGGCATAGTCAACAAAACACTATGCATGTACAATAGAAAGAGCACAACAGTCAGAAGACCCTTGTTCATATCCTCCATTTGACATCAACTATTTGCATGATAAGTCAGTGTAGTGTAGTGGATATAAATCTGCCTTCAAAGCCTGAAAGACCTAGGGTTAGAGGTCCTGTCTCTGACACATATAGAGTGTGTGACTTTGTGTGTCATTTAATCTGGTGGAGTTGTAGGCAGCTCTCTAATTCTGTAAATTATAAAATAAGTACAAACCTGTATAGATTTACTAGGGAAGTCCCTCATAACTCTTGTTCCTGACCTGATATGATGGAAATGTATGCAATTGTATTTTAATCTATATTCATCATAGATATATTTTCTAAAATAAGAATATAAACAAGGAGTTGCAGAGACACCTCAACGTATAACTCATCAAGGATTGGCATTAGGTTAGAATCTTTTGTTTATTATTTAACTTCTATTTAAAATTTTTTTTAAAATGATTTACTTGCTTCATGACTTTAAGAAGAAATGTAGTGCTTTCATATAGGATGTATGTTACACACAATCATTAGGAACTGAAAATATCTTGTGTATTCCATTACTCCATCTTTCCTTATCATATTAAATAAATGATATTATATTTAGATTTAGAATTCTAGAGTCACAATTTTCTCCACTCTCCCATCCTCATGCACATACTCCTTGGGAAGATGCTTCTACTCTCACCTCTGATTACAAGTAGTATATCCAAAGCAAAAAAAAAATGTTTTGCATGATTCAAAAATGCTGATTATCCAATCTGTTAGTTTTCTGGTTCCTAACTGACTCAGGGGAAAACCTTGGGGATCATGGTCGCATGGCCATGTATGGACTGCTTCTTCTAGGTTTTCCAAAAGCCCTGATTGTCAAAACTCACTTCACTATGAAATGGAAACCAAAACTGACTTCAATTTCAGTGAATTGTAAAAGTCTGTTTTCAGTGACATCATGTTGGCTTGATTCTCAGTTTACTTGGCAGCAATAGAACTACGCCAGTGAATTAACAAAAAACTATTGATTCTGGGTGAGGCAACGGTAGCACATAGAAAATCAGAAAATCCAAGAGTGAGCTATCTAACAAGAGAAATGTCTAATTTTTCCCCAACATTGGAATAAGGCTCATTCATTATAGTATTATAATTAACCATTGTGTAATTTCCTTAAAGTAGATTAGAAAGTGTTTTAAAACTTAATTAAGGCCCCTCCCATTTTAGTTAAAGTCATCAGATTATCTTTAATCCAATGTGGGAACATCTGATTTTGCTAGGTAAGCTTTTAGAAATGAGTGATATATTTATAAACTAGGCAAATAGATTCACAATCTATTTCTACATAGCTTCAAGGGTTGACTTGAATTGTAGAGCAGTAGGATGTTGGAACTGAGGGATAGAAGTATTTACATAGAATGGAAAAATGCTTTATTAGAAGTCAGTGTCTGTTGACTCCTAATAAAAGTAAGTCATGGTCACATTCACCTTCCTTATCTTTAGTTTACTTATCTACAAAATCAGGGACTTGGACTAAACAATGTCTAAGGTTCCTTCATGGTTTGACAGTCTGTGATCATGTGTGTGTCATATTTTCATCCCTTTGTTCTACCCTTCCCTACCATGATGGGAGAATTGGGTATTTGTTGTATAGAAAATTGATATATACATATATCAATGACAAGAGTCATTCTCTAATAAATTAATGGTCAAAGAATATGAAGAAGCAGACTTCAAATAAAGAAATGAATATTTCAACAATCATATTAAAATGCTTTAAATTACTCTAATACTAAAAATGTAAATTAATACTAATAATATATATGCAAATTCTGACATTCTACTTTATATCTGGCATATTGACAATGATGAAAAAAAAGATGAAAATGGTAATTTTGGAAGGACATTAAGAGAATAGGCACAGCAGTGCACTGTTAGTGGAACAATGAATTGATCCACAAATTCTGAAAATCAATTTGGAATATAATTTAAAAGTTGTTAAATTATATATGAACATTGATAAACTGTTAGGCATTTACCAGAAAGAGGCAAGAGGGAAAGGATGCATATAAACTAAAATAATTATGATAAAACTCTTTCTGTTCTTGTAAAAAACTGAAAATTAAGAAAGTGTCAATTAAATGGGGAGTGGCTGTGCAAACTGTTATATGAATATAACATAATATTATTTTGCCTTAAAAAGCCATGTATATGATGGATTGGAAAAAACTGTTAAAAAGTACATACATTAAAGCAAAATGAAGTAAGTGGAAACAGAACAGTTTACATAAGTATGTAAAGGAAAAGAACTTTGAAACACTTCAAAATTCTGAAGAATACAATGACCATTCATGAAAACTGAAGAACATAACCTTTCCAGGTTATCTATTCTTACAGATAATTAAAGGTTGTCTCTTTTGGCTGTCCTCTTTGAGATAGTGTTACAGCTCATTGGATAGTGCTAAATTTGAAATAAAGATAACCTGAGCTCAAATCCTGTTTCAGACACATACTATTTGCATGACCCTGTCATATCCCTTAACTTCCAACTGCCTCAATTTCCTTATCTTTTTTTTCTTAATAGTATTTTATTTTTCCAGATACATGTAAAGATAGTTTGCAACATTCATTTTTGTAAGACTTTGTGTTTCAAAATTTTCTCTCTCCCTCCCTTAATCTTCCCTCTCCCTAAGGCAGGAAGCAATCTGATATAGGTCAATCTTTTTAAACATATTTCCATATTTTTCTTGTTGTGCAAAAAAAAATCAGACCACAAAGGGGGAAAGAACACAAAAAAGAAAAAGCACAAATAAACAAAAAAGGTGAAAATACTATGCTTTGATCCACATTCAGTTTCCATAGTTCTCTCTATGGATATAAATGGCATTTCCATCCTAAGTCTATTGGAATTGTTTTGAATTATCACATTTCTGAGAAGAGCCAAGTCCATCACAGTTGACCAACACATAATCTTGTTATTGTGTGCAATATTCCCCTGGTTCTGTTCACTTCACTCAGTATCAGTTCATGTAAGTCTTTCTAGGCTTTTCTGAAATCAACCTGCTCATCATTTTAATAGAATAATAATATTCCGGGGCATAATGATGGGCATCCTCTCAATTTCTAATTCCTTGCCACTACAAAAAAAGCTGCTACAAACATTTTTGCACATGTAAGCCCTTTTCCCTCTTTTATGATTTCTTCAAGATCCAGATGCACTAATGGACACTGCTGGATCAAAGGGTAAGCACTGTTTGATAGCCCTTTGGATATAGTTCCAAATTGTTCTCCAGAATGGTTGCATCATTTCACTAAGTATGCATTAGAATTTCACATCCTCTTCAACACTTATCATGTTTTCCTACCATCTTAGCCAATTTGAGAGGTGTGAAGTGGTATCTCAGAGTTATCTTTGCATTTCTCTGATCAATAGTGATTTAGCACATTTTTTTCATATAATTAGAAATGGCTTTAATTTCTTCATCTGGGCATTGTTCATATTTATCAGTTCAGGAATGACTTACAGTCTTATAAATTTGACTTAGTTTTCTATATATTTTAGAAATGAAGCCTTTATCAGCTCAGTTTCCTTATCTAAAAAAATGCTGTTAATAACGGATACTTCAGGTATTATAGTAAGGATTGAATAAGATAATAAATGTAAAGTTTTGCAAATTATAAGGGGATATACAAATGTTAGCTATATTATTTATTAGTATGGCCAAATTTTTCATTTTCTACAAATTTTATGAGATAAAATGACTTTCCTACTCCATTAGTATGTGCTGATTTTTCCTGATACCAGGGCAATGTTCTTTTTGCTTGACTGCCTCTTGGGCGGGAGGCCTGGATTTTTACTGACACAGGTATTAGAGTTTGGAGCAATCACAGAAGTCCATATTCCTGGAATTGGAAGGGTCCTTGAAGGCTATCACACTATGTTTAGTGGAAAAAATCCTAACTCTAGACTCAAAGGACTTTGATTCAAACTGTTGTTCAATCTTACCTCTGACATTGTGTCAATTTGTGCAAATCATTTAACATTCCTCGGCTTCCTTTTTTTCTTTTTAATAAAAAGAAGCTGAATTAAATGGCTGCTGAAGTCTCTTCCAGCACCTACCTCTACCCACACAGCAGTATGATAGAATTATCTCATAAGAGTCTCAGGAACCAATTGTTAAATTTTCATTGTGTTTATTTATACCATGGAAACAGGCAAATCCTACAAATCAGGGCTTATTTTTTTTAAATTCTATTTTGCTGTTTCATGTGCAATTATATTTTTATTATACTATGATATGGAAATATTTGGTTTTATTCCATAAATTAAAAAAATAAAATAAAACTTATTTTTAAAATAAAGAAGATTCAGGGGAAGAAAAGCTCAAAGCAGGAAAAAAAAAAACCCAAAAAACAAAAAAAGCCTGCCTTTGTAGTATTCAGTACTCATTATTGAGGAAAGGTTTTCACAAAAGCTGAATTGTATTCTGTTGTTGCAGCACCAAACAATATGGAAAAAGTATTGTCTCTGTCACTTGGAAATGTTCTATGTGCTAAAGAAGATGCTATTAGAGTAAATTAAACACTCAACTCTGTTTCAATATTTAAGAAGGGGGAAAAAACTTCCAAAGGGTGATTATCATCTATCCCATGAGCTATTTTTCACATCATTTTCATAGTTTTCCTTCTACTGGAGAAATAGATCCAAAGAATGCTGTTGAATGAAAGACCATCTGCAATGAAGTTACTGCACCTACAATGAAGAAAATAAATTGTGGATTAAAGTTTCAGGAAGTGTTGGAACAACCATGGGCCATTTTTTGTTTGCATATTGAAAACCTGTTTGTTAAATCTGCAATGGAGCAGAAAATGGAATTTTAAAAGCCTGACTGACCTTTTTTATTTTTTAAAGAGACTTTGATCTGCTACTGGTACCATCTTGGGAATAATCAAGAACATTTTAAAATGCATCTTTCTAGTTTAGCTGCTTTTTCAGTGGTGAAGAAATCGATTTTCTGGTTCATAATGCAGTTGTGAAATGCATAACTTTAATTTTGGTATTACTTTGAAATGCTAGCACTGTAGAAACAACATTAATGTGGATGTAACTCTAAACACTTTCCATATATTTTCCTTTTAATCTATGTTTCTCTTCATAATCCCCTATGCTAGCATAAATTGGATGTATATAGTAAATCTTAAGTGAAGATTTTGGTTTCTTATATGGATACCAGAACTTACTTTCTTGTTCTTTTTCCTTGTCTTTAAATCATTAAAATTCTATAAGAGGGCAAGGCAGAAAGAGATGAATCATTTATAAACTCATTAAATATTGCTTTCAGTTAGTGTTTTCATTCTCATTAACATATGTCAAGTTATTTTTTCATTTGTGCTTTTCTTCTTCCAATTTTTAGTGTACTTGCCAGAGGGTTATGGGGTCCAATATTGCATTAGATAACAATTGCAATTCTGCTTGGAATTGAGGGAATTGGACAGGAACCTTTTGCCAAAGGATTGATTCAGTTCCTCCCCATTCAACAATATTTACTACCATATGGAAGTCCCAGTTCTGGGATAGAATTTGGTGAAAGGAGGGAGGGCAACAAAGAAAACAAAAGAAGTAATTTCTACCCTCAAGGAGTTTATATTCTACTGGGGACCAATACAAGATAATGCAAGGTATATTAGAACACTAACTAGGATTAGGAATGTTTTCCCATAAAAGTAATACCTCCTTTTTGCCTTGAAGGAAGCTGTGCAGTCTAAGAACTGTAATTAAAAAAGGAAATACACTACATTTAACAACTAATATGTATACCGGCAAGGCACTTTCTGGGGGTCACTCACTTTACTGAATCAGGGACATTAATTAAAAAAAAAACAACATATAGACCATTAAGCAGTCAATAGGCACTTATTAAACAGTAAATACCAAGTACTGTGCTAGATGCTAGGATATACAAAAAGGAGGTAAAAGACTATCCACGTCCTCAAGGAGCTTTCAATATAATGGAGTCTTGGAGTAGGAAGAGACCCAAGAGGTAATCTTATCATGAGTTTCTAACTGATTGTGAGCTCATCTAATGATGCCTTCTAAAACATTTCTAATAAGAAACAGTCTATTGTGGGGAATAGCTTATGAGGAGTGTTAATGTAAAGACTATGCACTCAGATACTGTTATTAAATTCATTGATGAATAAACATTCTTAAGTACCTTCTTTGTGCCAGGTACTATACTAGGTAGTATAAATTCAAAAATAAAAAGATAAAAATGAAACAGTCCTTACCCTCAAGGAGCTTACATTTTATTGAGTAAGACAAGTATCTATCTATCTATCTATGTGTATATAAAATAAAAACAGGTTTTTAATGGATGAAGTCAATAACATACAAGATAAAGAAAAGCTGTGTTAAAAGTGATGCTTGAAGGTCATCAAAGATGCTACAGAGTGCTGGGAAGGGAGGAATATGTTACAGGTATGAGGGAAATTCTAGACTAGAAATTTAGCAGCTGTGGATTAAGGGACAAATGCTCATCTTTAAAATCTCTTCCATTTTTAAGAGTTTTTGATTTTAAATTGCATAATCTCTCTAAGCCTTTGGTTCTTCATCTGTAAAATGTGGATAATACTAGTATCATCTACTTTAATCTTAGAAAATATTGTAAGCAGCATCACATAGTGGATGTGAGACTGGATATGAAGTCAGAAAGGACTGGATATCAATTCCACTTCGGAAATTGACTTCCTATGTGATCCTCTTTTCAATCTGACTCAGCCTCAGGCTACTCAACTATAAAATGAGACTAAATTGGCTCCACAGTGTGGTTGTGAGTCTCAAGTGAAATAAAGTAGGCAAAATGTTAAATGTTAAAAATGTTAAAATTCTATATAAATATGAGCCATTATTAGAGTTTGAAGGGATTGTTTAAAATTTCCTAGTCCAATCTAGTGACTGAGGAAAGTATGTTGTAAAATACTTTGTAAATGGGATTCCTTGGCAGAGTGCTGTTCATTTAAAGGGAGAAAGGAACAGAGATATGGGGATATTAAGGGGAGATTCAAATCTTTAGAAATAATTGTAACTTTTAATTTGTCAACTCTACATAGAATATTGAAAACATACTAGTTTCATTTGATTCCAGATTATAGTTATATAATCTCTATATCTAGTTATAAGGGCAGTTTTCATCTAGAAAGCTGACAGCCATTTAGAAGTGGTTTGTCTTGGTGACACTTTCTGTCTTGGAGCTGTGATGGTGAAATAAGAAATATAGAATATGTATAAGAATGATATATTGATAAATTTGGAAATATTTACACAAGAATTGAACATGTTAAATATATATTGGGTTACTTGTCATCTAGGAGGGGATGGGAGGAAGGGAGAAAAATTTGGAATGGAAAGTTTTTCAAGGATGAATGTTGAAAACTGTCTATGGATATATTTTCAAAATTAAAAGCTATTTAAAAAAAACAAAAAAATATTTAAAAAAAAGAATGATGTATGTTTGCAAAGAACTCACAACTCTGGAGCGCTCAAAACTTTTCAAAGGCATTCTTTTTGCCTCCTCACAGCATGGATATTACTGTAACTATAATTTTGAAATTTAGCTCAAAGCACAGGAATATTCAATTTCATCAATTCAACAAACTTTTATAAAGTACATACTACACAGAGACAATAAACATTCACTAAGTACCTACTATGTGGTAGACTTTGTTCTAAGCACTGAAGAGATAAGAAAAGACAAAAGAAAAATAGTTCCTTCCCTCAGGGAACTCATATTCTCATGGATATATATATATATATATATATATATATATATATATATATACATATATATATATATCCTTTGTTTTGCTTATTCATTTTATTTGTGCTTTGATTTGTATGGGGGGGCATTAGGGTCTTTCTCCTTTTATCTTGAGGTTGCACTGAATAAGAATACATAGTTTTGATTTTTCTATAACTCCAATATGTGCCAGAAATAGAGATCAATGAGCCACATGACACTGTACCAGTTTCTCTTAATGACTTCTGTCTTTCTAAGAGACTTTCTATATTTCTGTATTTCTAAGAGACGATTCAATCTTGAGAAACTAGAACACTGGAAAAGACATGACCCATCATGGCTAAAAAGAGATTGAGTGAAATATAGAGAGAAAGAGAATGAAAATTATTTCTTTTTTGATGGAATTCTAAACTAGTATTTTATACAGAAATATTATTAGTATCAATTCTTGAAAGATGTTAACTGATATTCTGAGAAAAAAACAGACTTTGTGGGATTGTGTTATCAGAAGTCATAAATTATTCTGTAGGTTAAAAGCAACTTTGGCAATGATTTTTCTCATAGCTGAAATTAAATACTTATTTCTATCTTTATTTTATTATTGCTACCCTGTTAATAAATTTTGTAGCTGGTAACTTTAAACTGTAGAGATCAGGAGATTTGTTATATAGACAGATGACTAACTGTTAATGAAGGGAAAAACTAGTTTCTTCAGTTTATTAATCAATCAATGTAAGTGCCTACTATGTGCTAGCACTGTGCTAAGTACTGGGAATACAAAAAGAAGCAAAAGATAGTTCCTGTCCTCAAAAATTCAATAATGATTGATTAATGAGAAAGGTTGAAATTTCAGTAACTAATAAATATTCAAGGATATTTCTGGATTACCTTACATTTTGGAATGATGAGAATAAATATGGTAATTAATCAAGGAGGAGGGTGATGGGTCACCACCGTATTCAGGCTACATATAATAAAAGGTCAACCTCAAAACCTGTAGCAGCTACTCTATGATGGTCTGTGCATAATACATGTATATATACACATATAGACATCTATATACATGCATACATATATAAGGAGATACTCACTTGTATATATTTATATATACATACATTTATACACACATTATTTATATGTTTAATTATTTAGTGGGGGATTAGCATGGTCACACCTGTGCTTTAGGAAGAATGTTTTGGCCACTGTATGAAGAACAAATTAGGTAAGGAATTCTTAATATTTGTTTATTTCATGGACCCCTTTGGAAGATTAGTGAAACCTATGTATGAGCCCTTGGTTTTTTAAATTTGTCAAGTAAAACACATCAGATTATAGGGAAAACCAATTATATTGAAATACAATTATCAAAATATTAAAAAAGCAAATTTATGGATTCCTCTTCATCGAAGAACCCTCTTCATTGGAGAGATGAGAGCCTAAAAATGGGGAAACCATTTAAGAAATAGAAGAATTGAAAAGTGGAAGGTTTGGGTAGAGACAGGGTTAAGGTAGACCATGTAAAGCTTGAATAGGAGAGGAAGAAAATGGATCACACTGAGGAAATAATATCGTCTTTCCAAGAATCCCCAACAGCTACCTACAAAGTTCATTTTTAAAAACACAAATGTCCTAGTCATTCTAGATAGCTACAATTCATAGATTTGCAATAATCTCTAAAGAATAAAGATGTTCAGTTGTGGGGAAAAAAACCCAATAGAAAGGTGTATGATGAGTCTAAATAGGATGAGGCATTTGTTAAATACTTAATAAAGACACTGGGCTATGTGCTTGTGGACACAAAGGAAGGGGGGAATTCTAGCAGTGACAAAGATCTCTGGAAGAAGGTAGGATTTAAGCTGAGTCTTAAAGGAAACCAGGGAAATTAAAGAAGTGAGGAAGGAAAACATTTTAGGTACAGGAAACAGCAACAAAAAAGGCACAGGGATCAGAGATGGAGGACTATGTGTAAGGAACAGTACATCAACTAATGTCATTGGATTATAGAATGGATGAAAGGAATAAAATATAACAAGTTTGGAGAGATAGAAAGGGAATAGGTTGTGAAGGACTTTAAATGCCATGTAGAAGAGTTTCTATTTGAAACTGCAGAGTTTATTGAGTAGTCATTTTTCAAGTTGCATCTGAATTTTTGTGACCCTTTTGTGACTACATTAAAAGGACACAACTCCCAAAAATAAAGTAATGGCAGTTCCTCAATACCATATCTAGAATATTCTATTCTCTTTGAGATGCTACGGTTGAAGAAAGTTATTGATGTATTGTAGATGATTCAGAAAAAAAAACCCAAAAAACAAAACAAACAAACACACACACACACACAAAAAAAAAACCAAGCAGGATAGTTAAGGGCTTAGCGTCCATGTTGTATTAGTAACAGTTGAAGGAACTGGTTCTATTTTATCTGGAGAAAGAGGGATTTGATGACCAGATTCAAAGAACTCATAGTCTGGGCTAACTTGTGGAAGAAAGGATTGGATTTGATCTATTTGCCCCAGAGGGCAGAACCAGGAACAATGAATGGAAATCTTAAGGAAGCAATTTAGGTTTGATTGCTAGAAAAATGACAGTGAGAACAATGATATTATCAAGAACAACAGCTTCCTAATGTGAGGTCTCTTCAATAGGACAGGCCACCTTAAGAAATGGCAGATTTCCTGTCACTTGGAGGTCTTCCAGAGAGATGGACCCCGTTGCTCTTTTGGCAAATATGCATGCCAATAAAAATTAACTAAACTTACATTTTTATGCTGACTCTCCTGTCTCTAGCCTGCTCTGTTCAGCTTTACTCATTCCCAGGTTAGACACCTTCAAGAATAATTTCCCTAACAGGCTGAAATGTGCACTCACAGCATTTGCCACAAAGGTGCTACTGGGAAAATCCCCTTTCCCCCCAAAAAATACTCTTTCCTCTCCTCCTGATCAGTGGTTGTTGTAAAAGCCTCTCAAAGAGCAGATTCTATGATCCAGGAATAGAATACTGTCTAATATCCTCCCACCCTTTTCTATTTTGGGTAGGACAGAGTTCATCTGCATATAGATGCATTTTGATCTATATCTCTCATCTTATTTCATTAAGTTTTCTCCATCTCACTTTCAAACTTTCCTGCTACTATCAAGGGAGCCACCATCCAACTGGTAACCCAGGTTTACAATCTCAGAGTAATTTTTGATTCTTCACTCTCATTTACCCCTCATCTCTAAACATTTGCCAAATTTTGTTATTTCTACCTCCAAAACATCTTTTATGTGTCTCCTTCTTTCTACTTACACCAAAGCCCTAGTTTAGACTCTCATTAGCTCTTGCCTAGATTATAGAAATAGCTTCTTAATGGGTCATCCTGACACAAACTTCTGCCCATTCCAATTCATTCTGCAGCTGTCAGAAAGATTTTCTTAGCCTGCAAGTCTGGTCATATTACCGCTCAGCCCTTATTCAGTATATTCCAGTGGCTTCATATTGAAGTCAGGATCAACTATGACCTCATTCTTTTAAATTTCCATTTTTATAAGTTACGTAGTGTAAGGTAGTGTATGTATATATAATTCATAAATGAGTAAATAAACACATGTTAGAGATGAATGCTCAAAAATATTTGACATATAGAGGTGCATGATCAAAAACATGTGACCACTGAGCTGGGAGACTAAACTATTTGTCTCTCCCTTGCTTTATCTACTCACTCCCCTTCTCCATTTCTGGTACCTCCCCTTTGATTAATGCCTATCAAGATTAAAGGATTCAGTCTAGATTCAGAACAAGTCTGTTGATTAATTACCTAAGGGAAAGAAGTATGCTATATTCAAATGATGTGATCCATCAGCCTATTTCCTCTCTGGGGATAGAAGAAAACTGTCCCTTTATGATCCTCTAAGAAAAAAAAATGCAATACTTCTTATTTCCCTATGCACCAACCAAAGCATCCCAGCTCAAAGGGAGCAGGTGGTCTAATATGGAAGGTCACTTAGGAGGGGGTAAAAAGGGAAGGGGTGAAACAACCTTCCGGATGATTGATGAAGGTATCTTTCAGCTGGCACATAAAGGGCTCTGGCATTCACAGTTCTAAATTTAGATTTGCTAATGCATCTTTCCCCAAATACAGTGCTTTATTGCTCATCACATAACTCTTCCTGATGTCCCTGTTCATTAATTTTGGTATGAAGAATAGTAGGTTGTGAAATTATTAAACCACAACTCTGGGCTTGTGTGCATTTTAATAATAATGTATATAACTCTCCTATAGTACAATTACCTAGTTAATTGCTCTAGTGTGGACATAGGCAGTATGATTAAGACCAGGTTCTCATTATAGTAATTATCTGATTAATTGCTTGCATGTGAACATAGCCCTAGATTGCTACATGGAATATAGAACTCCTTGCTCCTTCCCATTTGAAATCCTACTTCTTCACATACAGAGACACATACACACACAAAGAGGTACGCCACTGGATCCTTTTGTTGACTCCCCCACCAGGTCACAATCTCTGTTTCAAGTAACCACTCCATTGCCTCTACCTCATGGCACACATCTCATTGGATAGACTTTCATTTTCATACTAAAAGACACATATTGTTTTCCAGCTGCAGCTGGAAATGCCCAGTGGGACATGTGTAATTATATTGGGCTGTAATTAGCCCAGGGCTAAATGGAAAAAATGGTAACTAGACTGAAGATAGTGGCTACAAGGTCTAATGAAGAATATATTTAATGGATTGTTGCAGGGCTCAAGGTGGCAGAGAGGGAGGGGAAGTCACAGTGTGATTCTTCGTTCCAGGGGTTTTTATCCTGCTGTCACATCTGCTCCAGAACATCAGCTATCCTTCTTCTCCCCCTTTTCCCCATTGCACATATAAATCCTTATATTCACATCATGACACTTCCCTCCAGCCTCTCTCTTCTTTCTTTCATTTTCCTAAGGTAAATGATGAATGGGAAAGGCATGATCAAGAGTGGGAAATGTGTGCTCAGGAACGGAACAAGAGGAACCTGAATTCTAGTTTCTTGCAGTCTCCCTGAGAACCCTGAAATACATAGAGCCTATTCTTGGTTCTGGCCATGAAGTCATAAATAGCGATCCTGACAACAAAGGCAAATGTATTTTATGGAGGAGATTTCATGAAAAAACCTTGGACCTCAGGACACAAGATTCCATTGGTGGAGAGTCCCTAAGATATCATGAGGCAAATGATGGGAAGACTGAGCTGGAAATGGGAAATAGTAAGGGACCAGGTGGGGAGCAGGTGCTACTTTTAGAGGGATATCACTGAGTAGTTTCCTAGTCTAACTAATCCATTTTATAAACAAGGTGCTAAGATCTGGAGTATCTTCCTGTATAAGGGGGACAAATACTTTCCTCCAGATTTTAGGCAAGACCTTACACTATTTACTCCTATGTTTAGGTACACTGAGCATTTAAATTATCAATTTAATTGGATTAAATCAATCCAACTAATCCAACAGGATAGTTAATGATATATGTCTACCTGTCTCTCAGAGATGTAAACAGACTTATAATCCTAGCAACAAAGTCCACTTTAGAAATATCCCTTGTATTTCCTAAATACTAATTTCAGATCCGTTATTCAGAAGAAGCTGTTTAGGACTTAATGTATTGTTTCCCTCAAGAATGTGTGCTTTTTTTTTTTTTTTCATGGAGCTTGATTCCAAACAATCCAAGTAATTGGATTGTTAATGGTACTAATTTGGGACAATAGTAAGGAAGAGAATAATGTCATTGAATCACAGACCTAGAAATGAAAGAGACCTTTCAGTCAATCATCTTAAAAGTGAGAGAACTGAGACTGAGAAGGGTTAAATTACATAGGTTTAAGTAAAGATCTGGCATTTGAACCCAAGCTTTCTGATTTCCAATATACTGCTTTCTCCACTGTACCATATGGGAGACTTCCTGGAATCCTTCAGATTACATCACATGGGAGATGGGGCATAGTGAGTAGGCTTGGAGTGAGGAAGACATAGGAATGAAATCTACTTTAGAGACTTGCTAGACATGTAGCACTGGGAAAAATTGCTTAATTTCTTTCATCCTCATCTTTCTCACTGGTAAAAATAGGAATGAAATAGCCCTCTACTTTACAGGGTTGTTAGGAGGATCAACTGAAATAATGTATATAAAGTGCTTTTCAAATAGTACTGAGAGCTATTCCCATATATAGTATGGAGTTGTCTCTTCTGGCTTGAGGGGATACAGCTTCTTTTTCTATCACTTTTCTCAGAGAAGCTTTATTTCCTCCCACAAAGGGAAGCAAGAAGTTGGAGCCAGAAGTTTGGCCACTTATTTTTTCTCAAAAAGAGAAGTCTGGGCTGGAATTCTACTAATCTGCTCACTTAAAGATTATTAGTCTGGGGAATATGATTTTCAAGTTCAAGTCAAATTCTGATAAGCTGGTTATTAATTGGAGGGAAAGGAGGATCCCACTCTTTTTTGAAAAAAAAATATTTGTAACTTAAATTCAAAATAAAAAAAATAGAAAAAGAAAGACAGACAGAAAAGGAAAAAAAATCATGGTAATGTGCCCAGCAGAATATCAGAGAAGATTCAAAACATGTAACAATAAATTTCCATTAGAAGATAGCATATATAATAATAAAAGACATTATATTCATGACTGTCCATTTTTCTTTATTTACTTGTAGGTTATTCTTTTGTTCTCTGCTGTACACTTTTTACTTTATTCTTTTTTTTCCCCATTCATCCTCCTACCTTCCCCAAGCAGACTACAGTTAAATACAGATATATTTATGTGTGTGTAAATATGTATGTGTATATACATACACACATATACTTACATATACACCCAAATACATATATATATATGCATATACATATACACATATGTTTATATGCATCTAAAACTATTAATATCACTGACATATAACATAGATTTTTCTCTTGATTGAATCTTTTAAGTTTGACTTTGAGATCAATGATTACTAGCCCTAGTTTTTGTTTTCTTCCCTAACAATTTCTACTACTTATCCTTATTACTGTGTTTATTAATATCTTTTATTTTCTATCCTGGCTATCTTTTTCTACTTTAATTCTATTCATTAACTTGCCTTGCTATTACCTAACCCACTCTCACCCATGGACTCTCACCTTATTTTCTCTTCCTGTCCTTTCTCTCCCCTCTTTATTCCTTTCCCATTAATCTACATACCTTATCCCATTCTAGGTGATCTAAACATCCTTCTATAACCCACCTTTTTCTATTCCCTTACTCCCTATTTCCTTATACATTTTGAAGGTACCATATCCTTCTCAAAGTGTGTGTGTGTTTGTGTGTGTGTATGTGTATATATATATGTAATATGTATATATGTGTACATATGTATGTGTGTATATATACATATTTGTGTATTGTTCCTTATTTAACCATTGTTAATGTGAGTAGGTTTTTAAAACTACCAGCCTTCCTCCCCCCATCTAATACCTCTTTGTTTATTCTTCCTCTGCACCTCATTCATATAGCATAATTACTATTTTTAATATTTTCTTAGATGGTTTTGCTTTTTAGAGTCAGATCATACTCAGCTCTGCCCCAGTCTTTCTTCTGGACTGCTCAATTAATGATGTCAATCTTAGACATATGGTTAACTTTCCATGTATAAAACATAAACCTTACTGAAGCCCTTGAAATTAGTCTTTGATGTTTCCTCTTATATATTAAATTTTCTATTGAGTTCATGTTTGTTTGAGACAAAATCCTGAAAATCTGAGAGTTAATTGAATATCCATTTTTTGTTCAATATTATACTTAATTTTGCTGCATATAATAGTTCCTTTGATAATTGATGTGCAATATTCTAGGACCTGCCATATTTTATGGTAGCTGTTGATAAATCCTATACTATTCTAATTCTAGAACCAGGATATTTTATTTGCTTATTTCTTGTAAAATTTTCTCTTTGATTAGTAGGTTTTAAAAGTTAGCAATAATTTTTCTATATGTTTTCCTTGTGAGATCTCACTGAGGTGGTGATTGGAAATGTTTTTCCTTATATTTTTTTCTTTTTCCTTGTGTTCTATTACTTGAGGACAATTTTCTTTGATTATTTTCTTGTATTATTATATCAAGATTCTTTTTTGGGTTACAGCTTTGATGTAGTCCAATTATTCTTATGTTTTCTCTTTTGCATCTGTTCTTCAGACCTGTTGTTTTCCTTATAAGAAACTTTACATTTTTTCTATTTTTTCATTCTTTATGTTATTTTTGTTATTTCTTGGTCTCATAGCTTCCCTGGCTTCCCATTGTCTAATTCTAATTTTCAAAGAATCTTTAACACTCTGGTTCTCTTTTTCTAGTTGGTTGACTTTCTTTTCATAATCTTGTTTTTGGATGGTTCTTATTTATTGGTATTTTATCAATTTCTCTTATTTGATTTTTAAAATATTTTTTGAGTTCTTTTATAAATTCTTTCTGGGCAGGTAGTCATATAATATTACTTTTTGAGATAGAAGAGATTTTTTGTTTGTTTTTTGTTTTTTTATTTCTCTATCCTATTCTGAAGATGAATTCCAGTCTTCCCTATTCCCAGAATAATTTTCTATAGTTAGGTTCTTTTCTCCTTTGTCTGCTCATTTTTTAAAAAACTGAAAACTTGTTAATGTAGTCACCTCCTGTCCTAGGCTTGGAAGGATGGTGTCTCTGGCTCACTTCAGCTTATGCCCACAGTCAGCAGCATCCCTGCCCCGCTGAAGCAATCTTCATCGTTCACGGCTGTGCTGGTTCTTTCTCACTCAGGACTGAGCCTCAGCAGCACAGCTGAGCTTGGTGTTCCTTATCAGCAGAGTTTCCTCAGTTTTCCTGAACTGAGACTGCCCTATTCTGTCTCATGCTACCTCAGACCCAACTAGCTCCAGGGCTCCCTGCTTACTGTTTCTATGGTGCTGGAGGCGTTTTAAGTTTCACACCAGGTAAAACCTTAGTCTTGGGGTCTTTCTTCAGATCTTGTCAGGTTGTCCCTGAGGACTCCTGTTCTGCCCCAAATCCTGTTTTTCACTAGTCTTTGTTTGTCCTGAAGTACAATTTTTTTTATTTGTTTGTTTGTGGAGGAAATCTGGAGATCTTGAAATTTTCTGATATACTGTCATCTTCCCTTCCCAAACTTTATACCCAAAGCTTTCCAATAGATACCACTTCTATCAAAAACACATGTAACACATAATATAGAAACCTGTTTGTTTAAATATACAGCAAAAAAGAAATTAGAAAAAGTATGCATAGGAAGATCTAGAACAAACATGGCAGATCAAAGGAACTGTTTTATTGGGAGAGGTGGGACAGCTTAACCAAGAGAGAAATAAAAGAATCTTAGATCTCACCCAAATAGGAAGTTCTTCTACATCTCTAACCGCTTGAGGATAGGGACATAACAGAGTTTGCCAACTCCTCCTATGTCTTCCCAGAGTCTTTCTCCTATGCAAAATGAAGAAAGGTTGGCATTTTCTATCTTCTCCCTTAAAATTGAAAGTCAGAAGTTCTTGAAGTGACTATAGAGTCTGAAGAGACTACTTAAATGCAAGGATGCTGAAGTGATTTGAAGAGCTTCAAGAGGACCAAAATTCCCTTTTTTCCTTACCCTCTTCCTGACCTCATGCAAGTGTAGGGCATCAATCTCCATCAATAAGCTACAGACTTTGGGACTGAGATTACAAAGACTTAAAAGTATTGTTATGGTGATAATGATTGATAGACATCTATCTACAAGTTCATTTATCATATCATTTCTGGTTCTTGCTCTCCTTTATAAGTAATCAGCACTGGCTTGTACTCTGTAGATGGAAGCTAGAGTCCAAATGTCCCAAGGACAAATTTATTTCAGGTTTTGAAAGAGAAACTAGTAGGATACAAAGGAAGAAGGTAGTAGAATGAGAGCTTGAAACAACTGTAGAAGCCACCAAATCCAATCCTTTCCTTTCATATCCAGTCCTTTCCTTTTATAGATAAGGAAACTGAGGCCTCAGAGAAGTGAAATAATTTGCTTCAGATCTTTCAGGTATCAAGCAGAATTTGCAATCAGGTCCTTCCTGTGATTCCAGAGCCACATTACCATGAACGTATAGGCCTACCATTTCAAATGCTTCCAAGTGAAGGAAGGAAATGCTATTACCTTTGGATATTTTTTTAAAAGCTACTTAGACTCTAAGCGTTTATTTTAATTTATCTGAGTTTTCCTGTGATCAATAACCTGCTTGAAAAATCAATAAATCAAAAAGAGCCAAATGCAGTAAAATTGAATAACTCTCAGTGCTATAATAAAAATCAATATGCAGCAAAGTAGTTTCAGAAACCATTCCTCTTTCCAAGAATAAATATTTGTCCTAGTGGTTACTTAGACATTTTAAAGTAGGTTGAGGAATACTTTAAAGCTCTTCTGTAATGTCTGTGCATTTTATTGCTCCTGGAAATTCTCATCTAAGTGTACAAAAATGCTTATGGCAGAAGCAAAGGGAATGGAATTTTCCTGCTGTCAAGAGAGTAAACTTTTGAATCTGAACATGTTATGACAATAGGTTGAGATGAAGAAAAGTAATGTCATCAAAGGCACTGGCAGCCAAGCTGCAGTTCCATCTTACCTTTGCAGTATTGGGTCACAGTGACCACTTCCTTTCTTGTGCTGAATCAGTGTTTTATGCAAACAGGACTTTTCTTTTCTCACCAGTCTCTCTTCTCTACTTGCCTTTTCTCAGACCATCCCACCTATATGGATTCTCCCAAATCCTGTCATTGCCTCCACCTGTTAATGTCCCATTCTTCCTGCAAAGTCTAACTCAATTTTGCCCTAGAAACACAGACTCTTAGAATGGAAAGGAATTCTAGAGGCCATCTAGTCAACCCATGTCCTAAACAAGAATCTCTTACATCTCCAATAAGTAGCCATGCTTCCTTTGCTTGAAGACCTACACTAATTATTCCATCTTTAGAGAGTTCTAATTGTTATAAGTATTTTTTTATTTTTGCACTTTTTGATATCTTTACAATTTGTATCACTCCTATTTTACAAGTAAAAAAAATGTTATCTTTAAAATTAAGTGACTTGTCCACATCACAGCCCAGATTGAGATCTGGGACTCAACTTAAGTTTCTTTCCTTTGTACCAATATTGCCCTTACTGTTTCTAGTTCTATCTCTTGGGCCAAGGAAAATCAAGCTAACCCTTCCTCCAAATAAGAGCCTTTCAATTATTTGATGACAGCTATCCCTATCTAGTCTTCCCCATCCCCCAACCTTCATAATCATAAGCAGTGCTTTTTAGGTTCTGTCATTATCATTTCTTTCCACATGAATCACCAGGAGTGGGTAGTGGTTTTCATAGTTGACAAGTCTCCAGGAAACCTCTGGATGTCCAGTTACATGCTTTAGGAAGACTCATTATGTCAGTTTAACAAATAGGTTCCCTTCAGCAAGAAAATATCAACTACCAATAGCTTCTTTTTATTTAGAAATTTACTGGGCAATATCCCTTTTGACAGCAATAGTGGATCCCCATAATTATATGTAAAATAAAGAGAAAGAGTGTGTGTGTGTGTATGAAATAGCACTGAAAATGGACTCATCTTCATTCCTTGGAAGCCAAGAAGCCACTTCCTCTTGAAAAGATCATTTCCCTTCTGTATATGAAGAGCTCCTCACATTTATATAAGTTTTAAAGTACTTTCCCCACATCACCTGTTAGGAATAGGTAGTAAAAGTATTATTACTCCCATATTATAAATAAGTACATTAAGAGTCTTAAAGATTAAGTGACTTGTCCATAGTCATGATCCAGAAAGTCATGACCCCTGAATCTAAAACTCAATTGTGTTTAAGTCTCTTTCTCTTGTACTAATATTTCCTTTGGAAATATCACTTTTCTCTAAGTGTTCAATCATCCTTTTTTTCCCCTTTGTTTTGTTCACTTTTACCTTCCAAACTTCTGATACATGGTAATACTCCCCTCTCCTTCGCATCTTTTTTTTCACTTTTTTTTGTTTTCTGAAAGCATTTCTACCATTTTTCAAAATCTCCAATAATAGAAAATAGAGGCATTCTTCCAGCACTTTCTCCTTTAAAATGGAGACCAGTTTATATTTTGTGTCATAAAATTCTGGAAGGAACTCAAAAGTGATGCATTCTGTGTGCAATTACACAATTTACCTTTGCCTCCATATTTATCAGTCAAGTTTTTCAGTTTTTTGTTATTTTTAATAGTTAATTACCTTATAGGTAATAGCAATAATGATAGCTACTAGTTAATATTTATAGAGTGCTTTAAAGTTTGGAAAGAGTTTTACAGATATTATCTCATTTCATCCTCACAACCTCCTTAGCAGAGAGGTGTTAGTATTATCTCCATTTTACAGATGAGACAAACTTAAGCTGCAGGAGATTAGGGACTTGTCTACCTTGTCTTTATCCCCAATAGATAGTACACAGTAGACATTTGATATAGATTTGTTGAACTAAAAACCTACGGTTCTTGTGGAATGTAGAAAAGGGGAGTAAGTTTAAAATTCCATCAGTGTATCATTAGCACTGTATGAAAGAGAAGTTTAAAATAGGAAGTAGACATCAAAGGTCTGTGCTATTTAATATGCTGAAAATTAAGGTAGATAGATAAATACCCAGTCATTACAAATAGCTAAATGAGTTTCCAGTTCCAGTTTTCATATTATGTGCTTTTCTCCCTTCATTGGACCAGCTGTCTCATGTGAATTATGGGGGTGAAAGAGGAAAACACTTTCCTCTTCTTGGGTGATCTTATCTCCTTGATTACATTTGCTGGAGTCAGTATAAGAAGAATTATATAACATTAAAATCTCTAAGGCTGTGATATTGAAGGTGCCCCTTGATTGATTATTTAGTGAAATAATTGGATGTTCATCAAACTATATGATGCAGTATTTCAGACAGTCTTACTATTTGAAAGAGTTCTGTGAAACATCTTTTGGTAGTAGTCTGAGTTCTAATATAACTATTACTAGGTATCTTTGTGACCTTGGGAAATTTGTTTAAATTTTCTCTGTTACCCTTCTGTAAAATTAAGTGATTTGACTAATGGTTGACTAAATGATAGTGATAGTGACTAATGACTACTCCCTTTTGTTCTCAATTCCTGTCATCCTTCGTTCTAAATTTTTACATGTTAATTTTTGATAAAATATATCATTATTTTACCAATTTAATGGACATTTTCCATATTTAATCAAAAGGTGGGATGCAATACAAGTGAGGTAGGAGTGATAAAGAGAAGGCAAGAAGTTATAGCTAATATTAATTGTATGGAGTGATGAATGTTTATGGACTTATACAACCTGACTTTTATTCATCAAACTAAATGGAACGAATATTTATAAAGTACCTATTTACCATGTAGAAGACTCTAGATTCTGGATTAGAAAAGGAAAATAAGATGTAATTTCTACCTTCAAGTAATCAGGAATTTAACTGGAGGGAAACACACACAAATAACCATGACATAAAGGAAAGTGTACGAAGTAAAAAAGAGAATTCCAGGCAGATTTGGAAAAGGAGAAATTCCTTTCAATTATGAGGGAGTCATTCAGGATGAGGTACCTCCTGAATTGGGCCTTGAAGAGAGGAAAGGACTTCAAGAAGAAGAAGGAGGTAAAGGCAAGGTAGATGAATTCATTCTAACTATGGGGTGGCGAGGGCAAGGAGAGAGATGTAGGATGGAAAGAAGAGAATGGAAGATTGACTAGGCCATTGCTGCTAGAATATGGAGTACATGTATGAAGGTGAATAGCATGAAATAAGGCAGGGAAGAAAGCTTGGAGACATACTGGAAAAGACCTTGAATGCCAGGAGCAAAAATTTATAAAAACACTGGGAGATACTAAAAGCTTTTTGTGGACAAGTCATACGACCAGAGTTATGCATTGAAAAAGTTATTTTTTCCTTCTCTTTTTATTTTCTTGAGGAAATCAAAATTAAATGACTTGCCCAAAGTCTCAGAGCTAGTAAGTATATGAGGCTAGATTTGAGCACAAGTTCTCCTGACTCTAGAGCCTGCACTTTTTCCTGTTTGCCACCAGATTTCTCTGCATAAGAAAAGTTATTCCAAGAGGGTGTGACATTTAGAATGCAGAGGAGACACAGGGAAGTCAGGAAGATTATTAAGTAGCTAATTTATGTAAGGGGTATGCTGCCCAATTGCTCATGTAAAATATCTTTGCCCACATGGGTTGTCTAAACCCACGCAGGAGGCATGAATCTCTGAAATCTTGCCCAACCCTCTCCAAGGAACTTTGTTTCCTGCCTTGAAGGAATTAGGAGAAGGAGCAATAAGGAGACATGATCTGTTCTCCAGATCTGAAAGGCGAATCTATGGTCTACAACACTAGAATTACATCTGTGCCCACCATGTACAATAGATTTTTTAAAAGTCTCTTAATTTGATCACTCTTAAAATGGGTTCACACTCATAGGCTTAATTACCTTACACCAAATGCTAGTTACACAAAAGTCCATCACAGAGAGTGAATAGCTAGTAAGTCCATTTAGCCAAGCAAATAGCAAACAGAACAATCAAGTTATATAAATTATAATACACTAAAATATACACAAATAAATTAAACTCTTCTGCTGAAATTAACATTTTAAAGTTGAAATTAAGAGCGATAGGTCCTGTTTTCTCTCAAGGGTAAGTTCTTTTTAGTGGCTAGGGAAGCAAGCTGGAAATAAAAACCATGTTGAGGATTTAGGTTTTCTTTATGTGTCTATACCTCCAAAATCTTTCCCTCTCTTTTTCCTCAAGTAGCTGATCATGGAGAAAATATCAAAATACATGTACTGTTTCTCAAAGGAAAAAAAAATCTCTTCTCCATTGTCTTGAACCAACTCCACCTTTCACTTACAGAGGTGCAGAGCATTGCATCAACATTCTCTCCACAAATTAGAGCAGTCTCACACAAAATGCTCCAGGATTGGCTGAAAATATTGATTAAATTTTTCTTGCTTACTTGCAAAATGGCTCTAATAACATCTGAGTGGTAACTGCTTTCAGAGCTCCAGTTTCACACAGAGCAAATATTAAGAATACACATTTGTTTGATGTTTACCTGTTGTTTTGGTAAGCTGTATCAATTATGTCAAGGCTGTCCTGGGATAGAGAGAGTCTTCATGTCATCTCTGTTACTAATATACCTAATTCCCCAACTTTTTAATATAATACCCCTCATATCATCACACTAGGGAGCTGGTTGTACAATATTCTGTCTAGATTGTAGGTCTTCTAAAAGAAAAGGCCTTGAATTATACCTTATAGTTTGGGTGCCCTGGCTGAAATAAACAATCATCCTGACTTCATTCATAATGCTTTGTGCCTACCTCAATATATCCAAAACCAAATGAATAGGAAGTTGAGATTCACCTAGATTTGGAACTCCAAATCACGTGGCTTAGACTTTTCCATTTAGTCATGACAGGGCAGCTTGAGATAATTATGTAATCCCTGACTTTCAGTCTCAGATTTCAAGGAACCTCAGCAATGATCAAGTCTTACCCATATCTTAACACAAATCTTTCCAAAAAACATTTTATGTGCATTTCTTTCATCCTGGTGTCAAGCAGAACATAACAATCTTTCAAATATTTTTTTCTTGCTCAACATATTAAGTTCCATGAACTGCTAAGAAAAAAGTAAACTCCTGTCTCCATTCAATTTTCTCCCAAGATCTATCATACCCAACTTTTCTAACATTTTGTTTACCTCCTTAACTTCTTTCATATTTATTTTGTGGTTTGATTTTTCTAGTTCTGAGAGAGCAAAGTTGAGATCTCCCACTAGTATAGTATTGCTGTCTATTTCAT
Source organism: Myrmecobius fasciatus (assembly GCA_023553655.1). NCBI lineage: Eukaryota > Metazoa > Chordata > Mammalia > Dasyuromorphia > Myrmecobiidae > Myrmecobius > Myrmecobius fasciatus. The sequence goes on along the minus strand of JAJPUD010000233.1, from coordinate 94,162 downwards.
CTTGCATTTCTCTTAACTTCTCTAAGAATTGGATGCCATATCACTTGATGCATATATGTTTAGTATTGATATTGCTTCATTATCTATGGTACCCTTTAGTAAAATATAATTTCCTTCCTTATCTCTTTCAATTAGATCTATTTTTTGCTTTGACTTGATCTGAGATCAGGATTGCTACCCCTGCTTTTTTTTTGTTCATCTGAAGCAAAATAAATTCTGCTCCAGCCCTTTACCTTTACTCTGTATGTATCACTATGCTTTAGATGTATTTCTTGTGAACAACATATTGTAGGATTCTGGCTTTTAATCCAGTCTGCTATCTACTTCCATTTTATGGGAGAGTTCATCCTATTCTGTATTTCCTACCATCTTATTTTCTTAATCTTTTTCTTTTTCCTTTCCCCCTTCCTTCCTCCCAAGTATTTTGCTTTTGATGACCACCTCCCTCAAACAGTCCTCCCCCCTTTAGAGCCCTTCCCGTTTTTTTAATACCTTTTCCCCAAGTTCTTCTATATTCCCTTCTATTCTTTTCCTTTCTTTTACCCTTTTCCCTCCCATTCCCTTTAAGGTGGGACAAATCAAATGTGTCTGATTAAGATTCACACAATGCTCATCCCCTTCCCTACTTTTCCTCAATTATAATAGGTTTTGTCTCTTCATGAGATTTTACCTTATTTTTGCCTCTTTTGTTTTCTTTATTTTACCTCATTTTCCCTCTTTTTCCCAGTATGATAGCCCTTCCACCTCTAGTTTCTTTTTCATATTATCAAAGTAAAATCAATTTATTCCTCCATTTTTTAAGTATGCCCATAGTAGAAATATAGTTCTCAAGAGTTCTTTCCTTTTTACTTTTTGATGCTTCTCTTGAGTTCTGTGTTTGGAGGTCAAATTTTTGTTCTGGTCTTTTCATTAGAAATAGGTGAAATTCACCTATATCATTGAATGTCCATATTCTTCTCTAGAAGATAATGCTCATTCTAGCTGGATAATTTATTCTTGGCTGTAATCCAAGTTCCTTTGCCTTTCAGAATATCTGATTCCAGGCCCTTCAATCCTTTAATGTAGAAGCTGACAGATCTTGTGTGATTCTAATTACAATTCCTCAGTATTTGAATTGTTTCTGCTTGCAATATCTTTTCCTTGGTGCTATAGTCCTGAAATTTAGCCACAATATTTCTTGGGGTTTTAATTTTGGGGTCTCTTTCAGAAGGTCATTGGTGAATTCTTTCAATGACGATTTTGCCTTCTGATTCTAAAACATCAGGGAAGTTTTCTTTCATGATTTCTTTAGCATAGGTTCTTTTTTTTTCATCATGGCTTTCAGGGAGTCCAATAATCCTTAGATTGTCTCTTCTAGATCTGTTTTCCAAGTCAGTTGTTTTTCCTAGGAGATATTTCATATTTTCTTCTATTTTTTCATTTTTTTGTTTTTGTTTGATTCTTGAAGTCCTATTGAGTCATTCACTTCCATTTGTTCAATTCTAATTTTTAATATATTATTTTCTTCAGGTACCTTTTTTAGTTCCTTTTGTAATTGGCCAATTTGTTCATTACATACTTTTTCCATTTCACAAATTTTGTTTTTTGGTGAATTAGTGTCTTTTTCATATTTCTTATGTAGGGGCTTTATATGCTTTTCCCATTCCTTCTTGCAATGATCTCCCTTCATTTCCCCATTTTTCTTCTAACTCTCTTTTGAAATTCTTTAAGCAATCTTCCAGGAAAGCCTTGTGAAATGGGGACCAGGTCATATCTCCCTTTGTGGCTTCCTCTGGAGTTGCTTTACCTTTATGAACCTCAGGATCTGAGGTCTGTTCTTCTCTCTCTCTATAAAAGCTGTCTATGGTGAGAGTTCTTTTTGTTTTTTATTCATTTTTTTAAAGCTTGACTACTGTTTAAAGCAGAGGAACAACAGCTGCTTTAATTTGCTCTGGGGCAGTTTTCTTGATTGACTTCTGGTGCTGGGCAGGTCCGGTGTTCTCGGTGGTTTACAATATAGCTTTTATAAAAGGCAGATCTGCCAAAGCACCCGTTTGCAATCAGGCCCGAGTGGCCTAAGAGGCTCACAGAAACTTCCTAGGTGCTTAGAATATGCCATGCTGAGCCCCAGCCCAGCTTACTGCCCTGTCTCGGAGCTGCCGTCTGAGCTCCGCAAACTGTCCCCCTGCCTGTCTGGAAGCAGACTTGCTTCAAAGCTCTTCCAAGGTAACTTCTTCTGGGAATTTGGGGGAGCTTTGACTCCAGAACTAGTTTAGAGGCTAAATCTGCTGTTGGTTTGGGGGAAGGTCAGAGGAGGTCACAGAGAGAGTCATGTCTCCTCTATGCCATCTTGGCTCTGCCTGTTCTCAACATGTTATTTTAAAAAATTTCTCTCTTTTTAAAAAATTATGGCCTAAAATATCATATCTATAACATAATATAATAAAGTTGATGACTGAACATGAAACTGCAATCTAGTAAGTACAACCTGCTATTTCTTTTAAATATGTAATATTTCAAATACTTTATGATAGCTATTGTATTCTCCTTTCTCCAAGTTTCTTTTTCTCCTTTTCCTTCAACTGCTCCTTAATGTGGCACATTCCCTAGGTAGCAATATGGTGTAATGGGTAGATTATTAGAATTAAAGTTAAGAAGTCCTATGTTCAAATCCTGCCTCAGACACTTCCAGGCTGTGTGACCTAGGCAAGTCACTTAATATCTCTTCTTCTTCCTCTGAGAAATGGGGACAATAAATAGCACCTCCTTCATAGGGTTGTTATGAGTATCCAATAAGAGAATATCTTGTAAAGTGTTTTGTAGACCATAAAGAGCTATATAAACATTAGCTATCATATTAATTCTTATCCTCATGGCTACCTTTTTCTGGATATTCTGAGCTTTATCAATGACCTTCCTAAAATGGTGGTACCCAGAACTGAGCATAATACTCCAAATATTATCTGCCCAACCAAGGGACAAATACAATGGCAGTAGATTCTCTGTCTCTCTGCCTTTCTTTCTCTGTTTCTGTTGGTAAATGTTTGTTTCCTCTACGACTGTCTGTCTTTCCCCTTTCTTTTCCACAATGTCTTTTTACATTAGAACACTAGATTTCTTGTTTGCCACCACATTGTAGACGTACTTTGAGCTTGCACTATTCTAGAACTTGGAATTTTTGTTGTTATTGTTGTTTTTGCTGAGGCAGTTGGGGTTAAATGACTTGCCCAGGGTCACACAGCCAGGAAGTGTTTGAGGGCAGATTTGAACTCAGGTCCTCCTGACTTCAGGGCTAGTGCTCTATCCATTACATTAACTAGCTGCCCAAATCTGGATATTTTTCAGTAAAATTCTGTCTTGTCTTTTACTCTTCCATTTTATACTTGTGAAGTTGATTTTTTTTAAAGCCCAAATCCTATTAAATTCCATGTCATTAGATTCGGTCTAATGCTGTAGTCTGCTGAGATCATGTGGTACTTTTATTCTGCCATACATGTTACTTACTCTTCTCAGCTTGGAATCAACTACAGATTTACTATTCATGCCAACTATGCTTTTATCTACATCTTTGAAAAAAATGTAAAATTGTCCAGCGCCAAACAAAGCTCTCTGGGAGGGCTTCATTAGAGTATTCCAACTTGACATTGACCAGTTAATGACTATTTTTTGGATTGGGCCTTTCAACTAGTTCCAAATCCACATAATTCAGCAATCATTTGTCTAAAGGAATGGTCATTTACTTAAAGGCAAATTCTCGAGGGTTATTGATTCTGTCCATAGAGGACTACTGGCCCTTTCCAACTTGCCTATAAAGGAGCTAAAATATAGCACATGTCATTGAAAGTTAATAGGATGATGTGACCATCCTTTCTTGAGATTATAGGGTTATGGGTACTTTTCATAAAGGAAAACCAAGCCCCAGGAAGCCTTTCTGGTCTCCTAAACCTCATGTCGTGAAATGTCTTTCTTTTTGCCTTTCCCTCACTCACTGTCATTATCCTGCTTTTTTGTAAATGGCCTTAATTCCAACCTCCCAATCTTGGGTCTAGACTCCCATTGAATCAAGGCCATTTAGTAAGGGTGCTGAGCAATAATTGGGGTTAGATGCAGTGTCCAGCCATCAGCCTTTTCATCAGGCAATCAACTTTTTTTTTTGCTGCCAGATATTGGTATAAAAAGACAGCCATGTTAATTTTAGCTCCATTCCAAGAACCAGAAAAGAAATAAATGTTTGCCAAATGGAAAATGACAATCTAAGTGCAAAAACAAGTTGGAAAATACAAATTAATCTCTTCAAAGAACATCTGGATGTGGAAGAGCTGCCACTTTCTATTGCTTTCGGAAAGCAGATGTCTTTCAGAGCAGAATCCTTCAATGATCTGTAGTGTGTGAGGGTGTCCTCAGATTCCCTTTAAAAATACATTTATTGATGCTCAGTTGATTGTGTAAAAATTCTCCTTGGGGCTAAAATTGAAGGAATTATCACATTGGTATTTCTATATCAAAAGGAACTAGTTGGCACAGTTGACTGCAAGCCTGGCCTGGAGTCAGGAAAAATCATTAGATTTTTAAAATCTAAAAAACAAACAAAAAAAATCAGGAAAAAGCCTTAGACATTTACTGTGGACAAGTTATTAGTCTCGGTTCCTGAACTGAAGAAGGAAATGGCAAACCATTCTAGTATCATTATGAAGAGTTGGTCACGACTGAAAAATGATCAAATGATCAATAATAACAACTATGAGAAAAATCTTCTTCTGTATTTGTGGAGATCTATGATACTTAAACCTTCTTTTAGGCACAACTAGAAGGTGCAGTGGATAAGAGCACCAGGCCTAGAGTTAGGAAGACTGATGTTTGTGGTCTCAGATATTTACTAGCTGTAGGATCTGGGCAATCATTTAAGCCTGTTTGTCTCAGTTCCTCATCTATAAAATGAATTGGAGAAGTAATGTCAAGTCACTCCAAGATCTTTGTCAAGAAAATTCCAATTGGGTTTATGAAGAGGCAGACTGAAAAATAACTGAACAACAACTAAGTTCAGGATCACATGGATCTCCAAGGTACAGATCCAGCACCAGGGGACCTATTCAGGACACTATTCAAAGATACCATGTTAAGAAATATTTTCATCTGGGACATGATCCTTAAGTATAGTATCTGAGAAGATAGGAATTACTTTCAGCTAGGGAATGATTTTGTGTGTGTGTGTGTGTGTGTGTGTGTGTGTGTGTGTGAGAGAGAGAGAGAGAGAGAAAGTTAAATTTATGATTTGATGAAGTAGATCTAAAAAGCTACAAATTCATGCTAATTTTTCCATAGGAATTGCAGTTATGAAATTGGGCTGGGGGTTTGATATTTCAGCACTGCACTAGGGAAAATCACTTTTCCTAATGTTGTTCCCAAATGTGTCTCATGCCTTCATGCTATTACAAGGATACGAGTGACCACAGGAATCATAGTGACCCATCAGCTTTTTCTTGTATATGAATTTCATTCTCCAATTCCCTATACCCCCATGTCATCCATGTCTAAAATGAAATCCCTTCTTACTTTTTCCTCTTTGAACCCTTAGCTTCTTTCAAAACAAGTACCCAGGTGCCATTATATGTAAAAGCCAGGTTGTAGAGTTTCTATCCCAGCTGAGATTTACAAGGGGGGATGTCCTCCTACAAAAGCTGGCTGAAATTTTGAAGGTTTGGCAGTTTAGTTTGAGAAAGGACCTCAAAGTCTGATATCTTCTACTGCCGGGTGATCTTCCCACGACAGTTCAAATGGAAACCTTTCACTTCCTTGGAATGGCACTGGCAGACTGTCCAGGTTTCTCAGGTATACACCAATGAGGGCAGCACAATGCCTCTGTAGATCTTCAGTTTGCTATCAGTCTAATAACTCTGCTTTCCCACACTTTCCTTCGGAACCTCCCAAATACTGAGCTAGATTTGGCTATTTGGCAATACCTTTATTATCAATGTATATATACCTGGAAAGTAAACTGCCAAGTAAGTGAACTTACCCACAATATTCAGAACTTTCCATTTGCACTAACTGATGGTTCCACATATGGATGGGGTGGTGTGGTCTAATGGAGCACTTAGGTTTTCTTGGTGTTAATTGTTAGGACAAAATTAGCACAAGCAGCAGAGCACTGATCGATCCATGCTTTGTTGCATCTCAGCTTCAGAGCATGATCTGCAAACAAAAAATTACGTACCAACACTCCCTTCAATTTGGCTTGTAGCCTTTCAAGTTCAAGAATTTGCCATCAATGGAGTAGCTGACCTTGATGTCGTGTTCATCCTCGTTGAAGGCATTGGACAACACGGCTGAAAATATCCTGTCAAAAAGCACAAGAGCAAGCACACGGCCTTGTTTCACTCCACTGGTGACTGGGAAAGCCTGAGAGCATCATCCGTTATCCAGAACCTGGGCAAGCATGCCCCTGTGAAATTGATGTATGATGCTGTTGAACTTTTCTGGGCAACCAAATTTTGACATAGTTTTTCCATAAACTGACTGACCTATCAAAGGTCTTGATCAAACTACAGACACTGTGTGCAGACCTCTGTTGTTCTTTCATTTATCCTAGAGTTGCTAGGCAGCAAACACCATATTAACTGTTCCTCAGCCCTTTCTGAAGGCACACTGACTCTCAGTAAATGACAAAATTCCAGATGAAGGATCACTCTATTAAGGAGAACTTTGGCAAGAATTTTGCCAGCCAAGATCTCATTGTGATTGTCACAGAACAATCTATTTTCTTTCTTTTTTTATTTGCAAAACATATGTATGGGTAATTATTCAACATTAACCCTTACAAAGCTTTCTGTTACAAATTTTACCCCCAGTCCCCACCCCTCCCCTAGATGGCAGGAAATCCACTACATGTTAATTATGTTAAAATACTTGACAAATTGAATATATGTATACATATTTCCACACTTATCATTGTTGGGCAAGAAAAATCGTATCTACAAGAAAGAAAAATCAGAGAAAGGAAACACAATGCAAGCAAACATCAATTGAGAGCATGAAAATGTTATGTTGTGGTCCACATTTCACATCCCTCTCTCTGGGTGTATATGGCTTTCTTCAGTGAACAATTGGAAGTGGTTTGAAACAATCTATTTTCTTTACTTTTATAGAGATGGACAATGAAGGTGTTCTTGAACATCTGGGGGAAATATATATATATATATTTTTTTTGCCTTTTAACCTGGAAAAAATTTAGTCAGCTTGTGTGAAAGGAATGGACATCCCATCTTGTAAATGCCAGCTGGGATAGAATCAGTACCAGATCCTTTGCTACACGAAAGGAGCCTTATGGTTCAGTTGGAACTTCAGTTAGGAAAGGGACTGACCAATCTGGGGTAAATGGTCAGTGACTCAGCGCTGATTGATGATGGTCTATGAGAACATTATTGAAGTGTAGAACTCATCTCTCTAGGATCATGCCCTTATCACTAATCAATGTACCATGGGTCTTTGGCCCATAAATTGCCTTCAAGGCATCATAAAGCTCTTTGAATGGTTACTTTCAGCATAAAAGTGAATTTCATCTACTTTCTTACTGAAATAAGAATCTAAGCTTTTCTTATACTTTACTTATTTATTTATTTATTTTGCTGAGGCAACTGGGGTTAAGTGACTTACCCAGGGTCACAAGGCTAGAAAGTGTTAAGTGTCTGAGTTCAGATTTGAATTCAGGTTCTTCTGACTTCAGGGCTGGTGCTCTATCTACTGTGCCACATAGCTGACCCCTTTATATTTTATTTTTAATGGAATTTAAATGTGACCTTAGAGATGGATAAAATACCCTGCTTGTAAACCCTGTGGCATTTTTGATTTTCGCTTTTTTTTTTTTTTTTTTGCTGAGGCAATTGGGGTTAAGTGACTTGCCCAGGGTCACACAGCTGTTACGTGTCTGAGACCAGATTTGAACTCAGGTCCTCCTGACTTCAGGGCTGGTACTCTATCCACTGTGCCACCTAGCTGCCCCCTGGCATTTTTGATTTTCATTTAACTCTTTCTGAATTTCCAAATCATTTTTTGTCAGACCAATCTTGATGCTTGTGAATGTTCTGACCCACAATGAACAAATGAAATGCTATATACCAAATCTGAAAGTTGCCCTCTCCTTTTCTGTTCCACTGTTGCTCTCTAAGTGGACAATAAACTGTTCCCTCTCAGAGAAATGTTTGAAACTGTTGACATTTTGTTTTGGTAGTCATTTTGTCTCAGGGCCACTTTTTTGGTTAAATGCAAATATTTAGTTTGGAGAAGATAAGTCTATGATCAGTCCAGCACATTGTGCCAGACACTGCCTTGCTCACTCTCACATCCTGTTTGTCTCTTTTCTTTACAATCCAATAGTTTATTAAATGCCAATGTTTGCTTGCAAGGGTGCAGCCATGAAGCTTTATTGCATGAAGATAAACAAAAGACAATATTTGTGATGAGATGCACAAGTTATCAGTAGTAAGTGACCACTGCTATTGCTGTTTCCAACTCCATTCCTCCCAAGGACTCCCCTGCAATGTCTGGTAGTCTGAGCCTATTCTAGCATTAAAGTCACTCAGAATTTTAAGCTTGTTCTTATTTGGCACCTTGTAAATAAAGGTTCTGAGGTCTTCTAAAATTTTTCTTTGACCTTATCAAGATTCATAATGGTGGATGCATAAACACTGATGATGGTGCCATGGCATTTTCCTACAAGTGGCAATTAAACTGTCATAGGCTTGTCACTCCCTTAGGTAGGCATATAATTTTGTTGACTAGATTAGTTTTGATTGCAAAACCTACACCACCTTTATAATTCTCCCTTTCATTGTGGCCACTCCAGAAAAACATGTATCCAGCTCCAACTTCAATAAGCTGATCTTCATTTTCCAGTTTCACTCAGTGCTTAGTTCTCTGACAACATGAACTGTTGTTCTTTCAGGTTGTTCAGGTCCACTGGATTTTGTATTATTTATAAGTTAAATGTATAGTATTTATTTATTTGTAAGATATACTCTTACATCTCTTTATTGGAAGATAAGCTTATTCAGTGTACTCTTTCTAGATTCCATAAATGAAGCGATACCTGCTATAACCATATACTACAGATTTATAGATTAGAAGTATTTTAATATTATTTGACTTAATTAACCCAATACTTCCTATCTCCTTTAGAAACTTGCTCCAACAATAAAAGTTTCTCTCTCATGCATCTTTTTAAAAAAAATTAATTTCCCCCTCCTACTCCTCCACCCAATTGAAAAAGAAAAGAAAAAAAAAGGATCCAATGAAAAAAAAGTCCTTGCAACAAAATTATATAGTCAAGCAAAAAAAAAATTTCTGCATTAGCCTTGTCCAAAAAGCTTCTATCTATATACAAAATAAACTTATCTTCTCCAGAAGAGAGTTTTAACTGCATCACAAAAAATAATTTATCGTTGTAATCATTATATTTAATGAAATTATGTATCATTTCTGTGACTTGTTCTTTTATCCATCCATTCTTCAGAATTGGTATTTAATTTTCAGTTAATTTTAATCATTTCTTCATAAGTCTATTTTTGAATATATAGTTTTGAATGTTATTGTATTATTGTCTATAAAACATGTGTTTAACATTACTACATTTGTTTGTGAGTTTTTAATGTTCCAGCATATGGTCAGTTTTTGTACAGGTGCAAGAAACAGCTGAGAATATGTATACTCTTTTTGTTTTTACATATTCAATAATAGACAAGAGTTCTATCATATCTAACTTTTAAAAAATTATATTAAAAATTTTAACTACTGGGGCAGCTAGGTGGTGCAATGGATAGAACACCAGCCCTGAAGTCAGGACGACCTGAGTTCAAATCTGGTCTCAGACACTTAACATTCCCTAGCTGTGTGACCCTGGGCAAGTCACTTAACCCCAACTGCCTCAGCAAAAAGCAAAAAATTTTAACTACTTCTAAAATATATACATATATATGTATGTGTGTGTGGATCTAAAAGGGTCATGTTAGAGTCTCCAAATATTATATTTTAACCTTTATTTTTCTATGTAACTCATTTAACTTTCCTTTAATCATTTAGATGCCATGCCATTTGGTACATTTGTGTTTAATATTGATATTAATTCATTGTCTATTGTATTTACTCTGGTTGAAACACACAAAAACATACAAAAAATCTGTAAAAATGATTCTACTCACTTGCTGTTTCCCACATATGGCAATCTATCTTTTCCTTGACTTCATGCAATCTTCCCCTACCTACACTATCTGCCTTTTAGAATTCCTAGATTCATTCAAGGCTCACCTCAAGTGTTAGTTCTATTGGAAGACTTTGCTGATTCCTAAGTAGTCAGTATCCTTCCCATCCCCCCCAATGTGTTTTATATTAACTTGGTGTGGATTTTGTATATACTTATCTTGTTATTGTTGTTTTCCCTCAATAGAATATAAACTGTATGAGGGTATTATGTCCTTTTTGTCTTTTTAATCTACCATTGCACGTGTGGTACAAAGTTGGGAATTAAAAATGCTTGTGGAATGAATAAAAAGAAAGATTTTTTTTAAAGAAGGAATTTTCTATGCCTAGTTTTAGTATGGGAATGAAAATTTTTACTTCTACACGTCACTCTTCTCTTCCATATCCCATTGCCCAAGAGATGTGTTCCTTATGATAAGCAAGTTATTGCCTTTTAAATAAAATGATGTTTTCAGCAAATATTCTATTTTGCCTACCTATGAAATAAAAAACTGTCATTAACAAAAAATCTGAAAACACCCAAGATGAGAAATTTCTTTCATCATAGTTTTTTAGTTTTTAGGGTTTTTTTTTTTAAGTATCTTAGCCTGATAGTTCCCCCAACTTGTATAGCTAACAATTCTCACTTGCAAAGAACTTTGAGATGACTGGGTTAATAAACTTAAGATAAGTTTTTTATGATTTATATATACTTTGCCAAATTTTATCCAATTTTATCATCCAACATTTTAAAAAATTGCTATCTTTTAAAAAATTGCTTATTTTTGAAAAGCAGAACTGGTAAGCATTATATTATTATTTTTATTACTACTATTATTATTGCATTTATTATTCTTAAATAATGTGACATTTAAAATTTGTTGTTTAATTTACAAAAGAAAAAAAAACATCCAAAATGATATTTGACTAAATTAAAAATTAACTTGTTTTTTATATTAATTTTAGCATTAAATATAGTCTTCATTAGTCTAATTGAGGATTATATTTGGTACCTCTATTAACTTATACATTTGATTAATTCTAACAACTCATTTCTGAACTATTTTAGCTAAATATATTTTATTGCTTATTCTATATGTCTATTAAAAGAGTTCAAGTATTTATTGGTGGTATATATTTTCCTAATTGTATTATGCAAAGTCAGTAAGGCAAATTTAAGTATAAGTTGGAAAAAATGTAGCTTAAAAGTATGAAGAACAATTGTTACTAGCTTCATATGTGAATGGCTGGTAGGTGGCACAGTGGATAATATGCTGGACCCAGAATATGGAAGACCTGAATTCAAATACAGCCTCAGTGACTTACCCTCTCTCAGCCTCAGTTTCCTCATCTGCAAAATAGAATTAATAATAACCCCTTACCTCCCAGAGTTGTGATAATCAAATGAGACAAGATGAGAAGAGATTTGCAAAACTTACAGTGTAAAACTTACAGCTATCATCACTGTCATCATCATCATTATATCTAAAAATTATCAATATTACATTTTTGGAGAATAATTAGGGTAAAAAGTATTATCTATGTCAGAGGTAAACAAAATACATAAAAATGAAAATTCATTTTACTTACTGACTCTTTCTTTGTCAAAGGTTCTCAAATCCCTTGGGTAATCTAAGTTCTGAGTGTGAGTTTATTTGAGATCCAAAGCTCAAACTAATTATTAGAGTTATTATTTATATTTGTTTAGAGGACTTAATTGGTAGTTTATCTCTTATTGTTTTAGGAAAACTAGAGAGCAGATGAGATAAGTTTCAATTGTACAATGTATTTTTAAGCAGTAATTTATTTACATAATGTTCTCCTACCCCCCCAATGCTCTTGTACGCCAGATGTTCTTATCTTCCAGACTTTGATAGCTTAAAAAATTGTTGTATGTTGATTGTTAAATGCTGCCTATTGTAAGGAATATATTCTCTTAAAAAGAGACATTTTAAAGATCCCTATATTTAATTCTTTATGAGTTTTAGGAGTTTGTTTAACTGGAAGAAGATGAAGCGTTAATTATTTCTTAAATTCAATTCAGCAAAAATTATCAAGCATTTATCTTGTGCAGAGCACTGTGCTAAGTGGTAGGGAAGATATAAGTTTAGATAAGACATTTTCCCTGTCCTCCAAAAGACTTCTGCTCAGTAAGATGTTATAGGATGGTTAAGCTCTTGAGCTAGAAGAGACTTTAAGTGGCCATTTACTCAACACCCTCAATTTATAGGTGAGAACACCCAAGAAAAGGGGCAATTGGTAAGAATTCCACAGTTATGAGACCAATTATTAACTTAGCTTCTGGTACTCTAAATGTGAAGCCCTTTTTTTCATGACCAGAAGGTGGGAATAATATTGGGTGAAGGGCATCATATAAATCAGATTATTACATAATCAGAATTAAAAAGTACTTCAAAGACCACTGAATCCATTCTCCTCAATTTACCTATAAGGAAACTGAGAAATATAGACTGACTTGCTGAGTATTATATGGCAAATATTGGTCGACAGGATCTAAAATTGAGTCTTGCTAAGTCCAAGAGCTATGCCCTATCAATCAACTGCATCATCTTGCCTCTCAGGATTCTCAGTATGAATGAGATGATCAGCTAGGAAATGCAGCAAAATTGAAGGTTCTATCTACTGAAGAAGGAAGGGAAGAACTATTTCTTAATGGATAGAGAAGACTTTGCATTGCAGTTTAACAAAATATGGCCCCTTCTTCTTTTTCCAATCTTCTTATAGCTTATTCTCTTCCAAGGATCCTGTGTCTTTGCTGTTGCTCACAAAAGAGCATCTTCTCCCTCTTTGTCTTTTGACTGGCCTAGTATGTATCAGACATTGTGCTAAGAACTTTACAAATATTTCATTGGACCCTCACAACAACCCCAAGAGGTAGGTAGTACTGTTATTACTGTAATTTTACAGTTGAAAAAAATGAATCAGACACAGGTGAAGTGGCTTGCCAAGGGTTATACTTACTGGGAGGTGCTTGAGGGTGTATTTGATGTCAGATATTCCTAATTTCTGAGCTTGTCCTATGAGCAAATGAAGGAATTGGTAGAGTTGATTATAGCCTGTATCCAAAAGCAGTGATAAACATCATTTCAGAGGATTTTAGTCATCTCCTATAGGATATGTTATAGAACATGAAGAGAGGATGAAAAATTAGGTTAAGACCCTACAGCTTTAATAATATATACTTTGGTACTGTGTCTCCAGGAAAAAAAATACAAATAGGGAAAATGGATGAAAAACTTGATGGGCAATATAGTTCAGAAGTCAATAATGAAAAAAGACAAAGACAGAAGCCTCACACATAAATTATAAATAATTTGTTTGAGAAAGGAGTCAAAAGCACAGAATAATAACATTAAAATGAAAACAGTAAATTTTACCTGACAAAGTGGATAGTTATTGATGTGTGTGTCATTTCTGAGTCTGTTCTCTGTGTAGTTATCACCAATTAGTTAGGGAAAAGATAAATGTTAATACAGAACAAGAGAGAATAAAAACGAGAAAAAATATGGCATGCAATAAAAACAACACCAACCTTACCTATCTAAAATATATTGTTACTAAAAAATGGGAAATGGGTAGAGAACATATTTATTTACAACAATTTTACACTGATATATAATACTGATATATAACTGATATATAATACGATTGCACACAATGCTCTCCAAAGAGTAGGCACACATCTTAATTCAACAAACATTCAGATTTGTCAAGTGGAGAGAGATAGCCACAAGCAACACATTTCAAATAAAAACTCATGTAAAATCTTACAAAGAATAATGGATACAATTATGAGCGGTATAAAACAAGAAGTAGTGGATAGAAAAAAATGTGTAAAGAAAACTTGGGAGAAGACAACTAAGAAAAATCCTTTCAATAGCATTGAAATATGGAAAATAGGTAAAAATATGAAAGAAAATTTACAAAGATGTTAATTACAAATACTTTTGTATTATCAAGATAATTCAACCACCACATTTGCATTTTAGATTGTAGTACATCATAGCCTGATTCTTATCTTTTCAGTTCTTTTTGACCCAGTTACTATGACCTTCTTGCAGTTCCTCACACAAGACACTATTTTCTGTCTCATATGTTTTCAGGGACTATCCTAGTCTATTCCTAAGATGTTCTTTCTCTTCACCTTTATCTCTAGCTTTGTCTAGTTTTTTCCCCCCAAATCTCAGCTAAAATCCCATTTTCTGCATGAAACTTTTCCTAGGTCTCTTTGATCTTAGTGCCTTTCCTCTGAAATTATCAATTTATTCTGTCAAATGATATTCAATCGTTTGCATATTGTAAATCTCATTAGACTGTGAACTTCCTGAGGGTAGATATTCTTTCTGCTTTTTTTTCTTCTTTTGTCTAAAACACGACATTTTACAAGTTTAATAAATGCTCATAGATTTGACAGTCCTGAATATTCTTAGAGATGTAGAAATAACAATGAAGAAAATAAAAATAATAAGACAGTTGGATCAGAGTAACTAAAAACAGAGAGGTACTGCCTGGGTTAAAGGCAATAACATGATGAAAGTATTGAGGGATCAATTCTCAAGATATTTTAAGGAGTAAAAAATAGCCAAAGGTGTGAAAAAAATCTTAGGTCACTCTCTCCCCCCAAAAGGAGAAAGTACAAAAATCTTCCAATTTACATGCCTATTTTCTCATATTTACAAAATTAAAAAAATATGTATGTATGAAGAGTATATCTCTGATGAGGGTAATAGAAAGAAATAGGTAGGCTTTTTTGCAATGGTTATTCTAAAGTAATCCACATCTTTACCTTGACACAATTGACCAAAAAAAGGGAAAGGGAAAGAGAATCAGCATAAAACCTGCCATGTGCCAGACACTGTACTAATTGCTGTACAAATAGATGCAGAGAACACATAATCTTTTTGTACTTACCATTGTTAATTATTTTTTTAAAACCTTTTAATTCAGTAGAGAAAGATACCATTTTAAAAGTTCTTCAAGTATTTGAAAGACATAACAACATAACCTCATTTGAGATTCTGATCATTAATTTCAAGCAGAAGGAACATTTCAAAAAAAAAAAAAAAAACCTGGAAAGACATACATGAACTGACACAGAAAGTGAAGTCAGAAGAACCAGGATAACACTATAACCAATAACAGCAACATTGCACGATGATCAATGTTGATAGATTTAGTTCTTCTCAGCAATGCAATGATAAAACACAATTCCAAAAGGCCCATGATGGAAAATGCTATCCAGGAAAAAAACTATGAAGTCTGAAGGCAGATCCTAGCATACTATTTTTGCTTTTGTTGGTGGATGTTGTTTTTCTCATAGCTTTCCTCTTTTGTTCTGTTTCTTCTTTTGCATGACCAATGTAGAAATATGTTTAATGTGGTGGTGCACTTATAACCTATATCAGAATGTTTGCCATCTTGTTGGGGGAAGGGAAAAATATGAAACTCAAAATCTTATAAAAATGAATTCTGAAAATTTTCTTTACATGTAATTGGAAAAAGAAAATATAATTTAAAAAGAGGGGAAAAGAGGAGTATCAAGGAGAGATGTATATTTGACTTAAGTGTTTGTTATTGTCATATAAGTCCATTTTGACAAGTGATTGCCTATGGGTAGTGAGGTCAAAAAATTGCTCTTGTTTGCAGATGCATTAAGTTCAGGAACATTGCAGATGTATGAGATCCATGATCAGACAAGAGAGCTTTTACTACCTCTTCACATAAAACATAAGTAAATGAAGAATGCCTCACACCCATATTATGATATGTAGTTGAATGGGCAAACTATAAAATTTGTCCATAGCTCTGAGATAAATACTGCAATATCACAATAAATCTTGGCCCAGAGTTAATAAGGAGGAAAAGATTGGACTGGAATGCTTTTGGAAAATTTGGAAAATTTTGGAAAATTTTTAGAAAATTGGAAAAATTTGGAAAATTTTAAAGTTCAATTAATGACTCAAAGATTCTTCCTGAGACAAAGGATCATATTTTCAATACCAGTATGCTTTTGGTGATGCACTGTTACTAACTGGGACAGAACTGAAATTGAGGATTACTCAGATTCATAGGGTGGGATATGAACAGGCAAAAATATATTTATAGACACAGAATTATGGAGAAATTGCTTAAAGGGTGTTATAAAATAAACATATGAATAAAAAAGATGGAGAGAGCTAGAAAAAACTGCTAAGAAAGCTTTCATGTGCCCGTAATATTTTCATCCTGTGGTGGAATATGTGCTCTACACTCCAGCTAAATTTTTATTCTGAAATATGCTGACTCTACACCTTTACTTACATTTTTTACCTATGTCTGAAATGTCTATCCATAATTTATTGTATTTCTATTATTTTTTTAAAAATCCAAGTCAAATGCCATCTCTTTCTTCATTCTTCTCAGCTTTGGTAATGACCTTCTAACCCCCCTATGCCATAAAATACTTTATGTTAAACTTCTTTAATGGACTTATCATATACTATTGAATATTAGATTTGAGTTTTGTTTTTCCCCCAGCTATATTCTAAGATATGCAAGAGATAGAGTCTTGTTTTAGTTTTACTGTTAATCCCCTAATATTTATTTAATGCTGTATTTCATACACAGCAGAGAGTATTCCATAAATGTTTCCTTATTTTATGTTTTCCTTATTTCAAAGACAAGAGGTCTTTGGACAATATGCCTTTTTATTTCTCTTTCAGTTATTTATTTATTCCTATGATTTGAATATTAGCACACATCACTTATTTTTGAAGAGTTGTATGTTAAATGGAAATCCACAATAATTTCTGAGAGGGATTAACTTAATTTAATGTCTAGTGTTTGTTATGCATTTCCTGAAAGAATCCAGGCCATTTATCTTTGAGCTGTCTCTCTCCACCCATCTTTATATGCATATGTCTGAATTTATGTCTATGTTTACATGTACATAAGTATATATGAATAGATATGTACATATGTACACATACATACACATGTGGTATTGTTCATTTCAAGTTAAACATCACATCAAGAATATTCCATGATATGAAAGAGATTCTAGTTACAAGACTAGAAAGAAAATCCTATTGTTCTATCTACCTTTATCCAGCTCTGTTAGAGTTTTTATTTAAAAATTCATGTTTGTAATCTTTCCAGTTTAGCAACTGAAATTTCTTGAATTTTAGAAAGTAAGTTTTATAATTTAAAAAAAAGTAAAATTCATATTAACTTTGTGATGGTGTTGATATAGATATTTCTCTCCTCCTGCTAATTTTAGCTGCTATGATTAGTGGTTGAAATTTTCAACTAAGAAGGCATATTTTAAAAATTTCATTTTTGCATTAGCTTTGCAATAAAAACTGATTTTCCTGCATAAATGTGATTTTTCTTTATAATAGAGAATAATGGATGTTGTCATGTTCATTTCAAATTTTTGCTATTTACTTGAATTACTTGTTTTGGAAATGATTTTAAATGGCATGTATAATTATTTCCAACACAATTAGGTATAATTATTGAATATTTTGCTCTTTTATGAACGCCAATAGAACTTTACATCTCTTATGGACTTTTGTACTTTTTCTCCCCCAAAACTTTTCTAACTTGGTTAAGATCTCTATGAGTGGCAGAGGCTTTAAGAACCATCATATTTTGACTTATTTCCAGCTTACTTCCACATAGGGCTAATTTAAGTCCTATTTTTTATATTAAGTATCTCTGTTCTTCTTCAACCCAAATTGATTTCTTCCCTTCCTAGGCTACCATAACTCTTGCCTTTTAAAATATTAATTTTTTACTCTGAAGGATACTGTTTTATCTGTATCTGTACTTTTTTAAAAAAAGGTTCATTTTTCAGAGTAATAGTTCTTCATAAATTTGTTTTTTTATATATCGTTTATATTTGTATTGTCTTCATTTCCCAATATAATTTTTTCCCCTCTTCCGAAGTAATCTAACATAACAAAGGCTACAAAGGAGGAGAGAAAACAGTTCAGCAAATTAGTAAAACATCAGCCAAGCTTAACATTATTTATAGCATTCCATGCTCATCTTCTCTTATCCTTGCAAAGAAGGCAGAAAAGGATATAGTTAGAGGGCCTTATTTTCAAGTAAATTTCAATTTGAATAAAATAACTGAGCTGAAATATTCATCAGGTAGACACTATGCTCCTGTGGATTGCTGGACTATTACCTCCCATAGTCTGATTATCTCAACACAAGGGAGGATGAGCTCTGTGGTCTATGGGAAAAGAAACTTGTGTAGCTCTCTGTTACAACATCAGGTCTGGAACAGGTGAAGAACTGAAATTTGGGCAAGTCATGTTGTCCAAGACCCTATAACTAATGAGCTATAGAGCTCCAACTAGAATCTACATGTCATGCCTTTTGGTCCATCCTCATTTATGTCAGTTACTAGTCAGACAATCAGCATTTAGAACGATGCTAATCAAATTCCAGATTGTCTCTTGTTCTCCAAGCTGGTTCTCCAGAAAGAACAGAATAAACAAGGCATTATGAAATGGACTTGCTGTTTCTGTGATGTCATTTTTGCTTTTTTTAAATTAAGCTTTTTTTTAATGCCATTCTACTAAATAAGGTGGAAGTTGTATTGTTCCTCTTCCAAACCCCTTGTTCTGGCACTTCCTACTAGTTAAAAAGTTCTAATTAAACATGCTTTAATGAGAGATAGAGATTTTGATTCCTGAGATACAGTTCTGATTTTAATATGAGAGCAACATTCTGGGTCCCATACCTAGAAAAGCCAAACACTTGGAAAGGATGTATTGAAATGATAACATGAAAGGATATATTAATTGGATTTCACCAAGATATTTAGCTCCCAGAAAGGTGAACATTAGGTTCTGTGTACTATGCAGCCACAGAGGTATTGTTTTTGAAGGGTTTTTAAAACCACAATTTGCAGTTATTGTTATAGCAGCTGACAAAACATAGAAAAGAGTTTAGGAAGAAAGAAAGAGGAAAAAAAGAAAGAAAGAAAGGGAAAAAGGAAGGAAGGAAGGAAAGAAAATATTAAAGCACTGCAATGCCAGGTTTTTATTATTGTTAATATTGTGTCCCATTTCCAGAAACCCTGCTCTTACAACTTTTTTGAGTCTATGATTCTGATTTTTAAAAAAATGAAAACAAAAAACAAAGCAAAACAAACAAAAAAAAGTCATAATGGAGGAAAGAGGGGAAGGGATGAAAGTTGGCACAGAATTTAGTGGCAAGGCATATGAATATGAATGTACACATAGGTCATACTAATACATTTTTGTGATTTTCTTTTTTATTTTAATAGTATTTTATTTTTCCAAATACATGCAAAGATTGTTTTCAAGATTCATCTTTGCAAAATGTTGTGTTCCATCACAGGTGATCATCACATAATTTTGCTGTTGCCGTGAATGATAATCTCTTGGTTCTGCTCATTTCACTTAGCATGAGTTCATATAAATCTCTCCAGGTCTTTCTGAAATCATCCTGTTAATCTTTTTTTATAGAACAATAATACTCTATAACATTCATATACCATAACTTATTCAGCCATTCTCCAACTGATGGATATCCACTCACTTTCCAGTTTCTTGCCACTACAAAAAGGGCTGCCACAAACATTTTTGCAATGTGGATCCTTCCCCTCTTTTATAATCTCTTTGGAATATAGACCAGTAGCAATACTGCAGGATCAAAAGGTACATTAAACTAATACTTATACATTTTTGTTTTCTTATGTTTTCTTATTTCACTTGATGCTCAGGGTATTGAATAGGAATGGTCTGACTTGAGATGAGTATCTTGTCCAAGAGTTACAAATTCAGAATCAAATACCCCAGCCCTTCATTGTAGCATCTGTCCAGCTCTCATAACATCCATTCTCTCATTGTTAACCAGTCAAAGTTGATTTTAATTCATCAGGCATAATTTTTTCTCCAAAGGTTCTCTCTCTCTCCAAACATTCAGAGGCCTAAAAGGTTCATCTAGTTTCTAAGAGTATCACTGATCTAAATTTACTGATTATTTTCTAGCCATAATTAACAAATTGATTTTTAATCACTTAGAAACTATGTGTCTCAGACTTTTCATTCTTCACACCATGTTCTTTCCCAGTACAATGGCCAATAACTAGATTTTTAAAAATAGCTTCTTATTTTCAAAATACATGCAAAAATAGTTTTCAATATTCATTCTTGCAAAACCTAGTGTTCTGTATTTTTCTCCCTCCCTTTGTCCCATCCCTTTCCCTAGACAGCAAATAATACAATATATGGATAACTAGATTTTTGGAGGGCTTATAGTGAAGGGTGGAAGTCATGAACAAATACATACACACGTAGTTTAGTTCTTTTCAGCAGAATATGGTGCCATTTGGTGTGACCTGCAAGAGTGAGTGTGTGAATGAAAATAGACAACTATAACAAGGCACTGATACTCAGGGCTTTCTTGAAGGGAAGATAACAGTGAAATGATTTGCTATTGAAATTGAAAGCAAATCAACAATCTGTAATTCTGGAAAGCTAATTCACCCATGAACTATGTTTTTTAGAAGTTGCAGCAAGGGGCTGCAACTGGCTACTGATGGATTCCTGAGATGGATTTAATTCTCCAGTATCTTAGTTTCCCTTTCTCTTTTTCTCCCTGTTTCATGGACATTTTCCTGCACCCTTCTAGAAGTCAGTCAAAAAGGATAAAGAGAAAGGCAAACTCCACACTTTGAGGAAGAACAGATTCTTGTATTTGCTGGCAATCACCCTATTCCCACTCTTTCTGGTTTGCTGGTTTTGTAACATAGTCTTTTACACTCAAATAATAAAAGGGAACATTAGAGCAGCATTGAAAAAAATTCATTCAAATGAGCAGCCTTGTGTCTGAAACCAGGGATATGAATCTAAAGATTGACTAGTTAAGAGAAAATGTCAGTAAGTAAAGAGGGAAGGTTTTTTTTTTTTTTTTTTTTGGCCAAAAGATTAATCCCCTGGTGAAAGAGGTAACCATGGGCAAGAGCCAAAGGAGCACTGGGAATGGCCTAATAAAGTTTATATTAGAGCCCAGTCTCTGATGGTTTATTGCATGGTCACCTTGAACACGTTACTTATATCAGTAAAATGGGAATAATAATACTTGCTCCACAATAATGCTACATCACTCAAGTTGTCATGAGATTCAATGATATGATGTATGCAGTGGATTTTGTAATCATAAAGTGCTAAATAAATATAACTCTCAGTTTAGGCTAAGAAGGGGGTATTTTTGTTGTTCTTGGTTAGAGTCCAAAAAAGGGAATTCTTAGGCACTGTGTTATTATTTACTTAATAATTAGGTTATGTAATATCAAATCTTTCCCTTATGATTCTACTTCAAGAATATAGCTAATGAATAAGTTTTTCCATCTTCTTTTGACTGCCACAAACTAATTTGTGACCAAAGTTCCCATCCTGGAGAGTGATAGAAAAATAAAAGAAAAAATAAGAAGTTTACAAATTAATCTGCTTTCCTTTCCTTTCTTTAAAATCTGCTAAGACAGTAAAGATGCTAAACATGAGTAGATTTAATAGAAAATATCTGAATTCTGATCAGAGGTATGAGTAGGGAAGAAGTAGAAAAAGTGATGAAAAGTTGGATTTCTAAGACAAGGCCCTGGAGAATCATTAGCCAAGGGCAGTAACTGTTTGTAAAAGAAAAGGTGTGCTTAACTTGGAGTCCGTGAGCATTTTTTCCAGTATTTTGATAATTGAATTTAATAATAGATAAATTTATGTCATTATCTCTTCCATATCACAGGGATTAGGGTTATGGTGCCTCCACAATCTGGAAAAACTGCATAAATTTTTTTGGCCCTACCCTTCACATCAAAAGAAAACAAATCTGAATTTTTTCTTTTTTTAATGGGTGTCTACAGTAATTTATTGTAAAATTTATGTTGATATCATACAATACTATACATATATTTAATGCATTTATGAGTTTCTAAACTTTTTTCTGTGTCATCTACTAATCTTGGCACATCATCTGTGGCTTCTGCAAAACTTACCCAAAATTTCCATCTAATTTCTTATGCCAGTCTGCAGCATATCACACTCAAGATGGGGATAAGTTGTAATGTGGAAAACAAAACCGTACAGCAGTTATTCAGCATCAAACACTGTGGCAAGTGTATTATATATATCATGTCATTCAATCCTCACAACAATTCTGAAGGTAGGTGCTATTATTACACCCATTTTACAGATGAGGAAACTGAAGTAAACAGAGGTCATGTTGCTTGTCCAGGTCATACAGCTAGCAAGTGCCTGAGGCCAGATTTGAACTCAGGTCTAACTCTATCTATTCTGCCACACAGCTACTTCTCATTTCAACATAATTGACTTTTGTGTATTTTCTTTTTTATATTTAAAAACATTATCATGAGAAAAGATCCATGGGCTTTAGCAGACTGCTAAAGGGATCCCTGAGACTACACAGTCTTTGAAATGTGTCATTCATTGGTTTCAGACCCAAGGCTGCTCACTTGATTGAATTCTTTTCAAGGCTGCTCCAAGATTCCCTTTTATTATTTGAATGTGAGAAACTATGTCATTACCTTAGAGCTTTGGTAGTAATCTTAACTAGTAATCTGCTAATAATGGATCCAAAGCACTTAAGGAAGTAAGCAAGTAGCATCACTTTGGGAGAAAAGACAAGAAAAATCCCAGAAAAAAGATAAGAAATACTGAACCAGACAAAGCTATGTTCTTTGGGATGTGTACATGGGATATGCCTTGGGGACTCTCTGGGACTTGTTAAATTCAATGAGCTCTACCTAATTTTAGCAAATCTTAGTAAAAGAAGTGATATTGTCAAAAAGAAATTAAAAAGCACTAATAAATAATTTGAAATCTGAAACAAGAAACTAAAGATCTAAAGATTTACCACTGCTATTTACTGAGTAAGAGCTCCAAAAGAATAAATTGCATTTGGAATAGATACAGAAGGCTAAGAAGACACGTTTGAGAAGTGGATTTTGATATGTGGGCTACAATATAACATATGGGAAATTATTGGCTTGTAATGTAGCTTGGGGAAGGCACAGAAAAAATATGTCTATATATTTGAAAACTGATTTAAAAGCTAATAAACAGAAAATTGAGTTGGAGAGGGACAAAATTTCCTTAGAACATTGGCTCAGAGAAAAGCATTATCAGAGGAAAGATTGAATGATTCACAAATGATAATAAGAGAACATTTATAAAAGCTTATAGCCTCATACATTTGTGTACAGATATGTAAAGAATTGTCAGTAAACAGAATGAATATAAGATAGTAATAAGAATAGAAAAGTTCAGCCTCACAGATACAGTTAAAACTTTTGCCTAGACTCAAAGAAGTACTAATAATATGCATATAGATGTAAAGAGATATGCCTTATTCAAAAGGAACTATTAGATTAAAGAGATATATGAAATACATCATAGGTGAAAATTTACCAACATGGATAAATCCATGAATAGGAGAAAGGAATGATAGTGGAGATTATTAGGTTGATCATAAAATAGAAAGAGAAAAGAAATAATATTGTGGCAGGAGTATACTAAAGACCACTTGACCAGGAGGAAGAAACGAGCAATTTGTTTGGGAAACATCACAAATCTGAAATGGAGGCATGACGTAACAGTGTTTTGGGAGCTTAATTATTTGATCATCTGCTAGAAGATCATCTCCTCTCTGTCTCTTTTGTTTCTGTCTCTTTCCCTTTGTCTCTCTGTGCTAAAAACACTAGATCTTGAGAACAGATTTTTTTTCCTTCCCTTCTTGATATAATTTGATTCTTAAAATGGTAGCAGAAATGACGAGGAAAATTCTTATTCTCTATCTGATTCTGACCAGTAAGGAGGAACTAGTCATTGAAGTAAAAATAATGGGAACCTAGGCAATGTGTGACTAATGCTCAATTCTATGCATAGTTTAATATGCATATTAGATTTTTGGAGAATGAATTTCAAAGTGTTCAAAGAAAAGAAAGAAGTTTCTATGCTTTAAAATTTTGCAGTGGAAGTCAGCTCTTTAGAAAAGAGTTGCTCTCAAGAACAAAATTGTGATGATTTAAACTGATTCTGAAAAGGGGGAAAAAGGAGAGCTGTTTAAAGAAATCAGTGAAGAAGTACTGAGTAATCTTTTGATCAAATTAGATTTAATAAAGAGATGTACAAAAGAAGAAGAAAGGGTAAATAACTAAAGGTGAATAAAAAAATGACGTGATCCTGGAAGAATAAAAGCAGAAATTCTAAAACTTAAAATGGAGTAAAGATTGTCAGTGGGGATTAAAGACAGGAGAGTTCTTTGTTATTATCAAAGAGCTATTTAAAAATTTTTTTTTACTTATTCATCCTTTCCCTCTTTCTTTGATTTTTCAGAAATATAGCTCTAGTAGTGGTATCTTTGTAAAAGGACATGTATAATTTAGTAACTTCTGGGGCATAGTTTCAAATTGCTTTCCAGAATGGTTGGACTAATCCAACAATAGTGCATTGATGTTCCAATTTTCCTACAGTATCCTTGCCCTTAGAGGTATTAGTAAGTCATGGGAATTTATTAAGCATAAGGAGATATTATTATCAGATCTGCCTTTTAGGAAAATCCTTTTGGAAGCCACATGCAAGATAGATTGTAGAGGGGCAAACCTGAGGCAAACAGAGCAATAAGTTTATTTCAGGGGAGGGAAGATTTGGATAGTCTGAACTAGTATGGTGTCTGTCAGTAGAAAGATGGGGATATAGATGAGAGGTGCTATGAAGGCATAAATAACAAAATTTGGATAAGTGATTAGAATTAAAGTTTCCTAAGTAATTTTCTTTTTCTTTTTTATGGTTATATGTAAATTATTCTGCTTTTTCTCATCTTACTATGCATCAGTTCATAAAAATAACTTTTCCAAATCATTTGCATTAATTATTTCATATTGCATAATATTCTAGTATATTAACATATCATAATTTGTTCAATCTCTTCCTATTTATGGACATACCTGTTGGATCCCATTCTTTACTAAAACAGAAAATGCTGCTATATTTTATATATGTGGATCTTTTCCTCTTGTATTTGACTTCTTTAAGTAGTTGTGTCACTAAATGAAAGGTATATACAGATGAATAGCTTTTTTATATAATTCCAAATTGTTCTTCATTAGTCAGACTAGTTTATACTTCCATCAATAGTATATTAATGTGTCTGTCCTTCCAGGGCCTCTCCTAGCAACTGCTACTTTCCTTTTTTGTCATCTTTTCTGTTCTGACAGTTGTGAGGTACAATGTTAACTGATTTGATATACATTTCTATGATTATTAGTGAGTTGAACTATTTTTCCTCTGATAGTTTTTAATTATGCATTTGAAAATGTCTTATACATATCTTTTACTAAACTACTGGGAATGACATTTCTTATATACTTATATAGATTTTTAAATCTCTTGAATATTATTCCTTTTTCATAAAAATGTCTATGAAGATTTTCCTAATTATAACTGAATTTGTTTTGTTTATAAAAACTTCAATCTTATATAATTGAAATGATCATTTTATCTTTTTATATATAATAAACAACATTCTTTATAATTCTTTATATAAGGCTTTCTCTCATAACTATAATAGTAAATGGTTATCTCTTTCCTCTGTCCCTTTCCTTTTTTTAATATATAACTTTGATGTTTAGGCTATGTATTTATTTGGAGCTATAATTATCCTTTTTGTTTATTTATTTATTTTTGCTAAGGCAATTGGGGTTAAGTGACTTGCTCAGGGTCATACAGCTAGGAAGTGCTAAGTAGTGTCTGAGTTCAGATTTGAACTCAGGTCCTCTTGACTTCAGGGCTGGTGCTCTATCCACTATGCCATCTAGCTGCCCCCTAAGTAGCCTTTTTAAACTATGGCTTGGGGAGTTTCACTTTGATTCCTGGCAAAATTATAGAATGTATTTTAAAAGGAATGGTTTGTGACCATTTAGAGAAAGAAGCAGCAATCACTAATTATCAAGAATGGGTTATGGCAGACTAACATGAACAATTTCCTTTTAAAAATATGGTTGCTAGATTGATAGATAAAATGACACAATAAATATCACATTCCTAGGATTCAATAAAACATCTGAAAACGTCCCAATTATTATCCTTCTGGACAAGATGGAGAACTGTGAAACTGATGAGAATGTAGGAGGAATTTTTTGTCATGCACAAAATATATATTGAATAGTATACATTGGATAAGAGAATCAGAATTGGAAAAAACAAATGGACAAACCTTTTTTAAGTCAAACCATGGGCAGTTAGGTGGCACAGTGGAGCACTGAGCTTGGAAAGATTTATCTTTGAGTACAAATCCATCCTCAGACACTAGCTATGTGATTCTAGGCAAGTCACTTAACCCTGTTTGCATCAGTTTCCTCATCTGTAAAATGAGCTGGAGAAGGAAATGGTAAACCATTCCAGTATCTTTGTCAAAATAATAATAATAATAAAAAAACACCAACAGGGATCAAAAATTCTGACATGACCTAAAGTGACTGAACAACAAACCAAAGCACTGGTGCTAAATTTAATATGATAAAATTCAAATGTAACGGGTATAAATTTGATATTCTACACTTAGTCATCTGTATAAAAACAAGGTTGTGTGGAAAAAGCTCCTGGGGATATGGATGAATTGTAACCTCAATATTAATAGTGAAAAGTAGTCCCCTAAACCTAAAGCAATCTTAGATTTTATTAGAAGAATAGCATTCAAGTTAAGGAATATAATAATTATGCTATATTCTCTCTTATAGATGGAGTTTTATATTCAGCTCATGATCATATTTTTAGAAAAAGCATTATAACAGTAAAGTGGCTGAGGAGAAAGTTCCCAAGTTATGGTGAGGATTGGAAAATAAACTCAATTTGGATATTGATGGAATTAGGAAAGTAAACATAATAATATTTAAAACAAATAAAGATATTCATTGGTGGAAAGTTTCTTTTCATTTTCGACACTAACAATATTATTTTCTTCTTTCCTTTTTCTAATAAATTAACTAAAGATTTATCTATTTTGTTGAATTTTTCATATAACTAACTTTGTCTTGTTTATTACTACAATAGTTTTCTTGCTTTCAATTTTATTTATCTCCCTTTTTATTGTCAGAATTTCACATTTGGTATTTAATTGGGAGTTTTTAATTTGTTAGCTTTTTTAGTTGCAGGCCCAATTCATTGATCTTGTCTTTATTGTATTCAAGTAAGCATCTAGAGATATAAAGTTTCCCTTAAGAACAGCTTTGGCTGCATCCCATATATTTTGGTATGTCGTCATATTATTATTCTCTTGGAGGAAATTATTGATCGTATCTGAGATTTGTTGCTTCACCTACTCATTCTTTAGGATGAGATTATTTAGTTACCAATTAATTTTTGATTTATTTTTCCTTGACTCTTTATTACATGCAATTTTTATTGCATTATGAAAAAATGCATTTACTACTTTTGCCTTTCTGCATGTGATTTTGAGGTTTTTATGCCCTAATAAATGGTTTATTTTTATGTAGGTTCCATGTCCTGCTGAGAAAAAAAAAGTATATATCACTCAGTTTTTTCCAAAGGTCTATCATATCTAACTTTTCTAAAATTATATTTACCTTCTTAACTTTTTTCTTATTTTGTTGTTCAATTTATCAATTTCTGATAGAGTGAGGTTGAGATAACCCACTAGTTTAGTTTTGCTATCTATTTCTTCTTGCAGCTCTCTTAAATTTCTATATTAAACAATATATATCTAATATTCTCTCTTTGAGCCAATTTGATGAGATTAAAGCTCACACAATGCTTATCCCCTTCCCTTTTTTCTCTCAACTGTAATAGGTGTTTTTTTGGCTCTTCACATGGTATTATTTATCCCATTACCTCCCTTTTGCTCTTCTTCCAGTATAATCCCTTTTCCACCCCAGTTTCTTTTTTATATCAACACATTAAAGTCTAATTATACTTACACCCTCTAAGAATACTCCTAACAAAGATACAGTTCTCAAGAGTTAAGCATATCAACTTCTCACAGAGGGATGTACATTTTTTAATCTTTAAAAACAGGTTTTTTTTATTCCCTTTTTCCCTTTTGATTTTTCTCTTAAGTTCTGTATTGGAAGATCAACTTTTCTGTTCAGCTCTGGTATTTTCATCAAAAATAAATGAAAATCCCCTATTTCATTATATGTCCATTTTTCCCCTTAAAAGATAATTCTTAATTTTGCTGGATAGTTTATTCCTGGCAACAGTACAAGTTCCTTTGTCCTCTGGAAAATCATATTATAGGCCCTTTGATCCTTTAAAGTGGAAGCTGCTAGGTCCTAAGTAATCCTGATTGTGATTCCTTAATATTTCAATTGTTTATTTCTAGGTGCTTGCAGTATTTTCACCTTGATCTGATAATTATGGAATTTAGCCACAACATTTCTTAGACTTCTCATTTCAGGGTCTCTTTCAGGATGTGATTAGGGAATTTTTTCAATGGCTATTTTACCTTCTAGTTCTAGAGCATCAGGAAAGTTTTTCTTGATGATTTCTTGAAAGATGTTGGCTAGGCACTTTTTTTTTCCATCATGGTTTTCAGGTGGTGCAATAATATTCAGATTGACTCTCCTGGGTCTATTTTACAGGGCAGTTGTTTTTTCCTGATGAGGTATTTTACATTTTCTTCTATTTTTTTTCTTTTTTTTTTTGGTTTTGTTTGATTGATCCTTGAAGTCTCATTGAGTCATTCACTTCCTTTTGTTCAATTCCAGTTTTTAGTAAATTATTTTCTTTAGTTAGCTTTTTAAATCTTCTTTTGCACTTGGTCAAATGAATTTTTAAATGAGTTGTTTTATTCACTAGATTTTTTTCCATTTCAAAAATTCTAATTTTTAGCACCAGCTCTGAAGTCAGGAGGACCTGAGTTCAAATCTGGTCTCAGACACTTCCTAGCTGTGTGACCCTGTGCAAGTCACTTAACCCCAATTGCCTCAGCAAAAAGCAAAAAAAAATCTAGTTTTCAAGTTGTTTTCTTTTTCCATTTCACCCAAACTATATAAGTAGTGATTTTCTACAGACAATTTCTGTGTTTCCTTTCTCAGAGCTCTCATTTTCTTTTCGCATTTTCCTTCTAACTCTCTTTTAAGATCCTTTTTGAATTCTTCCAAAAGAGCCTTGTGATATGGATGAAGATTCAGCTGGACATGTTTTGCCTTTAGTACCCTCAGGTTTGATGTCTGTTCTTCTCTGTCTCCAAAAAGCTCTCTATGGTCAGAGTTCTTTTTGCTTTTTTGCTCATTTGTAAAGATTGAGGTCTGCTCTTAGGGTAAAGAGATTGGCCTAAGCTTCCCCTACAAGTGACAGTGGCTTCCCACTGCCCTGGGGCCAGTGCTGCTGGTTTCCTTTCCATGCTGGGTGGGCATGGCCAAGTCCCACTTATTCTTGGGTTCAGGGACTCACTATTTACCTTCTATAATTGCCTTAGAGGTCTCACAGCTAGTCTGCTGAGCCATTGGCTTCTGAACCAGGACAGAATAGCCACTGCTGCTGTGTTTTGGCTATAAACCTCCCACTAGATTTTCCCAGGGACTGAAGCCTTTTTCCCCCATGGGTCTCCCTGCACAGTGCAGTGCAGTGCCTGTGCTGGGCTGCAACCTCCTCCTCCCCTCACCCAATTGAGACAGACCTTTCCTCAACTTCTTCCAAAACATCTTCTGCTGGAAATTTGTTACACTCCAAATATTTGTGGGTTCGGTCACTCCAACACCCATTCCAAGGCTTGGTCTGGTGTTGATCTGAGGTACACCAAGAAGAGCTCAGCCCAAACTTGTCTACTCTCTGCCATCTTGGCTCTGGCCCCATTATCCAATTTTCTAAAAGAAAATCTATTCCCTCCCTTCCCTCTACTTTTTTCTATTGAGTTTGGTGTATTTTTATGCCAAGCCATTTGTTTAAATTTCAACTTTCTTTGACTCTTTTAGATGAGTGACATTTATATAATGATTATTCCCACTTTTCCCTTATGTTTGTATTTTCTTCCTACTTCTCCACTAGTACTCCTCTTTTTATCTTTCTTTTATCAATTCTAAATTCACCCCTTCCCCAGATACTGGTTTTCTTTTTTTTCAAATTTATTTTTTATTTTTAATAATTTTAAAATAAATGTTGTTTTAAATCCTCTCACTTTTGCCCTTCCTTCCCCACTTATTGAGAAGGAAAGAACTATGATATTAACTATACATATGAAATTTTGCAAAAAATATCCAAAGTAGCAATGTTGCAAACAACAACAAAGGAATTTACAAGTTAGGTTCTGATTTGCATTCAGACTCCATCAATTCTTTCTCTAGAGGTGAATAGTATTTTTCATCATAAGTTCTTATGAATTGTCTTAGATCATTGTATTGATAAAATTAGCTAAGTCATTTCTAATTGATCATTGTACAATGTCATTGTTACTATGTACAATGTTCTCCTGGCTCTATTAATTTCAATTTACAAATGTTCATATAAGTTTTCCCAGGTTTTTTTTTCTGATGGCATTCTGCTCATTATTTTTAATGGCATAATAATAATTGATCACAATCACATACTACAAATTGTTCAGTCATTCCTAATTGATGGGTATTGTCCCAATTTTCAATTCTTTGCCACCTCAAAAAAAGCTACTATAAATAATTTTGTACATAAAACTATTCCCTATTTCTTTCACATCTTTGGGATACAGACCAAGTAGTGGTATTGCCCTTTGGCCATAGCTCCAAATTGTTCTTCAGAATGGCTGAATCAGATTATAATTCCACCAACTTCCCATAATCCTCTCTATTTCTTGTTTGGTTACAATTTATTTCCTTATTCATATAAATGGCAAGCAATATTTTCCATTCTTCCATCCAATAAGTTTGCTTATTATATCATACTTTATGTCTATATCACATATCCATTTTGACCTTATGTTGGTATATGGTCTACTGTCTGTCAAACTGCTTTTTAGTTTTCCCAGCAATTTTTGTTGAATGAGTTATTGCTTCAGTAGCTTAGGTCTTTGGGTTTATCAAATGCTAGAATACTATGATCATTTACTACTATTATTGTATACCAAATCTATTCCACTGAGCCAATACTCTATTTTTTTAGACAGTATCAGATTATCTCAATGAAAACTGCTTTGTAATACAGTTTGAGATCTGGTATTGCTAGACCATCTTTCTTCACATTTTGTTTTCATTGATTCACTTGATGTTCTTAACCTTTTCTTTTCTGATGAATTTTGTAATTATTTTTTCCTTGCTCTATGAAGAATTTTTAATCATTTGATGCATATGGCATTGAAAAAGTAAGATAATTTAGGGAGAATTGTCATTTTTATTATATTGGCTCAGCATTTCCATGGTATATATAATGGAGAATCCACTAAAAATGATTGAAACAGTTAACACCTTTAGCATGCCTTCATTGCCTATTCTAATCCATTTCATAGAGCTAGGACTTCTAGTATAATATGGAATAATAGCAGAGACAGTGGGGATGCTTGTTTTCATCCTTGATGTTATTGCAAAAGCTTCTAGCTTATCCCCCTTTCAGAAAATGGTAACTCTTAGTTTTAGATACTGCTTATAATTTTAAGAAAATTATAGTGAATTTAAATTTTCTTTTTATTTTTGATAATAGTAAATTAGTTTTCTTCGACGATTAAATCTATTTTATTGTTTTTGTCATAAAACTAGCTCCTAGTTTTATTTATAAAGTCATTGGTTTTTATGCTTTCAATTTTATTAATCTTTCACTTTCAGAATTTTCAATTTGTGGTAATTGTGAATTTTTAAGGTTATTTTTTTCTATTTTTTAAGTTGCATGTCCAATTCATTTTCTTCTTTTTTATTTTATTCATGTAAGCATTTAGAGATATAAATTTTCTCATTTTGTTGCATCTCAAAAAATTTTCTCATTTTGTTGCATCTCAGAAATTTTGGTATGCTATCTTCTTGTTTTCATTCTCTATAATGAAGTTATTTATTATTTTCGTGATTTGTTCTTTGACCCATTCATTCCTTAAAATTAGATTATTTAGTTTTCACTTAATTTTTAATCAATGTTTCCATGGCCCTTTAATGAAAGTGATTTTTATTTCATTATGATTTGAAAATTATGCATTTAAGATTTCTACTTTTCTGCATTTGATTGTGAGATTTTGATGTTTTAATACATGATTGGTTTTTGTGAAGTTATTATGTGCAGCTGAGATAAATGCATACTTTCCTGGAAGGTAAGGTAGATTTCTCTACACAACTGTTATTCTTTCCCTCTTTAAACAAATTCTGATTAAAGTAAGATTTAGATATTTCTTCACTTCCCCATCTTCCCTCTCTTTAAAAGCTCTTTCTAGCCTTTTATTTGAAATAATTAACCCTTGTCAACTTCTTTTTTCCTCCTTTTGCCCAGTGTATCCTTCTTTATCAATCCTTCATTTTTTTTTGAGATTAACCCATCACAATCAATTCATACTCATTCTTTCTATGTATGCTCTGAAGTACTGTACTGATAAAGTATTTAGAAATTACATATATCATTTTTACCATATGCAAATATAAAATGTAAAAAATTAACCACGTTAAGTCATTTATGATTTCTCTTTCATGTTTACCTTTTTATGTGTTTTTTTAAAGTTTTTTGTTTGAATGTCAAATTTTCTATTCGGTCCTTGTCTTTTCATTAGAAATGTTTGAACGTCCTTTATTTTGTTAAACATCCATTTCTCCTCCCAAAGAATTATTCTCAGTTTTGCTGATAAGTTATTCTTGGTTTTGATCCCATGTCCTTTGCCTTTGGGAATATCATATTCCAAGTTCTCCATTCTTTACATAAAAAGGAACTAAATCTTGTATATTTCTGATTGTAATTCTACAATATTGTTTTATGAATGTATTTTGGTTCAGATTCGCTCCTGTAAATGACACTAGTGTACACCAGTTAGAAAAGAAAGTAACTTTTAATTATATGATAAAAGGAATAGATTGCTTGCAATAACATCCAATACAGCAAATAATACAAAATAAACCAAGTATAATAAGTATAAGAATAAGGATAGTAGAGAAAGATAAAGAGGGAGAGGGAGAGGGAGAGCACCAACTCTTGAAATCTCGTCTGGGGAATCCCGGTTCAACAGCCTCTGAGTCCCGAATGGGAGGGTCCCAGGCAGATTGTCATCTCCGTGGGTGAGATTCCGGAGAGGCTTAGAGGCTTGCTAGTTCATATAGGTCTTGAGACAAAGAAGGCACATTGCCAACTAGTCTAGCAGTTGGAATCTTGCACTTGTGGCAAGGACGCAACCAAAGAGGGAAAACAAGTCACTTTATCATGTGAAAAGTTATGGCTTGGACCAAGAAACAGACCGTCCTTAAGACATATTTTAACAAAGTTATGCGAGAAGGGAGTAGCCGAGTCCCTTCAAGCATAAACAGTTCCAGGAGGGGCTAGTTCCTGGAGTCACTACCTAGGTCTGTTAACTTGAGCCGAGTCACAAAGTTCACATAACGGTCACATTCTCACGGACCTGCAATTTAGTCCTGGTTCTCATATAGGTTTGAGTGAACTTATTTCATATAAGAATTCTAATTCTTTATTCAAATCTGTGTTTCTTTCTGACAGCTTGCAATATTTTCTCCATTTGTCTATAATATTTGTGGGAGTTTTCATTTTGGGATTTCTTTCAGGAGGTGATTAGTGAATGTTTTCTATTTCTATTTTTCCTTTGGAAACTAAGTTATTGGTAAGGTCCCTTGACAATATCTTGAAATTTGCTGTTTAGGTTCCCGCCCCCCCTTTTTATCATGGCATTAAGTTGTCCAAAAATTTTAGAATTATTTCTCCTTGACCTATTTAACAAGTTGGTTATTTTTTCAATGAAAAGTTTCATATTTCCTTTTATATTTTTCATTATTTTGACTTTTATTGTTTCTTAATACCTTATAAAGGTATTAGCTTTTAGTTGCCTAATTTAAATTTTTAAGGACTTCTTTTATTCAATAATGTTTTATACTTCTTTTTTCATTTGGGTTATTCTGCTTTTCAGAATACTTTTTCTTCAGTCTTCAATGAACTTTTCGTGCTTCTTTTGTCATTTGACCTATTTTATTTTTTTCCCTGAGGCAATTGGAGTTAAGTGACTTGCCCAGAGTCAAACAGCTAGGAAGTATTAAGTGTCTGAGACAGATCTGAACTCAGGTCTTCCCAACTTTAGGGCTGGTGCTCTATCCACTGTGCCACCTAGTTGCACCAACCTATTTTACTTTTTACAATGTTGTGTAATTCAATAGTTTTTATGTCTCACCAAGATATTTGCTCTATTTTCATAACTTTATCACTCATTTCTTAAGCAATTTTTCCTTTTCCTTTCTTATTTGATTTACAAAAATATCTTTTGGGCTCTTCCAGCAATTCTTGCTAGGCTTGTGTCCATTTCAGTGATTTCTTTGTGGTTGTAGCTGTTTGTTTGCGTCTTGATCTTCCCTGTCACCACAGTAGCTTTTTATGATCGATATCTCTTTCTTTCTTCCTTTCTTCCTTTCTTCCTTTCTTTCTTCCTTTCTTCCTTTCTTCCTTTCTTCCTTTCTTCCTTTCTTCCTTTCTTCCTTTCTTCCTTTCTTCCTTTCTTCCTTTCTTCCTTTCTTCCTTTCTTTCTTTCTTTCTTTCTTTCTTTCTTTCTTTCTTCCTTTCTTCCTTTTCCTTTTTTTAATTATTTGCTTATTTTCCACCCTATTTCTTGATTTTTAACTTCATTTTAGAGTTGTGTTCTGCTCATAGGATAGAGGAGGGACTGTTCCAAGCTTCAGATTTTTTGTGCTACTATTTTTGAAGTGAGTTCTGAGGGTCTATAGGCTTTGGGTTCTTCTAGGTGGGTGTGATCCAAGGAAATTTGTGGTCATTGTTCTTTGCCCTGTGCTTTGGTCTTTATCCAGGAAGGAACTTTGCTCCCTCAGAACTACAAGTACTAGCATTCCTTTTGGCCCTGGAATTGTGTTGCTATCCTGAATCTGCAAAAGTTAGTGGTCCTTTCTGCCTTGGAATTAAGACAGAGTCCCTCTGAGGGTCTGCAAGCATTTTTCTCTGCTGTAGAACTCTGATAAAACCCCAGTTCTCCCGTGGTCACAAATGCTAGTGCTCCTCTTCACCTTGCAATTGTAACTCAGAATGTTGTATAGTCAAATTAACAGGATTTTACACTCAATACCAGTAAAATCCTTGTAATCTCCTGACAAGCTGCCTGGTTTCTTTACTGTGTCTGGACTGAGAGCTCCTGAAACTGTGGCTTCTTCTTTCACAGCTACATCTAAGGCCTACTGCAATTATTTCCATGGAGTATGTTATGTTGGCTCCTACCCTGTTCTCACAGATCTCTCCTGACAACCTTCTAAGCTATCTTGATCTGGAAAAATTTCTCACTTCAACCTTTCATTGGTTTTGCCATTTTAAAATTGAATTTGAGGCATTATTTTAAAGTTAAAATTTTTAACTTTTAAATTTAATTTCAAGTTTTAAAGTTATTTTAGGATAGGAATGTTGGGAAAGTTCAGCAGAGTTGCTGGTGGTATTCCATCATCTTGGCTCAGCCCACTATCATGTTTTTCTTAATTCCTCAATGCCCTTTGAAAAGATTAAGATTCTGGAAGAACACCTGTTTTTTTTTTTTTGTTTTTTTAGAAAGTTAGCATTACATCATCATACCAAATCCTCAGATAAATTTATTTCTTGGAGTTTCTTTGGACCCTTGAGTTTTTATGGTGTCCTATTAAACTCTGATTTTCTATCATTCTTTATTAAAAATCTATTTTCTCCCTGTAGATTTCTACTCAGATTTAATTAGATATGTTATTCTTGGATATAAGAGCATATATTTCAGTTTGAAATATTATTTTATCATATCTCATCTCAATTTAATTTATTTAACTTTTATGAAAGTTTTTCATTTTCAAAACATATGCATAAATAATTTTCGACATTCATCCTTGCAAAACCTTGTGTTCCAAATTTTTTTCCTCCCTTTCCTCCACCCTTCCCCTAGATGGCAAGTAATCCAATACATTAACATATGTTGCTAATTGAGCAATTCATTTATGCATATTTTCACAATTAACATGCTGCACAAGAAAAATCAGATCAAAAAGGAAAAAAAAATGAGAAAGAAAACAATGTGCAAGAAAACAGCAACAAAAAAGTGGAAATACTATGTTGTGATTCACACTCAGTTCCCACTGCCCTCTCTTTGAGAGATGGTTCTTTCCATCACAAGACCATTGGAACTGGCCTGAATCGTCTTATTGTTGAAGAGAGCCACATCCATCAGAATTGATCATCATATAGTCTTGTTGCTGTGTATAATGATTTCCTGGTTCTGCTCATTTCACTCAGTATTGGTTCATTCACATTCCTCCAGGCCTCTCTGAAATCATCCTGCTGGTTGTTTCTTACAGAACAATAATATTCCATGACATTCATATGTTATTCAGCCATTCTCCAAATGATGGGCATCCATTCAGTTTCCAGTTTCTAGCCACTACAA
The DNA here is from genome assembly GCA_023553655.1 of Myrmecobius fasciatus. Taxonomy (NCBI): domain Eukaryota; kingdom Metazoa; phylum Chordata; class Mammalia; order Dasyuromorphia; family Myrmecobiidae; genus Myrmecobius; species Myrmecobius fasciatus. Next base: position 57,385 of record JAJPUD010000233.1, on the reverse strand, counting down.
AAAGGGCTGCCATAAACATTTTTGCACATGTGGGTCCCTTTCCCTCCTTTAAGACCTCTTTGGGATATAGACCTAATAGAAACACTGCTGGATCAAAGGGTATGCATAGTTTGATAGCCCTTTGGGCACAGTTCCAAATTGCTCTCCAGAATGGTTGAATCCATTTACAATTACACCAACAATGTATCAGTGTCCCAGTTGTCCCACATCCCCTCCAACATTCATCATTATCTTTTCCTGTCATCTTAGACAATCTGAAAGGTATGTACTGGTAACTGAGAATTGTCTTAATTTGCATTTTTCTGATCAATAGTGATTTGGAGCACCTTTTCATATGACTAGAAATGGTTCTAATTTCTTTATCTGAAAATTGTCTGTTTATATACTTTGACCATTTATCAAGTTGGAGAATAGCTGGAATTCTTATAAATTCGAGTCAATTACATATTTTAGAAATATGGCCT
>JAJPUD010000233.1:6785-56821 GCA_023553655.1 Myrmecobius fasciatus | reverse complement strand
TAGCCCTTTGGGCACAGTTCCAAATTGCTCTCCAGAATGGTTGAATCCATTTACAATTACACCAACAATGTATCAGTGTCCCAGTTGTCCCACATCCCCTCCAACATTCATCATTATCTTTTCCTGTCATCTTAGACAATCTGAAAGGTATGTACTGGTAACTGAGAGTTGTCTTAATTTGCATTTTTCTGATCAATAGTGATTTGGAGCACCTTTTCATATGACTAGAAATGGTTCTAATTTCTTTATCTGAAAATTGTCTGTTTATATACTTTGACCATTTATCAAGTTGGAGAATAGCTGGAATTCTTATAAATTCGAGTCAATTACATATTTTAGAAATATGGCCTTTATCAGAACTTTTGGATATAAAATTTTTTCCCACTTTATCTGCATTGATTTTGTTTGTACAAAAGCTTTCTAACTTAATATAATCAAAATTATCCATTTTGCATTTAATAATGTATTCCAGTTCTTCTTTGGCCACAAATTCCTTCCTTATCCACAGATCTGAGAGGTAGAATATCCTTTGTTTTTTTCCAATTTGATTATAATATCACTGCTTATATCTAAATCATGAACCTATTTCAATCTTATCTTGGTATATAGGTTATTAGGTGTGGGTCAATGCCTAGCTTCTGCCATACTAATTTCCAAATTCCCAGCAATTTTTGTCAAATAAAGAATTCTTAGCCCAGAAGCTGGTATTAAATAGGTTACTATAGTCGTTGACTATTGTATCCTGTAAACCTCTCCTATTCCACTGATTGACTATTCTATTTTTTAACTAGTACCAAATGGTTTTGAAGACTGCTGCTTTATAATATAGTTTTAGATCTGGTACATCTGGGTCACCTTCATTTGCCTTTTTTTTCATTAATTCTCTTGAAATTCTTGACCTTTTGTTCTTCCAGAACTCATTTCAATTTTAATCAAAGTTGTCAATTCTTGTATGATAGTGATAATGATTCTTTGTTACTTTAACTCCTTAATGTTTGCATTTGTTTTTCTTCATTGTAGGAAATTTATTTTTTTATTTATTTTTGCTGAGGCAATTGGAGTTAAGTGACTTGCCTAGGGTCATACAGTTAGGAAGTGTTAAGTGTCTGAGACCAGATTTGAACTCAGGTCCTCCTGACTTCAGGGGTGGTGCTCTATCCACTAAGCCATCTAGCTGGCCTATTGTAGGAAATTAAAATTCTGACTTTGACATTCCTAGGCTTTTTTTCTTTTCACTTTTCTTTCAAGAAGTGATTGACGGATTCTTTCTATTTTTCATTTGCTCTTGATCTGGGCACTTTTTATTTATGATATTTTAAAATTTCATCTCCAGGATTTATCTTAATTATAGTTTTTTGAAAGTCCAGTGATTGTGAAATTATTCTTCTCTGATCTGTTTTCCAGATCAGTTGTTTTTGACAAGATATATTTTCTTATATTTTTTCCAGTTTTTGGATTCTGTTTTAATATTTCCTGCTGTTTCATGGAGTTATTGATTTCTGTTTGGTCTATTCTAGTTTCCAGTGATTCCATTTCTTGGGGAAAATTTATCACTTTTTTTCTTAAAGTATGTGTTCTTCCCATTTTTTTTTAGCTTTTATCATTTTTAAATATCTCATTTCATTTCTTTTTCTTTTTAATTAAGATTCATGTAGCCCATATGTAAAATACATTTTATTTTTACTTTAAGTCTCTTTTTATATTTTTATAGAAGTTGATTTGCCATATGTTTTGATACTGGATAGTGTTTTCTTTAATTTACTCATTTGTCTAGCATTAATTCCTAAATTTAGGCTTTTATCAGGGCCAGGTTTTCCTCTCTGACATGCTTTTGAATGGTGTGATTCTTTCCCATCTCATCTTGTCCTGGACCTCTGCGTTTTTCTCCCTGAAAGACAGTACCTCTGATAGTACCTGGAACTTTGTGAATAAAGTAAATAAAGTATGCAGCAGAGAACCAAAGAACAATTTATAAGAAAGTAAAGAAAAAATGGACATTCATGAATATATTTTCTTCTACTAATACATACACTTTCTTAATCTGGTAATTTGTTGTTATATATTTTGAATCCTTCTTGATGATGTTCTGGGCACAGGACAATGTTCTCTTTTGTTTTGCTTTATTTTATTTTGTATTCCTTTTCTGTTTTTCTTTTTTTTTAAATAAAATTTAAAATAAAGAAAACAAAAGAAAGTGGGTTCCACAGTATCGCCAAGAAGAGTGTGAACTATATAAGAACAACAATTGTCATGAGGAAGAAGGATTCTACCTTCTCCCCTTATGCTAGCAACTTGGAGCAAAGTCTTACTTGTTCTTTGCTGGTTGCAGCTGTGCATATGCATATAAGCTGTTTTTCAAGAGCATAAAAAGTAGTTATGTTCATAAACTACTTGTTCCTTTTTGAAAATAAGGTGTTTTCTCCCATGGCCTAGGAAATCATTGTTAGTGAATACATTTTTATTGCTGCATTCTTGACCTTTTTCAATGTGATAAAACTTAATATTTTTTAAAACCCAAAATGTTTTCTCCTTAACAACCTTGCTGAGCTGATTCATAATACTCTCTTTTCTGAACACTTACCTTTTCTTCTTTGAAAAATATACTTCCTGATGTGTACTTTAGCTTTGAGATAAAACTGCTCTCTGTACATTTGTCTTTTCATGTCTCTCCCTGAGAGCGATTATGGACTCTGACATCTTTTCTTCTTAAGCCTCTCATGTGGCTTCTTGTTGTACTCAGTACTGTAGGTTGTCTAGGTGTAGAATATTGCCTTGAATTTCTGGCTCTTTTTTGAGCCTTTTTTTCAGTCCCTAAGTTCCCATCAGAACCGCTTCAGATGTACCAGGGTTATCAACTCATTCTGTGAATACTTTGGTGTCTTCCCATCCTTGGTACTTCATGTTGATATTATATATAAAAAAAGAAGAAAAGAATCCCTGAGCAGCTTTTGACTCTAAGATCTTTGTGTATTCCCTTAAAATTTCTTTTCTGGAACTCAGCACTATGATGTTTGCTATAGCTCCAGACGTTTATCCTCTCTCCCCTTTTTTCATTTTTGATTCAGAAAGCCTAAACTATTCAAGTATTTTAGTGTGAAATTAGGCACATATAAATTGCTTTTTAACAATACTTTATTTTTAAAAGAATGCAAGATTAAGGTGCTGCATCTGTTTTTTTTTTTTTCTAAAAAGCCTTGAGGGTACATCCTTTCAATGATAATGAGAAAAAAAATCATCTTTTATTTGCTTTGATTAAAAACAGCAGCCTTCCCTGCTGTCAAATAACTCACCTGGGTTTCACTTTACTCATTGCCAGAAGTAAATAGATTAGGAAAGCATCACAATGAGCTTCATTCAGAAGATCAAGGCACTGGTATCCTAAAGGATCCAGTCCCTTCAGGGCCAAGAATCAGTGGAGCTATAAAGATCACACTCAGCTAGTACTTTCACATCTTTATTCCCAGCCATCTGGGCTGATAGTTGTTGACACTGACAAGGGACTCCTGTTATGCAGTCAAGCTCCCAAGGCTGCACCCAGCCTATACCCAAAGTATATCTGCTATATGTGATGCACAAAGGAATATGGATATGCCTCTTATTTTAATTTTACCTGAGAGCTTGAAGGCCAAAGAAACTTTGACAGCTACGTCAGGACTAAAAATGATTAGACTCAATCATTATCAATGCCAGTCACCAAATACAAGGGATGTAGGATTTTTGAAGATATGGCATTGGGGTTTGAGGGAAGAACAAAAGAAGGGGATGAAGAAATGAAAAGATAATCTGATATTTATGATCTTCTAAAGATCATACTGGCTTTGGAAATTTAGTATTATTTTTTCTTTTTTTCATGAGTTTTATTTATTCTTTTTTATTTTTACAGTCATTCCTAAAGTTCCTTCTCTCTAAGCTATTAAACCTTCCCATAAAACAAAAAGAAGAAAGCTCAGGCTCTGTCACTTACTACCTGTGTAAACTTCATTTAATCTTTTTGCTCCTCAGTTTCCTTAATTTCATTCTTCTTAAAATGATAGGATGAGGGGCAGCTAGGTGGTGCAGTGGATAGAGCACCAGCCCTGAAGTCAGGAGACTGAGTTCAAATCTGGCCTCAGACACTTAATACTTCTTAGCTGTGTGACCTTGGGCAAGTCACTTGACCCCAATTGCCTCAGGGGGAAAATGATAGGATGGATGAACATATTCTAGCTCTAAATCTATGCTATATTTATAACATCTGATAGATTCCTAGACTAGGCTCACTCTCCAAGAAGTAGAGTACATTTTCCCTTGAGAAACAAAGTTTAAGTCTTGATAGAATGATTGACCAGAGCAATGGGAACATGGAAGATGGTGCATTGTGGGGCTTGACACTATACTAAACTTGAAAACAATTTTTAATAGTAGTAGCATAAGGAGCAGTAACTGAGAATCACTTTTCTTTCTGAGACCATGGGGAAAATAATGGAAAACAGTGGGACCTGCCAGCAAAGTAGAATGCTTTTTATTAGCAGCTTTTTGTGGGTTTGGAGTGCTGCTAAGATAAGATGTAATATAGGGAATATGAAAGATATGATTATTCTCAGTCTTTCTCTTCACTCCTTTAGCTGCAGATGATTGATGCATATTTCTGAGGTCAATTATTTATTCTAACTTGTAATTTTCATCAATCTAATTTATTTCTTATAACATCTGTGGTAAACCTCTATTTGTATTTTCTTGTGCTCCTATGTACAAAGTCTTTAGTTGATGAAATATCGCTGGTCTTTTTAGCCACATAGAACAGTGACCAGAAAGTTTTCTTCCTTCACTCCCATCCGGGAAACCCAATTTTTGATGCATTGTTATGTAATGTGTCGCAATGTTATATTTTGAATTATTTATCTGCTTTTTGGATTCTTTTTTTGGTTTAGATTAATTTGTTGTTGTTATCTTTGTTTTTGATTAATGATATGTTACCAAAAGCAGAACTTTTTCTTGGTGGTGGTTGTTGTGGCAATTTGGATTAAGAGACTTGCCCAAGCTAGGAAGTGTTAAGTGTCTGAAGCCAAATTTGAACTCAGGTCTTCCTGACTTCAGGGCTGGTGCTCTATCGGCTGTACCACCTAGCTGACCCAAAAGCAGAACTTTCAAAGAAGAGTCTTGAATTCCCCAAGACTTGCAAGTCTGACTTTCATTGTGGGCCTATAGAAGGCTCCTGAGGCAGTTTTGAGTAGGAGAGGAAAAAAAAGGTGGTTGTAACTTTAATTTCACTTCCACCCTGACTTAAATCCTAAATATTACACTCTGATCTTGTAAATTAAATAATGACTTAGTTTTACATTTGACAGCTCTTTGAGGTCAGGAAAGTATTTTTGCCTTTCTTTGTTTTCCCAGCACTTAGCAAAGTGCCTGGAACTTAGTAGGTACTTAATAAATGATTTTCCACTTGGAATGACCCAATCCAATACAGCAACTATAGCTATGCAATGGATATAACATTTTGTCCTAGTATTCTCTTTCCTCTCTGCTGAGAGAATAGAAATATATATATATATATATATATATATACATATATATATATATGTGCATATATGTATTTTTCAGCCACATTAAAAATATATATTCAATGACTTGCATTCCAGCATGCTTTTAATTTGTTATTTATGCAATTAGTTTGTAGCTATTGTCTGCTGTTCTTTTAGGTCTGTTAATTTCACTCTATATCAGCTCATATAAATCTTCTGCTGTTTCTCTTTATTCCTGATTTCTTGCTATGAATAATATTACAGCAACAGATTTATTGCATATTGAGAACTCAATTAAAAAAGAGAAAATAAGATCTAAATGTTGGGAAAAGCTCAAATTCCAAAGAACTGTGCAATTTAAGGAAAAGATAGCTGTGATGGTGTATCTGGAACACATGGGTATGGTGACATATTAATAACCTTGAATTTACAGCACAGTATTTTTCTACAAGGCACAGAATGCTTAGCAGATATTAATTCATTTATTTTCCCTCAATTTAGGAAGCAGAGATAAAAGATATTTCCAACAGACTTATAGAGAAGGGTTAATGGAAACATTAATTAGACAATGACCATGAAAATAATAACTGGTACCTTAGCCAAGGCTAAGCCCCACAATATATGTGTTTACCTCTCTTCTCTTGGATTGATTTTTGTGGGACAGAGAATTTTAAACTTGTAGACTAAAGCTAAATGCTTATATTTTAGTGTGTCCACAGTATATTAAAAATACTTAGTCACCTCTTTTATTATTTTCTTCCTTCTCTTAGTTTTTAGTTTTTATATATCTTAGATTATGTAAAAATATTAAGGATACCTAAAATTGACCTGTGTATTCATGAGTTATAACAAAGCTCACTACTTTATAGTCATATATATGTATGTGTGTATATATATATGTATATTTAAAGTGTTATATATGAGAAGACAAAGAGGAGAGAAACAGAGATAGAGAGACAAAGATAGAAACAGAGAGACAGAGATAAAAAGAGTGATAGACACACCCACCCACAGAAAGACAGAGATAGATACCCACACACAGGGAGAGTATTCCTTTCTGATGACTCAGTATGGTGTGCATATAATGTTACATTTGAAAAGACAAAGAGGAGAGAGGCAGAGACAGAAATAGAGACAAAATGAAAAACACAGAGAGACATAGACACAGAAAGAATATTCCTTTCTCATGTCTCATTATGGTGTGCAAGTATCTCTGGATTCCAGAAATTTATGCCCAAAGACACAGCTGCCTATTACAGTTCCTAGAATAAAATAATTTGGGGAAGAAGGCAAAGCTGTGATGGACCAGTCTCCCAGGACTGCAGTTACCCCAGGTAAAGGTGTAACTCCTTCCTATGGCAAGGGAAAGGGCCATGTCAGGAGAAAGTCATCATGCAATAGGACCCCAAGGATGGTGGACCCAGGGAATTGATGTGTCACATTTTACCACTGGAGAGTTTTGAGGGGGTGGGTACAGGATCGCAGGGAGAAAACCCCTCCATTTTTACCATGACAGCAACCTTGAGCCAAAGTCCTGTTCACTCTATATTAGGCAAAAGCCTAGTTAAGCCTGCAGGGATGATGAATCTTATTCTCGGTAGGGTGGGTTATACAAAATTATCTGCTTAAAGAACTCAAGTAATGGGAGATTGTAGTCGCCTGTGGTTGCCTTGATGGGGACAGACCAAATGATTTTGATACAGCCTGCAGGTTGGATGTTCCCTACCCCAGCTTTAACATGGTAGAGTTTTAGTTTCTCCCAAACTGGAGAAGTTTTGAGCTTGATTATCGTCAAGGATCTGCTTAGATAAGTTCAGGGAAGCTAATTACTTGGTCCACAGGGTAATGATATTTTCACTAGAGAAACTTCTAAAGATGAACTAATTAGCTGAAGAGGGGTTACAATCTGAATCAGTGTAAGTGGTACCCTTGATAACAAATCTTGCTTTGAAATGAAATAAGGCTCCACATTGCTGTGCAGGGAATCTATTTGGGTTGGAGTTCAAAACTACTTATGATAATGTTATTAAATCTCACTTATTTAATTTCTCTAGCAAACCAGCCAGAATTTATCACATAACTTCATATCATATTGAAGTAAAATATAACATATTTAAATGTATGATATTAACAATGCATCAAGCAACAAATAGTATAAAGTGAGTGAATGAGCAGAAAAACATTTATTAGGTGCTTACTATATGGCTAGTACTGTGCTAGATACACATGTTTGACAATCCATGCCTTCAAGGAACTTATATTCTAAAGGGGGGACAAAATAGGTAGAGGAATAGTAGTCAGAGAAATCACAAGGATGTGGATAGAGCCAAACAGTACTTTTTTGACACATCATTTCCAAAATGATAGTGCTGGTTTGATTATAGTTCCCTGAGCAAGAGGTAAAAAGGGATGAGGAAATATTACATCATATGAAATCACCTTTACCAACCACCTACTTTCTCTGTCATTCCTGATTTCCAACCTTCTTAATTAATTGGGGTGTGACTCATTCTCATGTTTCTGTATGGTTTTATTTTATTTTTTGTGATCTATGAGAAAAGGGCTAAATTGAACAGGATTTGCTTCAGCTGACTACCAACAATTTTATTATCAGTGCCTTGACTGGTGCTGTCACTTGCCTACATTCCTACATCTGCAGCATCCTTGTATGAAGGAGGAGCTCTCAAGGGCTGCCGAGGTAGAAAAGGGAGAAGTTTTACTACTCTGCCCTGGGCTACTGTATCAGTCCTCAAGCCTTGTGTTGGCAGGAACAAGAAGTATAGCATCTGTGCACTATAGGCCATACCTCTGAGGCATTCCTGATAAAATAGCTTATTTTTCCTGATTTCCATCTTTCTTTAGCTCTGGGTCTTAACTGGTACTTCTTGCCCCAGCATTTCTTGTATGAACTGGTGTCTATCTACTTGGTCAATCCTTATATATTTAGGCCATAAAGATATATTGAATTTGGGGGACATCCTATATATGTGAGTGAGTGTGTGTGTGTGTATATACATATGTATGTATATATATATATATGTATTATATTTGTATACGTACATACATATATGTATATTCATGTATACACACATTTAAACATATGTATATATACACATATACATATATGCTTATATCTACAGACAGATGGCATAGATAGAATTGGATGGATAGAATTGGAGCTCTCTTAGGAATTAAGGTCTGAATTCAAATACTGTCTCTGAAACATATTACCAGTATAACCATAAGCAAATCACCAACTTCCTTACAACCCAGGCAACTCTTTAAAAGTATAACGTACAGATGAGTTATGATATGCATTAAGCAGATAGTTTCTTAACCCAAAAATCCTCTACAGAGATGGTCATGGGTCCTTAACAAAAAATGTACAAATATGTAAGACCTCATAGAAGCAGGTCTCTCTTAAACTTATAGCATATTTTTATCCTTGGAAAAGGCTTTGTATGTTGGGATAATGTAATCTGACTTTAATTATAAACTGCAATCTACCCAGAGTGAGCATACACTGATCAAAATAGTTTTATTCACTACTTATGGGTAGTTTTATATAATTTCAGTAGTAATAAAGGCAATATGGGTTGAGTACTAGAACTCTGAGTTCAAATAGGCAAATTTCTCTAAAAATTCTCTAAGTCATAGAGTTCTTATCAACTAAAATATTTAGGAACACTAATATCTCTGAGATAGACCATCAGAATCAGACTTTATAAGCACTATGTAGATATGTTAAAGTAGTAATATAACTTAGTGGATCATGGGCCAGCCTTAGAATCAGGAACACCTAGATTTGAGCACTGCTTCTGATGCATATTAACTGGGTGACCAAGGAAAAGTCACTAACCTCTCAATGCTGCCAAGAAATCTTCTGAGATTGTAAGACAGAGCAGCTGCTGAACTGCATCACTGAAAGGAGTTCTCAACATGGAGCAAAGTTACAAATTCAGATAAGCAAATTGAAATAAAAATCAGCTCTTAATAAGGAAAGCAGTTACCACTTAAACCAAGAAGCAATTAGCCTGGGAATAGCTTCCCCCTTTTTAACATAAAGTGACAAAAAGAATTCTGAGCTTGATATTTTATTAATTCATTCTTAAATTGATTTTGAAGAATATCTTTTCTGACAAAATGTGGAGAGCTAAATTGCCAATCTTCTCCATACACTTTCCAAAAAGTGGAATTTCTGCATTTTGCTACTATAAGTTTGTACACTTATTATGGAGAAGCTACTGCAAAATCATTAATTTTTGATGCTAGCTTTTTACCAGGCTCAAACACCACTGTTTGCAGTGTTCCCCCTGCCTCTACTCTCACTTGCTTAAAAAATGAAGTTATTTTTTTGTTTGTTTTGTTTTTGGTAACTTGTCAAGATTCCAGCATTGCACCTGATCCTTTTGAAATACATATGATTAGAAAAAGACATTTCTGACATTAAAAAAAAACCTCCCACAAAAACCTGACTTTCAACTTTGGCTCTGAATTGAGATTCCTGTTACTTTTGATGATTAAGAGATAGAGAAGATTTCTGCAACAAGTATCTCTAATAAAGGTCTTATTTCTCAACTATGTAAATAATTGAGTCAAATTTGTAAAAATGCATGTCATGCTCCAATTGATAAATGGTCAAAGTATATGAGCAGGCAGTTTTCAGACAAATCAAAGTTATTTATAGTCATAAAAATATTCTCACTATTGATTAGAGAAAATCAAAATATAAACAACTCTGAGGTACCACCCCATACCTATAAAAGTGGCTAATATGACAAAAAGGAAAATGGTAAATGGTAAAAGGGATTTGGGAAAACTGGGACCCTAATATACTGTTGGATTAGTGAAGTGATCCACCCATTCTGAAAAACAATTTAAAACTATATTCAAAGGGCTATAAAGTTATGCATACCCTTTGATCTAGCAATACTACTACTAGCTCTATCTCCCAAAGACATAACAAAAAAAGGAAAGACTTATTTATACCAAAATGTTTATAGCAGCTTTTTTATGATAACTAAAAATCAGAAATCAAAGGGATGCCTATAAATTGGGAAATGATTAAACAAGCTGTGGTATATAATTGTAATGGGGATAATATTGTGTTATAAGAAATGAGAAGCAGCTGTGTAACCCTGGGCAAGTCACTTAACCCCAAATGCCTCAGGAAAAAAAAAGAAATGAGAAGCAGGATGATTTCAGAAAAAAACTGAAAAGCCTTACATGAGCTGATACAAAGTGAATCAAACAGAACCAGAAGAATGTTTTACATAGTAAAGGCAAGATTGTTCCATGAAGAACTGGAGATGATATAGCTATTATCAGCAGTACAATGATCTAAGACAATCCCAAAGGACTAATGATGAAACATACTATCTGCTTCCAGAGAAAGGACTAAAGTGGATTGAGAACAGACTGTAGCATGGTAATTTTTGCTTTTTTCTTTTTCAAAATGTCTTCTTGTACAAAATATCTAATATGTAAATGTTTCATGTAATTGCACAGGTATAACCTATATCTGATTGTTACCATCTCAGGGAGGCAGGCAGAGAGAGAGATAGAATTTGGAACTTAAAACTTTTTTTTTCATAATAATAGCTTTTCATTTTCAAAATACGTGCAAAGATAGTTTTCAATATTCACCCTTGCAAAACCTGTGTTCCAAATTTTTTCCCTCCCTTTCTCCATCCCCTTTCCTAAATAGCAAGTAATCCATTATATGTTAAACATGTGCAATTCTTATATATATTTCCACATTTATCATGCTGCACAAGAAAAATCAGATCAAAAAGGGAAAAAAGAAAACAAAAAGCAAGCAAAAAATTAACAAACAAGTGAAAATACTACGTTGTGATCCACATTCAATTCTCATAGTCCTCTCTCTAGGTGTAGATGGCTTTCTCCATCACAAGTCTATTGGAATTGGCACCTCATTGTTGAAGAGAGCCAAGCCCATCAGAGTTGATTATCACATAATCTTGTTGTTACTGTGTGCAGTATTCTCCTGATATTATTCACTTCTCTTAGAATCATTTCATGAAAGTCTCTCCAGGCCTTTCTGAAATTATCTTTCTATTTGTTTCTTATAGAACAATAATATTATATAACATTCATATACCATAACTTATTCAGCCATTCTCCAACTGATGGGCATCCATTCAGTATCCAGTTCCTTGACTCTACAAAAAGGACTGCTACAAACATTTTTGCACATGTGGGTCCTTTCCCCCTTTTTATGGAACTCAAAATTTTAAATAAAAAAAGTTATTAAACATTAGAAAAATAAGAGATTAGAGACTATAATTTCTGGAGCAGCTGAAGAATAGAGTTAAAGGCTTTTATTTTTGTTGTGTTTTGGGTCTCAATACAAATTCTTGTTAAGATGAATTCTATGATTGCTAAGCACTAGCTTTAAAGTTACTAAGTTCTTTCCTCAAAGAAATCTTGTTTTAGGTAGTGGAACTATAATCATTCCCTTTTAAAAAGGAGGAAACAAGGTCTGAGATTAAGTGATTTATGCATGTTCACACAGCTCATACTTATGAAGCAGGATTCACACCAAGGAGTCCTGACTCCAGTCATGGTCTTTCATTGAGCTGAATATTGTGGAGACATTTAAGATCAAGGGGTCAATAAGTGGCAAATGAAAAATACTTAATCTTTTGATGGCAGGCAGTCAACAAACATTTATTAAGTGCTCCTATGTGCCAGAAAGTGTACCAGAAGATAAGACAGGACCAAAGGGGGCAACCAAAGGAAATGACTTATAGAAAATAAAGATGAAATTCCTCAGATCCAAGATTTAGAGCAATAAAAGACCTTGGACCAGATTTAATTCAATCCTCTCCTCCTAGATGACCAAACTAAAGTCCAGAGAGCTTAAGTGATTTGCCAAAATCACACAGCTAGTATGAAGAAATCAGGTCCTTTGAATGCAAATTCAATATTCTTTTTTTCCTATCTTATGAGAATTATCAAACAATATAATTTGATTGTGATAACTTTTTAAAAGTAATTTTGGATTTTGACTACAAATGAAGATAGGGGAAAAGATAGCAAAGGGCATTAGTTAAATATTGCACTTTTTTGAGGAGTACTCACTGGATACCCTAAGTAGCTAAAGATGTTTTGTTTGATTTATTTTAATTAGACAGAATTTTGGGGATTAGTGGGAAAAGGTTGAAGTGAATAGAGAAAGAGGTGAATAGAAACAGAATTCAATTTTACTGTTTGAGAACTTGTAAATTAAATTCTTACCAAGAACATTTTCACAAGACCAGTGCCTCTCTTTTTAGCAAAACAAGGTGGGTCACCTCCTACCCTGAGCTCAGAAATATCAATCTGTTTTCACAGATTATTCCCAGTGAAAAAATAAAAAAGAGGCTCTGAATGTGGGCCTGTGTACCACTGTGTTGAACAGAATCATCCTTTAAAGGCAATAACCATTCATCAGAAGAAGAATGCTTGTAACAGTTGCTCCAAGGGAAAAAACTACTCTCCAACCGTGCTTTGTAACCAGTTATGTTCTCGGTCTGTTTTTGCCTGGCTTTGGTTTCTACTGTGCTGTAATCCTCTGAAGCCAAGTATTGGCTTATTTTTAATAGTGATAAGCTCTCTTTTTAACAAGTCACTCATTCTCAAAGTTCCCAAGGACTGTTGTCAATTTTGTAGAAACATTTATCTTTCTGAGGCTGCTATTTGGGAAATGGAATGTGCCTGTTACTTGAGAAGTTGATTTTTGGGAGAATTTTTATTTATCCTTATTATTGGAAATCACAGGATAAGTGTCTGTTGATCACTATAGAATTAAAAATGAAGTTTTCACACAACTTTAAGGGGCTAGAAAAGGCTACAGAAAATACCTAGTTCAACTATCTAATTTTTACAGAAAAGGAAACTGAGGATTAGGGAGGCTAGTTGATTTGAAGAGGTAGAATTTGAATCCATGTCCTCTAGATGCAAGAGACAATGCTTTTCCCACAGAAACACTATTGCCTTCTCATTCATTTGTGGCAAAACAGATTAGTCTTATCCAATCTGCTGACCTTTTTCCTCTTTCCTTTCTCTCCTATATAATTTAAGGTATCATATCTTTAAATCTTGAGGTTCTATGCTTTCTATAAAATTTATGCCTGGTAAATAACAGAATCCATTCTTTGGGTAAGAACAATGAACATGTGCACTCCATTAGTTTCCATGAAATATCAAAATAATGAAAGGCAGACAGGTCCCCAGCCCTTGTTAATAAAGGATTTATGGGGGATATTAAATTTGGGGTGAGGGTCAATCAATCAACAAGTCCTTATTAATGACCAGCTTTGTGCTAGATATCAAATTGTTTTCTTCAGTCAAGGGGCTTTTTCTCCCCAAAGTATCATAACTTTCCTGTATAGCTCTCCTTTCTTTCCCCAATTCTTCTATCTTTTTTTAAAAGATCTTTTTTGAACTCTTCCAAGAAAGCCTTTTGAGCTGGAGACCAGCTCATATCCCCCTTTGACACTTCACCTGGAGGCAATTTGCCTTTGCTCTTCTCTTCTGGGAGTTCTGATCTTCCCTGTCTCCATGGTAGCACTCCATGATCAGAGCTATTTTTGGTTGTTTTGCTCATTTTTAAAGATCTGCTCCTAGGACACAGGGGAGATTGTACAATCTTTCTCTGCAGGGTGTCAGAGGCTTCTCACTGACTATGCTGGACTGAAGGTGCCCCAAATTCCCCACTACTCTGAGTGAGCCTGGCCAAGTCCTGTTTTTTATGCTGGTGTTTGAGACTCACAATTTGCCTTTTGTAGTTGCTTTGATGGTCCTCCACCTGATCCACTGGCCCTCTGAATCAGGACAGAGTAGCCAACACTGCTGTATTTCAGCTAAGAGCCTCTCACTTAATTCCCGGGGCCTCACTGAGGCCCCTCAGCACCCAAATTGTGACAGACCTTTCCTGAACTCCTTCTAAGATATATTCAGCTGAAATATTATTACACTTCAAATATATATATATGGGTTCTGTCACTCTTCATGTAGAGGCTTGATCTAGTGTTGATTCTGAGGGAAGCTGGGGAAAATTTAGGGAGTCTATTCTACTCTCCACTATATTGGCTCTGCCAGAGGGATGGAAGAATGAAAGTTGATTATATATCAAAAATCCATGATAGGAAAAAGGATTTCTGGAAACATTTCCAGGACTGATGCCCCACATAGTTTATTCCCTTCATTTTCCACATACAGAATTTGTGTTAGAAATAACTTTATGGCTTATTTAGTCCAATCTCTTTATTTTTTTAGTTGACAAAACTGAGGTTTGGAGAAATAAATAACTTGGCCAAATTAATAAAGCTTTGACAGAAAGTGCATTACAGCCATCAGCCCTCTAAATTATGGTAAAAGAAATGGGGGTTTTGAGCCTACAGAAAATCTAGGTTCAAATTACAGCTCTGCCATTAATTTAAGGTGTGACCTTGCACAAGTCATTTAAACTCTCTCAATAAATTGTGGTTCATGAATGTGATAGAATACTATTGTGCTGTAAGAAATGAGAAAAAAAGATTAGATTAAAGGAACTTGAAGAGATGTGCGTGAATTAGTATAGAGCAAATTAATTGGAGCAAGATGAATAATTAATATCAATATTATAAAAATGAACAATTTTGAAAGCATTTATAAACTGATAATGAAAGAAGCAGGATGAGGAGGACAATTTATATAACAACAGAGCTGTAATAACAAATAACCTTGAATTTGGAAGGACTATAATAAACCCAATGTCCAACTATAATTTCAAAGGATTGACAATGAAGCATGTTATCCACCTTTTGACATAAAGGAGATGGATTCAGGGTACAGAATATGATGTACATTTTGAACATGGACAATCAATAATTTTATTTTGCTTCACTATAGATATTTGTTGTAAGGGATCTATTTTTCTTTCTTTTTTTTCCAATGAAGTGGGTGGTGAGAGGGAGAGAAAATAGATTTCTGTTAATTAAAATATAAAACTTTAATTAAAAAATAAACTCTCTTGGCCTTCCTCTCCTCATCTGCAAAATTGCTTTGGCAATTAAATCAAGATTGATTAGGGAGTAATTAAAACATGCCACAAATATAGACCTAGTATATGTTGCTAGATTACAGGTTTCTCTATGACACAGACTGTACTCTTTGTATCTCTTCTTATTGTGCCCAGAAAAATGAATGTAATGCTCAAAATAATAAAATAAAATAATAATGGATATTAAAAAAACAAAAAACCAAGCCACTAATTTATCCTGTTTTAGTAGATTGCAATTTTCCTGAGGACCACGATTATAACCTGAAATTAATCATATTTCTCTAGATCACAACTGTTAGAGAATCAGAAGTCTAGGATAAAAATAAAAGATGTGGTCTTTCCCAGACTTTCTCTGGTTCTCCCTCTATTCAATGTTATACTTGTGGACTGCCATTTGAATTCACCATCTTTATTACGTAAGTTTTGGATATTGGGAAGCAGAAACCAAACCAATGATTTAACATATTTTAGATTTGTAGACAGACAGATGAAGTATATATCAAACACTTGCTTTCTGTTAGGAAGTGTGCTAAGTGTGAAGAGACAAGTAAAAGCAAGGAAGATAGTTCTTGCTATCAAGGAGCTTGCATTTTACTTTATTGATTTATTTATTTAAAGGAGCTTATATTTTAATGAATGGAGATAACATATAAAGGGGAGCTTGAGGGAATAGGGGAAATATGAGCTTGGGGATATGATTTAGAATAGTTGACTAGAAAGTGTGGTAAAGACCTGGTTCCAAGTCCAATCACAACTCAGTATGGTTTCAGGATTAGAGTCCAACATACCAGATTACATATTTTTAAGAATTAGGACTGTTTTATAGGTACTTTTGGCCCCTTAAGAGTCACATAATAAATGCTAATTTTTAAAGCATTCTTAATTATGTCTAATTGTATACCATATAAAATTAGTAATGATTTTGATTGGATGAATTGATATAGCTAATGTTTTTGTCTTTGGATATATATTTGCATGTTAGCCCATCTCTTTGTATTTGGGTATAAATTATATACTCATTGATAAGGGCCATGGGATATCAAAAGTGGATAGGACTAGTGACAGAGAAAAACATTAGAAGTTTGCTATACTTCTGGGCTGTCAGGAAACTATGGCAGGCAGATGAAATCTAGTACCTGCCTTTATTACTAATGAGGTACACCAATAAACTCTATTCAATTTTTTTAAAGAATATCACTTTGAACTGGGAAAAAAAACAGGAATACAAGAGATTTTTTTTTCCAAAATGAGCAACAATGGGATATGTACAATTTCGTTTATCTCATGATGGGTTCCCATAAGGATAAGAGAAAGACTTATTCATTGGCCTAAAATCCTATGTTATTTGGATGTGTAATCACTGAATTAAATGTGTTGCAATATGTGGGACTATTGATAGCCTCATTACATGCTCAGAAAAACAGAAGTAGACTCTACAGTAAGAAGGTGGTCACATTGATTCAGTCTTTAAATCCTGGTTTCCAATACTTTCTCTTCAGCTTTACAAAGCAGAAGGCTTCATCTGAACTTGTTGAACTGAAACCTAATGGAGCATTTGAAGAAATAAAATTCTCAAAATGGAAAAATGCCTTGCTTTCTTCATGGCTGGGTAGCTACAGATTGCGCCCAGTGAATTTTATCAGACTGAGTAAAATCAAAAGAAAACATGCCCCCCATACACCAGCAATATTCAATTTGGATCTGACAATAAGTACAAAAAATTGGAGCTTAAAGTGTAATAGTTTTGGAAAGTCACATAAATCTCCACAAAAAATACTTGGAAAAAAGATTCTTCTCTTTTCCCTCTTTTCTCTCCCTGCCCCATAATCACTGTTATTGACCAGGTAGGATTCCTGGGAAGCAGGTAGGTGGGTGGCAGGTACAGAGAATGGTTCTTTTGGAACAGGAAGTAAAGAAGCTTGGCTGTAAATGGGCATGGGTTGTGAAAAGTTTAGAGAGGACACTATATGCATTTGGTGGCATGGGACTGTTATGGAGACCCTATAGGCAGTGAAGTCAGTTAATAAGTCATTTATGTCTCTTTTTTCCCCCTAGACACTTTTAGCATCCCTTAGCCAAAAGGACAGCACTTTTCTATTATTTCCTATTGCAATGGAGTGTCTTGCCCAGGCCCCTTATTTTTGAGAAAAGAATCTACTGTTATAAATATGTTCCCTCAGACTTCTGTGTCCTGAGTTCAATTTCCTAAGGGTACAATTCTTTGCTGAGGTTCACTCCATTGTGTGATACATTTGTGTTTTTTATAGGTGTTTTGGGGAGAGAATCCTTTTGCACAAAAGGAATTAATCAAGTAATGATACCAAGTCCAGTATGAGAGATATTAAGAGAAGCAGGTCTCTTAGGCACCCTCACATATCCAGTCATACTATGTGCACAACAATAGACTATGAATATGGTTGGTCTGAACTAGGGGTTTTCTCTACTACCATATGATGTGATGAGATCTCTTAAGAGAGCATAAATAGTTAGAAAACCAACCAGATATATGGTTTTGGACAAGTGCCTTCACCTCCCCAGGAGCCATTATACTCATAAAATGAAGGTGTTGGATTAGATGAGATATGGGGTTCCTAATTTCTAATTTGACACTTTTTCTCTCTCCTATAAGTAAGATAAATATGCCTTGTTACTATCTTTTTTTGAGTTACTTTTATGCTATCCACAAATTATGCTGTATTTCTCTAAGGTAAATGAAGACTTTAATTTGCCAATCATGAATACCTGACATATTGATTTTTTTTATTGAACTTGTGATTACACTGACATTGTGAACTTTGATGAAGATAATTAAGTCTACCAATGCAGACAGGCATTTTCTGTGCAACTTTTATTTTTTAGAGAGTTGTAAATGTATTAAATGGCTGACTTAGGATCACATAGCCAGTATATATCAGAACCACAATTTGAGCTTATGTTTTAATTATTTGGAGGTTAGCTCTATATCTGTTATAATATGCTGGCTTTTGATGTGCCAATAGCCTAAAACAATTGAGTTTACTTAAAAACTAAACATATTGTTCATATTTTACTTATTCAATTTTGTAACATTTGCCCCCTCCAATTTCCATTTCAATTCATCCAAGGCTGCTCATTTTAACAGGCAACTAGCACACTTTTTAGAGAGACTCAGTTGAGAATTTTCCCTTTTTCTAATCTCTCTCTCTTTTTTCTCTCTCTCTGCATACACACACACACACACACACATTTTAAACATGTCAAATAATTTTTATTAGATACATACTGCCACTTCTCTCCCCTATCACCTATTGACCAAATTAGTGGTCTATATTATATTCCTGACTATTTTTACTTTTGTCTTTACTTTTATAGGCAATCTAGACCCTGCCAATCCAAAAGGATGATTTGGGCTTAAGCATTTCTTGAAGGGTAAAGGAAGAGGAAAAATAAGAAACTCAAATGGATGAAGAAAAAAAGGCATGTCTGGAATGGAGAATTATAGAATTCTATGAGTGCATGTCTTATTTGGGTTCAGAGGGTATTTAGAAATATGGTATTTGAAAATGTAAAGAGAACTCTTGCTATCACTAAAAGGTCCAGCAGTAACCACTCAGTGTAACATTTCCAATTCTGAACTCTTGATTCTGGTTTTTAACCTTTTAAGAGGGCAGTGGATGAACCCAAGCATGACTAATGGGTGCTAAGATCTTTTTATTCTCTGAATGCCTGTATATTTGTAACTGTCTTGTTTTCCAACTGTAGACACATAATATAACATACAAATACTGACACTGACTACATAAAACATTTTATGAATGTAAAATTTAACTGAATGTAAAATTTAGATAGTATTTATGTGTTCTTTCTCAAAAATCACCCTTTTCACTATTTCCCTGGGAAGCAGGGATGGGGAGATTACTGAATAAAATTATAATAGTTATAACTTTTAGACTAAAACTAACACAAATTAAAAAGTGGATAGTTTTCTTTGTGATGACACAGGCATTAATAGAATTTCCTTTACTTTGCTTTCTTCTAAACATGTTCTTTTAGATGCAGCCTTTACCAGGCAGGTTGTTTCTCCACAGCTGTGTTCCGCATGTTTCTGCATGTTATCTGTTTTCAATTCTTTCCCATCACCTGCTGCTTCCTCAGTTCTCCCCCTGACCTTTACCCTCTATGCTATTTTAAATCAACTTCTTCTAAGCTACAATTCACCTACCAACTATTATTAAGTTATTCACTATTTCATAACATCCTCAGAGGTTGAATATAGCTATCATGGGTAATGGAATTAGCACAAATTTTATTACTTTTCTTTTTCTGAATGCTTTTTCTTTTTTCTAAGATTGTTTATTTGTCCATTTAAAGCCAAATTGTCTGTTATCACAATCACTATCTCAACACTTCTGGTGTCTGTTCTCCTCACATTTTTTTAAACTGAGACTTTAAAAATATGTTTATATAATGTTATTTGCTTTTTTCACTCTTCAACTTTTCTAACTCTTCAACTAAAAAGTTGGGGGAAGGAAAGGCAGCCAGGTGGCAGAATGGATAGAGTGCTGGGCCTAGAGTCATCTTCCTCAGTTCAAATTTAGCCTCAGATACTTAATAGTTGTATGACTTGAGCAAGTCAATTAAATCTGCTTATCCTAATTTCCTCATCTATATAATGAGTTGAAGAAGAAAGTGGCAAACCACCAATATCTCTGCCAAGAAAACCTCAATTTAAGTCATGCAGAGTTGAACAAGACTGAAAGGACTGAACATCATCATCATCAACAACAGTAGAAACAAAAGATAAGAAAAGGAATAAGATCGAAACTTGGCTTCTGGCCCTGGCTCTTGTTGACCCTTGGTCAGTTAACAAAGCACTTCATTTGTGATGTATTAGGCTGAAATGGGATATAAGCCCAAATATATGTAGTACCTTAAGATTTTCAAATAACTTTACATAATTTTTCATTTGACCCTCAAAACACCACCATAATTTGTTTTATAGAGGAGGAAATAGAATCAAAAAGGTTAATTGGCTTATCCAGCATTACAAAGCTGGTAAGAATATGATGTAAAATTTGAGCCAGAATATTTTTAGCCTCAAATCTAGAAATCTTGCTACTACATTATTTAGTCAGTTGATAAACATTTATTATGCACCTGTAATATATTAGACATTGGGCTAAACACTGGGGATATATAGAATGGCAAAAGTCAATTCCTGTCCTCCAGAAGCTCACAATTGAATAGGGAATATAATAACAACAATTATCATTTATATAGCCCTTACCCATGTGCCAAGTATTGTGCTAAGCACTTTACAATTATTATCTCATTTTATCCTCAAAACAACCCTGCGAGGTAGATACTATTATAGATAATAAGTGTGACTGAGGCAGTTTTTGAACTGAGGTCTTCCTGATCCTAACTATAGGCCTGCCATTCCAATCATTCTGCCATCTAAAAAGAAACTGAAAAATGGAGGGCAGGCAAAAAGGGGAAAAGCAGCTTTATTCATCTCTGGGATGGAGGCATGATGAAGTCTTGCAGTTAGGTTGGAATTTACAAGGTATCTGTGCTAGTTCTCCTTCAACTAGATCTGCCTTATGAAACATGATTTTTTTAGGTGTTATAAGCATACTTTATAAAGTTAAAAGCATTATGAAGATTTTTCCCTCCCTTGTTCCAGTTAATAACTGTTCCAGTTAATTCTACCTTCATTTCACTTCTTGGGCTAAAGACAAACTTTGCTTCAACTACTTTCTTAGACTGCTCTTTCAAAGAATGTCATATTTCATATGATCATAGATTTTAAAGTTAGCAGGGACCAGAGAGGCTACCAAATCCAACTTTCTCATTTTATAGATGAAGAAACAGGCACATGGGATAGGTGGCTTGTGTAGTTTCACACAACTAGTGTCTGAGTCAGGATTCACTACAAAATTATCCTATCAGATTGGGAGGAGACGAACTTGGACAAGAATCATTTCTACAACTGAAGTTATTATTCAGCTTTGATTAGATGACCTCTCCTGAGGGTGAACTCAGCTCTAATTACTGGATAGCAGCTATAGTTCAGAGGATGGTTTTCCCCTATCAAGCATAAATCTACTCTCTTCCACTGCTCTAAATGTTGTCTGATAAATTTCTTATTGTTTTCACAAGCCAATATTTGTTTTCATTACTCATTCTTTAGAATTTTCTTCAAATAAAGAAGAGAAAATCTCATTTATTTGTTTTGATTTAGACCCCAAAGGTAATCTTAGTCAGATGTTTGGTACCTGGTCAGAAATTCATCAGTAACAGTGATGCTTCTAGGCTTTAGAAAGAAGAGGTAGAGGTAAATCAGAGGTACTCATCATACATGGACTTTAAGCTATGTTTAGTATATAATACTTGGATTTTTGTTCAGGTATGGTTTAGAGTAGATGGTTCTTCGGTCTGCTTCCAACTCTTAAAGATTCCTTAGTTCTATAATGACAGAGGATGTTATATAAATGAGCTCTGCCATAATTTTTTTTAAATTACTCTTTTACAATCCTTGATGAAATAGATGTGGGGTTGCATAAGACTGAGGGTCATTTTGTATTTTGATCTATTTCCTGAGTCACTGTGACCAAATACTTAATTTTTGTAACAAATTTGTCACCAAATGTTTAATGGTCAACCAACCAGCCTTTCCAAATTTAACTTGGTTATTGAAACAACATTAGAAAATCTTTCAGGCTTGCTAGAGAATCTGGCAGAACTTTTACTTGTTTGATAGATATAGGATTTAAAAATACAGGATCACCTTCTGTAATATTTTATGGAGACTTTGTAAATAAGAGGTAACCAAAAGGTTTCTACCTCAGGCTGTTGAAGTTACTTAGTTGCCTTGTGGCTAGAGAACAGGTACCTTGATGACAGAAGGGTGAATATCTTCCCCTCTAGGATTTCCTCCTGTACCTTAAGAGGGAGAGATAGGGATAAAATGCCTTGCTGCAAGATCTGAAATTTTCTTCCTTTCTATCTTTTCTCAGCCATTCATAGCAACCTTAAATCCACCAGTCTTTAGGAAAAGGAAGAGATTTATACAGATGGCACTATGGGGCTTTAGCTTTCCTTGAACTGGAGAAGGTGAGAGCTGTTTCTTCCCTAGTTTCCATGACACACTTATTCCTGTGTGATATTTTCATATCTGCATTGCTTTAATAGCTATTTGGGATCATGCCATATACACTCTGCCTCTTAATAAAAAAATTGGGTTTTAATGGTTCTTCTAATCAATGAGGTCTTTGGTGAAGGGAATGGTTTGGAAGCACTTGAGCTGCAAAAAAAAAAAATTCTGAATGGCAACCACTGATATTATTTCCTTCCTTTTCCCTAATGTGTTATTCAGAAATCCTCTCTGATTTCATTGGTAATGAAAGCTGTTTCCGTTTCAGTAAACTCTGTCACAGCCTGAATAGCTTTGATGATGTCGAGACAATGGTAGAGCTATCAGAATTGTTTTCTCCACAGCATCTTAGAAAGAGGAGGCAGAATCCCAGAATCAAATTCGCTTTTCTTTCTTCTTCTTTTTCTTTCTAACCACCAGCAGCAATATGTATTATAGTTAGTGACTATTGGGTTTTCAGGTATATACATCATTTACCAAGATAATTCAATTGGGGAAGAGCAGCTTTATTCATGTGAACAATTTTTAGCCTCCTTGTTAAAAAAAATTACTGAATCATCTCTATTCTAAATGGATATTATTATATTGTGAGATTATATAGCTCCATAAAGGTGTATGGTGTATGTGAGAATTTAAATAGCACCTAGTGGAGTTAACAGCCTGGAGACACAACAGATGCAGGATGCTGTTATTGTTGAATCAATAATCCTGGGTAGAGGTAATGAGCTATTCCACAAAATAAATGAGCTATTCTGAGAGATGAGGGGAAAGAGGGAGAAGTGCAGAGGTCACACATGCCAATTAACAGTTACAAGTGGAAATTTAAAAGAAAGAATGGAGTTTGGGAAGACTGGAGATAGAAGATAGGATAGCAATGGCTGGGTTGATTTTGATTAAAGACCAGGCATTGTGCTAAGTGATGGCAGAAGTGAAGACAAAAATAAATAGAGCATTAGTTTTGAATCAAAATCAGATTTTAATTATATTTACTACAAGGTTGCTGCAAACAAAATAATTTCAAAATAAACCTTCCTGATACATTAAAACCAAATTCAGATATAAAATTGCAAATGGATGTAGTAATCTCACTTGAATGATTTCCATTTATTGCATCTATATTTTTATTTTTCTGTAACTAATTGTCCTTATAGCATTGGTTTTACTTAATATCTTTTTTTTGCTGTACCAATTTGTAACAACAGGTGGGATATATTTGCATTTGCTTGGAACAGTGTAGGATATCTTCAAATGTTAATGGATTGATTGGACATTTCTTAAGCTGAGGAGAAATTTTTCAAAAGAGGAACTCTTAAAAAAACTACACAATTCTGAAAATTAATGAGTGATTGTGACTAATGAATTGTTAATTATCTAGATAGAGAGGGATTGATTATGTTTACTTAAAGGAGACAGAATGTTTTTATTCATTTAACTGAAATAATTTTCCAGTTATCAATAGAACCACAGTAGCATTCTAGGTTCACTAAGATATCTTCTAACATATCCATCCTAATCACTTTATCTGGATGTTATTTTTCCTATATCTGATTTCAGCTGAGGCAGCATGTATTGTGGGTATAGACTAAGAAGCCCTGAGTCCATGGTTAAGGCTTTTCACCTCTCAGTTCCTCCAGGCAACTCTCTAGACTTTAAATTACAGAGGAGTTGCCTATCTGCTGCTGCTAAGAATTTATATGCTGAGTGACCCCTACATGGATGAACTCAGGCCCCCTCCAAATAAAAACAAAACAAATAAGCCTCAGTATCTAACAGTACATTGCATGTAGAGAGCACTCTGAAATATATGTTGAACAAATGGATGAATCTAGTTTCTTTCCCACTCTCTTATTCACTTTATTATACATTTTAATGACACATACTTTATGGTACTAAGAAAGTAGGAGCCTTCCTCATTTAATTATTTAAAAAAACAAACCATAGAATAAGTTTTCTTATATCATGTTTTTCATTGCTCTGGTGCTCATAACTATATTTCTTTGTATTCCCCTTGACTTTCTGCCCCAACCCCACCTTTTTTTACCCAGTTAAATTTTGTTTATTCAAGAACTGTGATTCCATTTGTATAAGGAACTTCTCCTGAGGAATATTCCTTGACCAGTGTCAACTGGCAACTGTTTGTCAATTGTGTGGGGGAAATGATTTCATCCTAGATTTAAAGAGAGCAAAAGACATAATTTAAGAAGTTTTCTCACCCTTGGTTTTCATAATTATTTGCCATCATTTGTTGTGGAGTAGTAGCAGAGAAGTCAAATGGAGAACTTGACAACTCCAAACTAAATCAATATGTAATATTATACATTAATGTAAAAGTGGAAACAGAGTAGGATAGCAAAGACTATGTTGGAAAATATGGTTCAAGATCAAGAAATAAAATATAGACTGTTTAAAAGCATTAAGCTTGTATTTCATTAATAAATTCTTCAAGAATAGAGATGAAAGACTGAACATGATAAGCTCTAACACTAGTCCTCCTCCCTCACTTCTTCCCACTGGAAAGACAAATGATATTGAGTACTGGTCTTACCAGATAGATGATGATTGGTTACTAGTACAGTAATGATTTCTGAAACAGGGATGTACAGTCAAATCATCAACTAGTTAAAGTGAAGATCAAAATCAATGCCAAATTAGGGGGAAAATGATATGAATAATTGAAAAGAAGACACTGTACACTTATGGTAGGTCTAACCTGGTTTATATGAATAAGCTGTTGACTGACCATCTACATTTCTTAGAGAAGTTAATTAATGGAAAACACTTAACCAATGGTGAGGGAGACTTCACAAGTTCAGAAACTTCTTTACCTAGAATAGTTTTTACCTCCTTGTCAAGAGAAGAAAAATAATAAGCAAGGACAACACTTGTTTAAAAACAAACTCATTGGTACATGTTATAGCAGAGAGCTGAAGGTTATTCATGTCATAAAATAGAAAATAAAAGTTTAAGAGAAAACAATTGTAGAAAACTTGACATGAGACTTGCTAAGATCTTTCCAAGACATTTGTATGTGAAATTAGGCATACAATGAATAGCAACAAAATGGACTAAATCTATCGGTATTTCTATCATGTTCTAATCTCATTGGCAATGACATTAGAATCTTCAATTTAAACTCTATCATTCAGTATCCAATATATTATGTAAGTCATTTGTAACAGTGCTTATGATGAAGTTGGAAGGATGCTACTAAATTATACTTTGAAGAAATTCATTTTAGGATAATAAATTGAAAAAAAATCCAAGACTTATTTTTCTAGCAATGTCAAAGAGGAGGAAATAGTATAAGCATGAAAAAGATAATACATGGTATTACTGCCCCCATACATCCTCTAAATCAACTGAGGAACATTAGCAACAACATTGCCATATCTACCTTCTCATTGCTTTCAAATCTTTATGAGACTGCTATAAAGACCATGATTGATAAAAACAGATGATAGGTATAGATAGGAATTATAACACCATTTTTTAAAAGATCATATCTTCATATTCACACTACTGAAAAGTTATAGAAGCTGCATGTATAGGCGAAGACAATGAGGTTTTTTTTTTAACTATCCAGAATATAGCACACAAAACAAAGGGTTTAGAGATTAAAAATATGGACCAGGAGCATAGAAATAAATGATCTTAATTACTTTGCCGTACTTATGTTCTTACTTAAATATTTTTGAATACCATTCTGGAATAAATTTTGGGACTAAACTAAATTTTATAACATTGGATTTGAGAGCTCCAATACAGCCCTTTGGACACAGCTCCTATATTAAGCTCAGAAGCCACATTATCTCTATTGTGTTCCTAATGAAAGTTATAAGGAATTTTCTAGCCCCATCAGATAATGCATGGATTTTGAATTAGCCCCAGACATAGTCAGTCAAAAGACTCGATTAATCTTAGCCTAGAAACACTAACCTAGTAATAATAGGTTATTGTTCCTGTAGCTATTCATTAAAGAAAATTCAATCTATCCTCATCATGGAGTGGCTTTTTAGTCACTATGCTATATTAGATGGGAGCAGAGAAAGGCAACAGATGGGCCTGAATATCTGAAGGTCAGCAAATGATCCAACAAAGTGTGGAGAAATGAATATGCAGAAATTCAAGGCCCAGGTAAGAGCAAGAATGATTTTATTAACAGAAAACGTTGGAAGAATTTAAGTGTTAGCATTCTTGCACGTGGGTTCTAGCCATATATCCCTTTGCTTCTGCCTTCTAAAAAAAAGGCAAATAATAATAATGTTATGTGAAAATATGTATTCCTGGCCTGTACTTCTTCAGAAAACCCTATACTCATTTGAAATAATTGACTAAATATATGTATGAGAAAAAAATGTGTATGAAAGCACATTATTTGTAGATATAGTCTATTGAGTGCTTTGGTGAAGACACTTGGTTCTTTTATAATACTTCATGCTAGGTGTCAATAATATGCTGTAGCCTACTTATACTCATATGTATATCTGTATTGATTATCTTTAAGGTCTCCTAAAATTTTGATTCTCTGAGAACATAGTCTTCTGTGATTTTTCAGTCTTATGATATCACCAAGAAAATAACAATGATGATAACAATAAGATTTTGTGAGGATTGAATGACATAACATATATAAAGTGTTTTGTAAACCTTAAAGTGCTATAAAAATGTTAGTTATAATAATACTAATTATCATTGTTATTGATGTTGTTATTTTCTTGGTGATGCCATATGACTGAAAATCATGGAACATTATGCTTTCAAAGAATCAAGTGTTATAAAAGAAATCACTGAGGAAATGTAATACAGGAAAAAAGAAGAAAAGTAGTTTGAATAGTGAAAGTAAAGGGTAAGTCAATGGACAACTTAGATATTGTATCAGAATTGCTAAAATATGACAAGAAACAAGACAGCTCCAGTGGCTGAGTGGATACTCTATGGAAGATTTACAGAAAGACATGGATAGAAATCACAGAGTATCAAAAGGAATGTATGGGTCAGGGTAGCCATTTAATGATTAAAGAAAATTTCAGCCATAAGTTCTATTTTCTTTAATCTTTTCTATTGTTTTATACCTACCTCCTGATTTTCATTTTTTTCCTTCTGCTTTTTCTTGTCTCATTCTATTTACATTCTTCTCTGTTTCCTGACTCATATCTTTTTTTTTCTAAGACAGATTTTTCAAATAAGAATTGAGTTCTATGAAATTATTATGACCAAAAGAAAGAATAAAAATTTCTTTTCCTACATTCCTTTGAAAATGTGGTCAACTATGGATAGAGAACCTTCCATATATTGTCAAACTTGGTTAATAGGTTAGTTTTGCTAAATTGCTTTTAACCCAACTCTCTTTAGTCTTTTACATTTGTTAGAATAGATAGCACTCTGGATATGAGAGGAGAGAGGAACATATTTAGAAATAAAGGTGATAAAAATAAAATACATCAATAAAAGTAATTTTCATCTTTTCTTGAATTCTTTAGTTTGTTCACATCTTTTTTTTCCTGCCAATTATGGATTTATTAGCCATATTCTTTTGATTTCATTTCCCCCATTTTTTAATTCATTCCCACTTTGCATGTGTGCACATCTATATGTATGTGTATAATATATACACATGCATATATTCTGTATACATAAGGGTGTGTCCTTCATTTTTTGCCTTATCTACTACTCTTCTACAATCCTCTAGATATGCATTCATGCACAAATTAATGAAATCATTGCTTTATGGGTAGAAAGAATCATAATTATAAAATTTAGAGCTGGAAGGAACATTAAAGATGATCTGCTCCAATAATTATCTGGAAATTTTCTAGGACACTAATTTGGCCACATCTTAGTTTGCTGTAAAATATATTGAACCCATAAACACATAAATAAATATAGAACCCATAAAGAGCTGGTCCAGAAGCTCTGGGGATATTGAACTGCTTTGGGATAAAGAAAAGGGGAAATTTTGGAACAAAATAATGCCATGATATCTGAAAGAATAGGTTGCTACACTATGAGAAGGCAGTAGAGAACACATTTGGCATTTCCACAACAAGCTGGAGATTTCCTGGTGATAATCTCATCACACTGGTGCTACAGAAAATCTTGAGGACAGCCATATGTGCTTTGTTTCCAGTGAGTACATCTAGCCTGGATTTGCTGATAAAACTCCAGTTTATGGGGCTGGAGTCATGGTTTATGCTCCTTCAAAGCCAAAATAAAATGTTCACTAGCATAAGAAGTCATTGATGATGATGACTCTATTTTTCAGATGCAACTTGGACCCATCCAGCCAACCATCTCAACTGACCCATCCCTAGAGTCAACAAAATTTCTGAGGGTACAAGGATATAGCACTTCAAAGAAATAAGTCTACTTTCATTCTGAACAATCACTATATGAAATAAGTATTTTTATGTATAAATTAATTTCCAACTCAATGTACAAGATATAAAAAAATTGAAAGCATGGATTTTTTTCAGAATTTTCAACATCAAAAAGAATATTGGGCTGGTTTGAGAAGGGGTGATCTAGTTGAACACCCTCATTTTATATGTGAGAGAGAGCAGTTAAGTAACTCATTTAAGCTCATGTTGCTGGTCAGTAGCACAAGTGTCACAATTAGATTTTAGAGGGTCTATAACCTAGGCTTCTTCTTACTCTTATGCATTAGAGGCTCCTGTTTTAACAGGGACTTTTGGGCTCCTGCCTGGCAAGTCTTCTACTCTCTCATTAAAAGTGTCAATGAACTCAAGAAATCTTAGCACCAACTTGAGGGAATTCTGTTTTTGTTTGTTGGTTTGTTTGTTTTTTTCTGCACTCTATCCTTATGAATTTGAACTCTTAGTTTCCTGGAACAAAAAGGTCTTTCATGGTAGGATGAATGGAGAAATTTGCAGAGGAAGGGACTGGGGTGGAGCCAACCCCTTAATTTATTTTGTTGTATTTTAAAATACATTTTTGGTAGTAAAGTTGTTTTTTTTTAAAGCAAAGCTGCTTAAACTAAATAAATCTGAATTTGAATAGATTAGCCTAAAAATTATGATGAAAGCAATCTATGAATGCCCTCCAAAAACACATTTGTTAAAATTTAGAAGAACCATATTACAAGTGCAAATTATATCCTTAATTGAGATCTGTCAATGAATACTGTAGACTATGGCTAGCTGAAACCATTTTTTCCATTAGCTACCACCACATCTGCTTTGCCTTTAAAGCAAATTCATCATCAAAATTATTGATATTTATAACATGGATGTCTAGAACTTCTGTAAGGAATTTGTGTACATACTTTATATAATAAATAGGATATAACTAAAGATCTGAAAGTTCCATCTAACTATTTCAGAAACGGCCCTTAATCCTTCAGCAAATGAAAAAGAAACCAGACAATAACTTGCAATAAGGTTTATAAGGGCAATACTTATGCGTAAAAAGAGAGAAAAAAAAAAAGAAGCACTTCTCCTGAGGAATGCATGTCTATATATACTTTGTAATTGTTACCAAAAAAAGAATGAGAAGGTCTCCAGGGCCCTATATAGGGATGCTGTGGAAGAGGGACAACATTCCTTCAATAATATTTGAGATGCAGAATGATAGGAAGGGGAAGAGAAGGATTTGGTTCAGTTGTAAATGAGGTATTTTAATCCCATTTATAAAAAAGGTCATAGAAATTTGTAGAGTTGAACATGGTGCTCACAAACAGCTGGAGATAATAAAGTCCATGAATGTGACTGGTGCTATTTCTGTTATTATTTTTATAATATCATTTCAGTGGACCATGACAAGAGGGAATTTTGTGCTGATCTACTGAGAGATAGAATTTCTTTGAATACTCAGGGCCCAGGAATATATGCCTTATTTGGTCCAGTTCTCATTTCTTTCCTAAGCATGTCTTTATGATGCAATCATCGCTGTGTGATCATCTTTATTTCTATTGGAACTCATTTGTTTTATTGGTCTTAGTTCAATGGAGCTTATTTCCAATGTGATTTTCTTAAGGTTCACTAGAGCAATTTTCTTCCTTTGCAAAACACCTATAGCTCCAGAATAGGCCTGGTATAGTAGAGGGGAAAAAATCCCAACCCAGCTGTCCCTCACTACCAAAACAAAACAAAAACAAACAAACAAACAAAAACCCAACACCACATCTTTTTATCAGGAATCAGAAAACTAGGACAAAGTCTTTCCATTGACAAATTACCTGTATGTCAATGGATAACTCACACTAATTTGAGAGTCTCAATTACCTCATTTGTAAAATGACAAATTAAAGAATCCTTGCCTTCTTAAAAGGAAAAGAATTGAATGTGGTGAGATCTTAAAGTCCACTTCAGTCACCCACCTCCTTAAAAAAAAAAAAAGTGGAAATGTGATTTTTATTGGTTTGGGAACTATGAGATGAAGAAACTCCTACCTTTTCCTTCCTTCCTTCCTCCCCCACTTTTTCCTTCCCTTTCTTCTCCCCTCCCTCTCTCCCTTTCTCTCTCCCTCCCTTCCTTTTCTTTCTCCATTTGTCCCTTTCTTTCTTTCTCCCTCCCTTTCTCCTTCTCTCTCTCTCTCTCTCTCTCTCTCTCTCTGTCTCTCTGTCTCTCTCTCTGTCTCTCTCTCTGTCTCTCTCTCTCCCCCCCCTCCTTTTTTTCCTCTCCACCCCAAGTATTCACCACAGAATCATTTGTTTAACAAGTTAACAGGCACTTAATGCATGTTTATTGGATTGAACTGAACCCATACCTTATCAAGAAGACTCTACAATATCCCTTATGTTGTTTCTCCAGTTTCCACTTGAGAATCTACACAGTGATCATGAACCCACAAACTATGTGACCTTAGACAATACTTAAATTTTCTAACCTTCAGTTACCTCATCTGTAAAATTAAGGAGTTAAAGGAAAAGCTCTTTTAGGTCTTGTTCTATTCTAAATTCTGTAATCTAATCAGGGTTGAGTACTGAGTTTAATTGAGAGTCATTTCCCATGCCCCTTCTCAGATAAAATTAACCCAGCAGCGATTCTCTCTCCAATTCGTCTTATTCAAGTGCAGTAGAAACTACCTGAAGAGCTGATTTTTTTTTCCATTTCAGGTATATATAGTTTTATTCTGCCCTTTTTAATTTATGAGACTATTCTGTTATCAATTGGAATTCCTGTCTAAGCACCAAATCTGGTCCCTTCCTGACTTAGTCCTTTGTCAAGCTCCCTAAAGTATCTATAGTGCTTGCTTCTTACTTTCTGTGTCTAAGCTAAATTATTTTTTCTCTATTTCCTTCTCTTCTCCCTTATAGTTACTCAGTAAATCTGTACCAATATCAATCTATTTCTTTTAAACTATTAAGGCTTAAAATGGCACTAAAACTTTGGGGACATCCCCAAGTTTTTAATTTCATTATTTATCTCATTTTGCCAAGTCTTTGGATTCTGGGTCTATACTACATGCATAAATATTTAACTGCTTAACAAATATGCAACAGTTTAAGCACATTTAAAGCAAGAATATAATACTGAATTAAATTAAATAAATACTAAGGAAGTATCAATCAATCATGTGCTGGGGACTAGGTAATACCTAATAGTGTGGTTGATTTAATTATATAATAACACCTACCTCCCAGGATTGTTGTGAGGGTCAAATGAGATAATTCTCAAGCACTGAACACAGTGCCTGGGATATAGTAGGTACTCTATAAATGTTAGCTGTTATTATTATAATTCTGAGACTAGATTTCTAGGAACCCCTCCTGTTTTTTAATCCATCATTTACAGAACTGCCTGAGCAATCTTCCTGATGTATAAGTCAGAGGATCACAGAATCTTAAAGTTGAGAGCTAGAAAAGAACTTGAGAATTATTTAATCAAACACCGAATTTATCATAAGTGAGCAATCTAAAGCCCAGGTTTTCTCCAAAGCTACAAAATTACAAAGTCATGTCTTCAGAATTTGAATCCAGGTCCTCTTATTTTAAATCTGATCTTATCCTCACATTCCCTTGCTTGAAAATTGTCAGTGACCACTTTCTATCTCCTGAATCAGCTTATCTTGACATTCAAGTCCCTCCATATTCTTATTTCAACTTATTTTACAAGCCTTTTTTTCACATGACTGCCATCTTGTATTTCACATTTCATCCAAGCTGAACAACTCACACTTTCCCTAATTTTTTAATTTTTATTTTACCCTCTCTCTCCTTCCCCTGATTCCTCCTCAGTTCTCTTGTCTTCCCTTTTCCACCAGACAGGTATGGCTTCCTTTAGAGCAAGAGCTGTCATGTCACCCATTATCCCCAGTGCCTTGCACTTAATAAATATTTGTGGAATTGATCTGTATTTCTTTTTCAGTCTTTTCAGTATTAATGCATAAAGTTTACAGTCAAAGCTCTAAATGTCTCAGCTGATAAAGAAAGGAATTGACAGCTGCCTGTGTAAAATATTAAGTAGGAATCAGTGATCACTGTATTTGAAATGAATTAGTTCTGATAATTTGCATCCATTCCCCAAATGTGCTTTGGTGGAGTGTAGCTAAGTAGAAAAAAATTGCCTCCCCAACTGGAATTCTGGAAGGGGATGTGTTTGGGGGGAAATGTGCATAATTAAAACCAGTCCAAATAAAAATGAGATGTTAGAACATATGAGTCCCGGACAGTCTCTGGGCCCTGGAGACCCCAGCATAATGATGGCAGATGTGAAGGCAAATTAAATTTACAGCTCACTTGTGTCATGTTCCAGAGGGAAGCTCTCAGAATTAGTCAGTTTATACAAGAGATTATAAAGTGTGTAACACGTTTCCTGGAAATGATTATGCATATTTAAGATGCTCAAAATACCTAAGTGGTAATACTAAGAAAAAATGATGCTTTGAGGAAGGATTTTTTGTGAGCTGGAATGGCAGGCTATCCCCTTGATGAGGTTTCTTAAAGGAGTCAGGATAGTTAAGAAAACTGTATCAAGGTTAATTAACTTTTCAATAAGCTATCACCAAGGTTAACCTAATTTAGAAAATTCAGGCTAGCATCTGTGATTACAGTGGCTGAGTCATAAAGAGGTATAATTTTTCAAGGTTCACTTTCAAAGCTGCCTTACAACCTGAAGTTCGAAGGAAATAACACTTCATGGATACAATATTGTCTCCACTGGGATGTCAGAAAAGTGTAACAGTGCTGCACTGGTCACTGCTGGAGATAGGGTGAAAGGCCAAGTGAGGATCTGACCTGTATTAGAGCTCACTTGCTCTTCTTCATCCTTTAGAAACCACTTAGAACAGCAGCCGGTGTTCACTCTGTATGCCAACTCCTTGTGCAATAAAAGAGTATTTTTTCCCTATCAAAATGATGGGGAAGTGCTTCCTAGAACATTTTTATTGCATTTCAGAAATAAAGCTGCTTTGAGATACCGAAATTATTTAGTTCCAAACAAAGTAATGACTGAGTTTTATTAGGCATAGCT
Organism: Myrmecobius fasciatus; assembly: GCA_023553655.1. Taxonomy (NCBI): domain Eukaryota; kingdom Metazoa; phylum Chordata; class Mammalia; order Dasyuromorphia; family Myrmecobiidae; genus Myrmecobius; species Myrmecobius fasciatus. Next base: position 22,705 of record JAJPUD010000233.1, on the reverse strand, counting down.
GGTCCCTGGATGAGAATTATTCTAATGACACATGTTCAGATTCAGTGACAAAACAGGACAAGAGATCTACAAAAAGAGACAAGTTATAGATGAAGAATGGGAGCTATTCTCATACTTTCCTCATTCAGGTTTTAATGAATTAAATCATTCACATACATTTATTAAGGGCTTGCTCTGTGTCATTCATTGTGATTTGTCTGTATTAATTAGTCTTTTACCTTCAGTTTAAAAGAAAAGGAACGTGGCATCTGGTATCAGAGAAAAATAGATTCTACTATTTTTTTCAGGTATTGGTAACAAGTCATGGCAATTTCACAACCTACATGCAAAACTATGCTAAGCTCAAAGGCAGGAGCAAAACCAAAAATTGTTCAGTTGTTTTCAGGTGTATCTGACTCTTTGTTATGTCATTTGGGATTTTCTTGACAGAAATACTGGTGTGGTTTGCCCTTTCCTTCTATGGCTGATTTTACAGATGAGAAAACTGAGGGAAAATGTGTTAAGTGACTTGCCTAGAGTCATACATAGTAAATATCTGAGTCTGGATTTTAACTCGGGTATTCCTGCTTGTAGGCCTGGAAGGCCTAGGGGGGACTAAAGGCAGCTGGATGGCATCATCATTCATATAGTGCCCTGCTTCTAGGCCTGGCACCGTATGAACAATGATGCCATCCAGCTGCCTAAGCAAAATTTGGATAAAGCCATATCCCATGCATTTTTAGCATAATTATTTTGCATATTAATTCATTAATAGAAACAATGAATTAATATGCAAAATAATTATGGTAAAAAGGAAATTCATGAAAATTAAATAAAAGAGATATAAAGTGTTTTGTGAGGCCCAAGGGAGAAAATTTCATAAAAGAACATTGAACTTCAAGTTATGGTTTAAGGAACATAAATGTAGCACTGTAAGGGACCTAAGAAGTCCTTCATTCTAACTCTCTCATTTTACAGATGAGCCATTAAGAGCCATTAAGTGATCAACCCAGTGTTGGTCATTTGTTCAGTGAACAAACATTTGTATAGCACCTACTATGTGCCAACACCATGGTAAATGCTGGGAAAACAAAGAAAGGGAAATAAAATATTGTCCCTGCCCTCAAGGAATTCATAGTTGGTAAGGAAGATGTTAGGCTATGGGACTCTGTGGAGAGGGAGTATACCAAGGCCACCTTGACCTGTGGTGCACAGTAAGTTTTCTGCCACATTTCAGAAATATGCTAGTTGAGCAAGGAGCAATGATATGTGACCGTGGGAGATGCCTCTGTCTGAGGGTCACAGTTAATTGCTCATGAGCAGGGATGCCTTAACAGGGCCTCTCTCCTGTGAGCAGGTTGCTAAACTGCTGGATTGGCTCTCCTCCCATTGGCAGACACCTTGCATACACAAAGCCCACCAGCTGCTTCTCTGAATGGTGATTGGGGATTGCCTATTGTTCACATGCTGATCACATTTGCAAAAATGTATATCAACAAGGCTGTGCTGTATAACAAACTGGAGCTCTTTTCACACTCTATGAGTCTCCCCCTTCATTCATCTCATCTCTGAGATCAAAGGGCTCATATACTTTGAGCTTTTAAGATGGCTGTAACAACTGGAGCCCGGGAACAGGGATTTGAAAAGATGCCAGATCAACCACTTCTTGGTCAAGACAACTTCTAAGAGGACTCCCGGGGGAGAGCCCACCGAACTACGTTGTTTCCGGACCAGACAGAGTGCAGTGGATAGTGGTTAAGTAACCTAATGGGGCAGAAAGTAGGCACCCTCCTCCCTTCAGACAGGGAAGCACATGTCAGGACTGTATATAAATATATAAAAGAGCAGGGGTGCACAGTCCAATTAGGAGACGTTAGGAAATTCCTGGACATTGCTCACAAAGTTTCTCCATGGTTACCTGAGGAAGGCTATTATAATTGTGAGAGATGGATTGTTTTGGGAGTACCTACTACTTATGGTAAGTAGTGCCCAGGAGAAATACCAAAAAAAAAAAAGCCATTTTAAACAAAGTCTGAAATAAGAACCAGAAAAGGAGGTCAGGCTTTGTAGTTTCACCCTTTCAACGAAGGGAAGGAAGCTGCTTTACAAGTAATGAATCACTTATTTCACTGTTTTGCCTCTATGAGTATCCCATACACTATTGAATGAGATGGGAAACTGAGGACTTCTCAGAGTAATGATTGTGAGAGATTGGTAGGGTTTTTCATTGGGGATCCTGTTGCAGGAAGAGAGATAAATTGTGGCTTTTTAGAATATCAAAGGCAAACCAGAACCAGTCTGCTAGTTGTGGATTTGGAAAAGGGTCTAGTTGATATCAAGGGACCTTGAGTGGACAGGAAGTGCTTTGTTCTGAGATTGACAGGCCTGGGGGTGGGTCTGCCTTTTCTTTCCCTATAAGTGTGTAAGCTCAGGTGAGCAGTGTGTGCACTCCTTCCTCTCCTGGCTGCAGCTGAAGAAGAATGATTGTCCCAGGGAATTTCATGAAATTCAAATAAACCTTCTAATCTTCACTTTGAGAAATCTCTGAGTAATGATTTTGAATCGGGAATCGGATTTTTATCCCACACACTATCAAGACTGATAATGGACCCCATATACCTCAAAAATATTAAAAGAGTTCTTAAAGGAATTCTCCATACATCATATTTTTGGGATTCCTTACAACCCTACAGGACTATTATAAAAAGGAATAATCAGACCCTCAAGAAATTTATCAAAAAACAAAAAAAGAGGGAGAAGGAGGTAGGGTCACTCAGAAAGACATAGATAAAGAAGTGTACACAATAAATTACTTAAAATTTGGTTCAAATGATTTAAGTCCAGCTATAAAATACTCTCTGGTGAACATAGAGAATTAATAAAAGGCAACAACCCATCTTCATTAAAAAGGCCCCTTAAGAATGAGAGCATGGCAATGAAAAAGTGTCCTAAAGGATGGGAGGGTTCTAATGGGGGGGGCAGGATATGCTTGTATCTCCAAAGGAGAAAACCTTCAGCAGTGAATTCCCACAAGACATCTCAGAGTTGTCAGTAAGGCAGTAAGGCAATAAGGCAGTAAGGCAGAAGAGGAAAAAAAGGAAGAAAAGGCGACTATCCAAGAGAAGACATGCCCCCAAGATTCCTAACAAGATGCTTTCTATATACATGTGGGTTTGTGTTACATACAATCAGGATTGGCAACAGAGGCCAAAAGGTGGGCTATCATGATGGACCCACCATAGCCTAAAATTGTCTCATGGGAGAAATGCAGTATCATGACACACATGCTGGGCATACAGGGGACACCCTGTCATAGCAACACCCTCATCTGTGTGGGAGGGTTGCAGCAGTGTGTCTACATAATGGGTCATCAGGTTAGCTCCTTATAACAAGTCTCAATGGGACACATTCTTGCCAAAGAATTGGGCCAACAATTTGGAACATGGAAAAACATCTTGGGCCCTGGTTCTTGGACAAATGGCCCGAGAATTGGATACCAGTTCTATACTAAAGCCTGTCTGGGAAGGAAATATGCTTTCATGTGGGAAGAAGACTATGTAATTGTTACCAAAGAAACATTAGATTTTTACAATGTTACTTGTTGAAATTGTACAGTCAGTGATTGTTTAGAGAATGAAATTAAAAATCAGACTGTGTTTGTTATCATTAGAGCTTATGTATCAATGCTTCCTGTAAAAAGTGAGAAATGGTATCATACTAAGATGGATCATATACCATAATAGAAAAGAAGGAAATAGACCTTAGCCCCATTAGGAAAAAGTAATGTATCAACTGTGTCATATTAGGTATCACTATGTTAATTTCACTTATAGCTTCCTCAGTTTCTCTTGCAGTGTCCATATCTAATGTACAATGCTAATGTACAAGCTAGATATAGAGAGGAACTAGCTAGGAATGTCTCAGCGGGTTTTGCCCAACAAGCTAAGATAGAAGAACAATTGTATCAGATGATAAAAGACTTAAGGGAAGTATCACTGGAAATAGGAGCAGAAGCAGAGGTATTGATTCCCCAGGCTCCATTACAATGTTACTACAGATATACAAAGGTTATGTAACCCCTTTGCTGTAAAATCATACAGGTCAAGATTATGATTGGGACAGCATCAAGAGGCATTTGAATGGTTTATTTCTCAATAACACAATAGAAAGTGACATAGAAAGTTTATATAAACTAGCATCTGACAGAGAAAGTTTCTCACAAAGATTTGAATCCAGACAAAGCTGGTGAAAGAATCAAACATTGGTTTGACAATACCTCTTCATGGTGGTTAAAATTAGAATTGTGAATTGCCCTGTATATCGTTATATTGTTATTGCTTTGTTGTTGTCCTATAATATTAGGGTGCTTTTATAGATCTTTCTCCACCATCCTTTCAGAAGTTGCAGCTCAAGAAAGGACTTTTTAATCTAAAAGATGAAAAGGGGGAATTGCTAGGCTATGGAACCCTGTCGAGAGGGAGTACAGAGGTCACCTTGACCTTTGGAATACAATAAGTTTTCTGCCAAGTTGCAAAAATGCCCTTGTTGAGCAAGGAGCAATGATTTGTGATCATGGGAACCAGTTTGTGGTCTAGTCATAGCTAGTTGATTGTGAGCAGGAATGCCCTGATAGGGCCTCTCCCCTGTGAGCAGGTTGCTGACGTGGCTGGGTCGGCTCTCCTCCCATTGGCAGATACCATTCATACACAAAGCTCTTCTATGAATGGTGATTGGGTATTGCCTACTGTTCATGTGCTGATCACGCTTGCAAAAATGTATATCAACAAGTCTTTGCGGCATAATAAAATGGAACTCTTTCACACTCTGAGTCTTCTGCCTCATTCATCTTGCCTCTGAGTTAAAGGGCTCATATACTTTGAACTCTTAAGACTGCAGCAATAGGGAGACAACATATAAATAAATGACGATGAGCAAAAGAATTATTTAGAGAACAAATTGGAGATAACCAATAAAAGGTGGGCATAAGAATTTAGGATTTTATTTGGTCTTTGAAGAAAGTCAGGGATGCTAGGAGGTGGAGATAATGAGAGAGCCTCTTAGTCAGAGAAAACCTAGTTAAAAATGGCACACTGCATGTGAGGAATAGTAAGGATGGTATCATAGAGTGGACTCAGACTACATAGAGTGGAGTACAGTATAAGAACATCAGAAAGATAGGGGGAAAGTTAGCTTATCATCATAAGCTAGAATTGAAAAACTAAACTCAACGCAAAGGCATTTTCTATGATACAATAAAAGTAATGGCCACCAAAAATTCCTTCCCATAAAATTGTGGTAAAACTTGCTAGAAATGCATGCAGTGTTTGTGAACAGTGGTCACAAACTTAGAATACACTGGTAGTGAGGCTCACACATAGAAACATGTCTAGGGTAACACATGAATCTGGTACTTCAGTGCCTTAATGTTCTTTTTCTGTTTGAAGAGTTCTCACATTGCTAAATGGGTAAATCAGCTGAGATTTTCAGTCTTTCTGCAGTTTGGCTCATGATTTATAAGGCCAATTTTATCTTGACTCCATTTCAGCTGCCAGGGGTCATGTTCCTTTTAGGCACTTCCTTATTGCCTCTCAGGGTCTGGGGCTGCAAGCAAAGTACCTATATCTGTTCCTTCTTGTGTGCAATTCTTACAAGTTAAGTAAGTGCTCCTGTGAAGTACCATGGTTGGTGTTGCATGGGACATGGAAGAATATATAGGTGCAGGGGTCACATTTCAGAAACCTGGCTCCATCCTGGCCCAACTCAGAACTGATAAATGTAGAATTTTAAAGGCTATCAGGGGTATGATCAATCTTTATTCAGCCAATGGTGTTATCCATTCTAAGTCAGTCAAGGAAAATTTCTTCACATTCATAAAAACATCATAGGGCATTATAACTTTGTATTTCATGTTTCAATACCTATTTACCTTTGCTAACTGTCCCTTGTTTTCTATGCTTGACTTAAACTGGAATGAGCCTAGACCAACTATTTGTTCTTCCCACTACTTTATGTTGATTCATGTATGTACAAAATAATTCTTTAATCAATGATATTGAAAAAAAACTTGATTCTCCAATGAATAAAAGAATCTTATTTAAAATATATATGAGGAGAGGGAGGATTCTGGGAAGATCAGAAAATTTCAAGCTCTTCAGAAATTCCCTATAAATAGAATAAAATTGAACCTCAGGCCCAGCATAGGCTTATGGCAGAACAGGGATCCTTCTGGGACAATATGAAAATAGCAGAAGAAAAAGCTCTGGATTGAAGTTCAACTCACATGAATTATAAATACCTTGAGGCTAGTTCCACAGAAGCAGATGCAGGGAGCTCTAGGGATAGCTGGGTTCCTGAAGTAATCTAAATTCAAATGATAGGAACTTTCACTTCCTGGACAGTGTGGTGAATGGGGGTCTGAGTCCAGGAAGACTGAAGGAACCTCTATTGATTAGGAGCTCTAGGAATATTGTGCTGATGAGATCTAGAACCAGGGTCAGCTGGTGAGTTCAGTAGCATTGGGGCAGGAATACTATTGGTTGTGACACTTTGTGTTCCAGGTCAGAGGGGAAAGCTGAAGTGGAGCTAGAGGTACATTCCCCCAAAACAGGATTAAAGGTATTACACTAAGAATTTCATTTAAAAAATAAAGAGACAAAGAGGAAAGAACCCAACTATAGAAACTAACTATGGGAATAGGGAAAATCAAGCTTCATGTTAGGAGGAAGACAGTGAAGTTAAAAAAAAAAAGTCTCTTTTACTCCAAAGAGTAACATTAGTTAAATGGCTAACTGCGCAAAAAAAAACAAGCAAAGACAACTAGAGAGGGAGATACAGGGCCTTGAAGAAGAAAATAAGTCTTTGAAAATTAGAACTGGGCAAGGAGAGCCAGAGAAACTATGAGACCTAGAAATAACAAAACAAAATATAAAAAATGAAAAAAGGACAACCAAAAGAATTTGAAACATCTTAAAAGAAGAAGAACAGATCTGGAGAACAGATCAAGAAGAGAAAATATAAGAATAATTGGACTCCTTGAAAGTTGTGACAAAAAAAAAAAAACCAACCTTGACACAATAATGAAAGAAATAATCAAAGAAAATTATCCTGGAATGACAGAACACAAAGGGAAAGTAGAAATAGAAAAAAGTCCACAGAAGAATTAAGTATATAAAGTAAATAAAAAGTTAGAAGTCTTTAGGTCTTCTGATGCTGGTACTAAAACAGAAAAAGAAACCAAAGAAATAGAAAAGATCCACCATTTCAAAGAGATCCTATGTGGAAAACACCTAAGGACACTATTGCCAAATTTTGAAACCCCCAGATCAAATAAAAATTTTTACAAGAAACAATAACAACAACAAAACAATCCAAATATGCTGGAGCTACAATTAGAATTTTACAGGATTTATCAGCAGCTACAATAAAAGATTGCAGGTCCTAGAATAAGTATATATCCACAATCTAAAGAACTAGACCTGTGATCAAAAAATATCATATCCAGCAAATCTAACCATAATATTGAATGGAAAAAAATGGACATTCAACAATTTGGCAGAATTTCAGGACTTAATCTCAACCAAACTCAAACTTAATATAAAATTACACATATGAGCCAATATCAAAGACTGATTTCAAGGATAAATTGTTTCTCCTTTAATGCTTTTAAAAAATGGAAATGTATAGTAAATGTTTAAGATTCACATCAGTAATTGGGTACTTCAAAAGAAAGATCTAACACTATGATCTAACACTAAAAAGCAAAACTGCCTACGAAAAGATAAAAATAGTAATTATGTTATATAAATGTGGTACAGTTGAAGAACCAACATAGAGGTATTAGAGAGGGAGGAGGACTTGTAGTTCTGAAAACCTACTCAAATCAGAAATAAATAGGGAATTCTACATATACATGTATGCATGCATACATGCACACATATACACATATATGCACACATGCATATATAATGAAGGGTACAGTACTCTCCAAAATCTATAAAGAAATAAGGGAAATGGACTAGGGTAAGGTGGAGTATAGAAGAGTCTGTAGATTTATGGTAGTAAGACAAGATGTGCAGATTAATGGGAAAATGATCAAGAGGGAGGGCAAGAATGGCAGAGGATAAAATGGGGTTCAGAATGGATGTTCAGAACGGGATTAGGTGTGTAGATGAATGGGAATGAGATGAAGAGAGAAAGGATGAGGGGAGAAGATAAGGTCAGGATCCACAGTGGGGTGGAGTTTAAGTAATAGTAAGGCAAGTTAAGAAGCAGAATCAAAGTAGAAGCATTAGCAGAGGTAGAAAATAAGAGATATTCACAAAGGATAAGGAGCAGAATTAGAAAAAGAGGAGGGCTAGTAATCATTGACCTTGGATACAAGTCTAACTTAAAGATTCAATCAAGAGAAAAATTTACATTATATGTCAGCAATCTTAATAATGTTTTAGATTTGTTTTACATATATGTAAATATGTCTCTGTATATATATATGTGTATGTATGCATGTAGGTTTCTGTATGTGTGTATAGAGATATATGTATGTGTGTATATATATATAAATATATATGCATATATATGTATGTATATATGTAAATATAAATATATCTGTGGCTAACTATATACTGCTTCGAGGAGGAGGGAGTAAAAGGGAAAAAAGAATGAAATAAAAAATGCACAACAGAGAACAAAATAATAACTTACAAGGAAGCAAAGAAAAAATGGATAGTAATGAATATAATCACATCTATTATTACACATGGTTTCCTTTTTTAATAATAGCTTCTTCTTTTCAAAATACATGCAAAAGTAGTTTTCAATATTCACCCTTGCAAAACCTTGTGTTCCAAATTTTTCTCCTTCCCCTAGACAGCAAGTAATTAAATGTTAACATGCACAATTCTACTGTACATATTTCCACATTTATCATGCTGCACAAGAAAAATCAGATCAAAAAAGGGAAAAAATGAGAGAGGGGAAAAAAGCAAGCAAACAAAACAAAAAAAGTGAAAATACCATGTTGTGATCCATTCAATCCCCAATAGTTCTCTTTCTGAATGCAGATGGCTCTCTCCATCACAAGTCTATTGGAACTGGCCTGAATCACCTCATTGTTGAAAAGATCCACATCTATCAGAATTGATCATCATATAATCTTCTTGTGTACAATGTTCTCTTGGTTCTACTCACTTCACTTAGCATCAGTTCATGTAAGTCTCTCCAGGCCTCTCTGAAATCAATCTGTTGATCATTGCTTATAGAACATTAATATTCCGTAAGACTCATATACCATAACTTATTCAGCCATTCCCAACTGATGGGCATCCATTCAGTTTCCAGTTGCTCCTTGCCACTACAAAAAGGGCTGCCACAAACATTTTTGAAGATGTAGGTCCTTTCCCCTTTTTTATGATATCTTTGGGATATAGCCCCAGTAGAGAACATCAAAGGGTATGCACAGTTTGATAGCCTTTTGGGCATAGTTCCAAATTGCTCTCCAAAATGGTTGGATCAGTTTACAATTACACCAACAATGTATTAGTGTCCCAGTTTTCCATATCCCCTCCAATATTTATCATTATCTTTTCCTGTGTATATGCTTTCTTGAAGGGGAAATTTATCATTACATATTTCGAATCCTCCTTGATTTTCTATTGTGCACGTGACAAATGTTTTGTTTTATTTTGATGTTTTCCTTTTCTTTCTTTTTCTAGTCTGTTTTTTCTTATCTTATATTTTGTCTTAAATAAATATTTTAAAAATAAAAACAATATATGTATATTTGTATATGTGTGCATATATTTATACATATACATATATACACACATAAACATACATATAAACACACTTATCAATCAAGCAGAAATAGTCTCATTTTTTGTATCCTCTTTGAAGTGATGAAATCAGATAAATTGGAAAAAAGCAATGAAAAATTAACAAGAGGAAAATTATTTCTTTATCTTTTACCTTTAGGTTAATGACTTTTCATGCAAATCTATATCTGCTTTTGAAATCATTTGGTGCATTGTAAATTTTTTTCTCAGCCCTTTAATTTTATCCTCTTTATGTCTTTGTTTTTTTTCTTTTCTAAATGTTTTTCTTGTAAACAAAAGATGGTGATGTTTTTTTGTTTTTTTACTCATTTTATCACTTTTTCATTTTATTCACTACTTAATAATTTTATTGTTGAATCTTACATTTAAAATTAAAAATATACAACATAATAAACATTTATCAAGCACCTACTATGTTCTAGGCAATGTATTGGAATTACCAATAAGAAAAAAAGACATTTTCTCCTTTCAAGGAGCTTATAATCTTTCAATATTTTATTTTTTGCAATTATGTGTAAAAAATATTTAACATTCATTTTTTAAAGTTTCTTTCCCTGTTTTCCTCCTCCTCCTTTTCCATTGAGAAAACAAATGATTTGACATAGACTATATATGGACAGTCATGCAAACATATTTGAATATTATTCATGTTATGAAAGAAAACAGATAAAAAATAAAGTAAAATAAAGTATGCTTCAATTTTTATTCAGATTTGATCAGTTCTTCCTCTGAAGGTGGATAGCATTTGTTTCATCATACAACTTTCAAATTGTCTTAGGTCACTGTATTGTTGAGTCATTTGCAAAGTTACTCATTGTACATTATTGCTGCTTTTGTGTACATTGTTCTTCCATTTCTACTCACTTCACTTTGCATAAGTTAATATAAAATTTCCTAGGTTTTTCTGAAAGCATCCTGTTTGTCATTTGTTGTAACACAACAATATTCTATCATAATCATTTAACACAACTTGTTAGAGGGACATTTTCTCAATTTCCAATTCTTTACCACCACAAAGAGTTGCTATAAATATCCCTCTCTATATAGATACTTTTCCTTTTTTAGAAAATCTCTTTGGAATATAGACCTAGTAGTCATGTTGCTGGTATGCACAGTTTTAGAGCCTTTTGGGCATATTTCCAAGTTAAAGAGTTTTCAATCTGCTGAGGGATGGGGGTGTAATGTAATATATAAAAGGAAGTTGAAAAGAAGTAGGAGGAGCAGAGGTTACCTATCATGGGGCCATTATGATTGATGGTTTAAGTTAAAGCCAAGCAGTGTAGTTGGTGGGGAATGGATGTTATTAGTTGCTAATTAAATTTTTGAGACTCAGGTTTACATTTTCCTCCATATCTATTTTTTTCAAGTTATGATTTTTCTCCCTTTTCTGCTTTAATCACAACACTATATTTCTTCAGTTATTTTAGCCTAATTTTTTTAAGGTGGCTCTATTCTCACTAGTTCTCTTTCCCTCCTTCTAATATACTTATTACCTCTTTTCTTTTGAGTTATTATTTCCTGTTTATTTCCAGTTTGTATCTGGTTATTCATTTTCCCCTCCTTTTCCTCTTCTCATTCATTCAAGTAGAATTCCCCTTCCTTTCTAGCCCTTCAAGTTGCCTGGTTCATTAGTAGTTGTTTTTGTTTTTCTCCTGAGTGCAGTTTCTTATATTATACAACATAAGTAAAATATTTGCGGATAAAATCACAGATTCTCTTCATGTTCTTCAAAGTTCATTTTTGTAAAACTGTGTCCAAATTTTTTTCCCTTTCACTCTTAACTCCCCTCCTCCATAAGACATTAAGTGATCTGATATAGGTTAAATATGCACAGTCATTTTAATCATATTTTCATATTTGTGTAAGAAAATCAGACCAAAAGGAAAAAAAAAAACCATGAGAAAGAAAAAGTAAATAAACAAATAAGCAAAGATGAAAATACTGTTCTTCAATCCATATTTAGTCTCCTTAGATTTTTTTCTGGGTACAGATGGCATTTTCTATCTCAAAATTTATTGGGGTTGCTTTGGATTACTGAAACACTGAGAAGAACCAAATCTTCCATAGCTGATCCTCGCACATTCTTGCTGTTATTGTGTACAATGTGTTCTTGGTTCTGCTTGTTTCACTCAGCATCAGTTCATATAAATCTTTCCAGGCTTTTCTATAATTAGCTTGCTCATCATTTCTTACAGAACAATAATCTGTAACATTCATATACCATGACTTTTTCATTCATTCTCCAAATGATGGGTATCTACTAAATTTCCAGTTGCTTGATACTACAAAAAGGGCTGCCACAAACATTTTTGTGCATGTGGGTCCTTTTTCCTCTTTTATGATCTTTGGGATACAGACTCAATAGTGACACTGCTGGATCAAAGGATAACAGTTTGATAGCCTTTTGGGCATATTTCCAAATTGCTCTCCAGAATGCATGGATCATTTCCTAGTTTATTAACTTAAAAAAAAGCAACTTGACTTGCTGCATCCCTTTCCAGAAAAAAATTTCTCTTCTATCTTCACTAACTATTCTCTATTTCTATCTATTCTAGACCCTTATTCTCTGATTCATGGATCCTGGAATATATAGTCCTCTCTATTTTCCTAATGTAATCACAAATTCCCAGATACCTATTCTGGTCTCTTCCAGTTTCAGCTCCTGCCATATAGAGTTTGCTTCCCCATTTCCACTGAGTCTCACTCAAAGAAAAATATTATATATTATAAGTGACAAAAAGGACATTGTTCTATGGTAGGAGTGTCCTCTTCCTTCCCTTTTCTCAACATAAATCTACCAGTGACCCATTAGTATACTTTCCTTTCTTTTATGCCTCAAAATTTCCTCCCTGTATCCATGCCTTCCCAGTTTTCTAGGTGCCGGGTATCAGATTCCAAGAACTCTGATTCTCCCTCCATCCCCCATCACCAAGACAGAATGAGTAGTTTCTCCAAGCAAATTTCTTCAAGCACTAAATTCCTTTAGATTATACTAAGCACATGGTTCAAATCTTTCTTCATGAATGTCTCTTTTCACCCATTGGAGTATTCATCAGTGGCACCAAATCCTATCAACAAATAACACTTTCTCCTTCCTCTCTTTTCTATTCCCGCACCCCACCTCAAACCTTCTCACTGACTCCCTTTCTTTTCCAGAGAGTTTACTAAAGTCATTTTTCCCTCATTACCACTCCTTGATTTGATGTGGACATATCCTACACTCCTCTCTATCCTCCTCTGTAGCAATCTTCCATGAATCCTCCCATTTTGCAATTTATTCATACACATATACACAAACAAAACAAAACAAAACAAACAAAAAAATTGACTTACCTGTAGGCAGAGTACTGTATAGTGCAGTTCATAATGCTCCAATCCTATTATTTTTTCCACCTGAGTTTTGCTTTCACTCTTATCTCCTTGTTAATATTTAGAAAGAAAATTAATGGTTTCTCTTTTGCTACTCTGTTGCTGTTAACTTTTCCTGACTTTTGCATTTATGCATCCCTCCTGCATTTTTGTCATCTGGTGCTGTTCATGCAACAAATACTTTCTTTCAGCTGTTTTTTTTTTCCTAAGAATATTTTGAGTACCTCTTTGTTATTGTTATCTTTTTTACTTATAGTTAAAATAAGATTTTCAGGGTAGGTGATTGTGGGCTACAACTTGAATTCCATTGCTTTTTTAGAATATATATTCCATTTGATTGTGGGTGCAGAATAGTTTTGTGTTATTCAAATTTCCTTTTTTTTCTTTATATTTGAAGGTTTTTCTTTTAGTCATTTGCACAATTATTTTTTTGTCAATTGTTAAATTTAATCTCTGCCTCTTGAAGTTTGCAGCCTTGGTGGTGGTGGTGGTGGTGGTGGTGGTGGTTTTCCTAGGAACAACCTGTGGATTCTTTCAATTGTTAATTTATTTTCTGTGGGCAAAAATTCTGGCAGTTTTCCAATGTTATTTCTGTATTCTGGTGTTCAAGTTTGTTTTGTTTTTGCTTGTTTTCTCCAGGGATACCTATAATACATAAATTGTCTTTATACATCCTGCCTTTAAGATCAATATGTTTTGTATATCTGGAGGATATGCTTTCTTTTAATGTTAATGCTTTTTGTTTCTTTTCTCCCAGATTGTCCTTCACTTCTGTATTTTTGCACTCCCTATCAGTAGTCCTCTCTTTTTAAATAATATTTCCCTATTTGGAATCATATTTCCTAATTTGGGGAGACTTGCTACCTCAGATTCAAGTTTTTCTATTCTGCTGATTATTTCAGCTGATCAGACCACAAAATCTGCACTCACAATTTTCTCTTCTCTGGATGCTCTATTCATCAAGTGGTGAAACATTTTCCTTTGTTTTCTTAATATTTTCTCATGACAGCTGAACTCACTAGATCTGGAAGACATTTCTTTATTCTGTTAATGTCTTCTTTGCTAATTTATCTGCTTGTAATTAAGGTCTTCAAGTTTTCTTCTTCCTGAGATCTTTGGTAGTTTCAAGAATTCCCCCTCCTAATTTTCCCCTTTTATTTATTTTCTGAGTCTCTCTCCTCTAATGGTGGTTTCCCTAGGGTCTGAATCTCAAAGCATCTCAGCCTCTTACCATTCTTACTTATTCATGATTCACCAGCCTAGATTTCTGCTCCAAGTGACCTTTGGGGAAAGAAAGCTACTCCAAGATAGTAGATATTAATCTATTTATCTTGGGATAAATGGAATGGCCACATAAACTACTCCCTGTGTCTAGTGTCTAGAACTATTCCTCAGTCCTGTAGTCTAGTGCTACAGACCATTGCCACACTGCTGCTATCCAAGCGAGGGCAAATTTCTGTCCTGCGGATTTTGTATCTCAGCTATACTGGGAAGAGAGATGAGTCAAGTTATAGAGTTGAACTCCATTATACCCCTGACACACATTCTGCTTCACTCCATCTGTTTCTCACTTTCCTGCAGAACTCTTTTGCAACATAAAACATTGTGGCTTCAGTATGTCTAAAATTTGTACTTTAAATCCTCACCGTGCTAGAAAAAGGAGGGAGAGCTCAGTTTGTAGAGTTGGACTCTATTGCAAGTCCAAAGTCATATATGTAGTCTTGCTTCTAGAAGCATGCTGTGTGATGGAGTAGGGCATGCTGAGTTCACGGGGTGTTTCTTTTTAACTTTCTTTTTGTTGCTGGTTTCCTAGTCCATGGAATGACTAAAATTGCTTTATCTTTAATGCATAACTTCTGTTTCTAAGTGGTTTGAGAGGTCATAAGGATGGGAGAAAATATCTACTTCTTCCTTTTCCTGGCCTTTTTGTTTTATAATTCAAATCCACTATCCTTTTTTTCCCATTTAAATTTTATTTCTTTTGAAGAGGATATACATTACACAAGCATATTTTCGGATCATGAATCTCAATTTATTTTTGGTGATATCTGTGTGATATCCCCGTATAAGAGATAATGAGAGAAAAGTGATGAAGGCCTGAACTGTTAAATTAGATACTACTGAATAGGTAATACATGAGGAAGAGGATAATAATGGAGGCAGCACATAGCACCTCATGATGGAGAGAAGGGAAGATAACAAGACAGATGGCCATGAACAATATTTATGTCCTCAGATATCTGTATCACTTAACAGAATATATATAATAAACACAATGAATTCATTTATTTCAAAACATGGAGGTGAATACAAAAAAACTTCTTAATTAGTATCTCTGAATATCTTTTCCTTCCTCAAACCATCCTCCAAAGTCCACATCTACTGCTCAATAGAAGTGAGTATTGCCAATTCCTAAAGACTATAGAAACAAGATGGAGTTGGTCTTTCTTCCTCCTCCTTCTCCTCTTGCTCCTCCTGTTTCTTTTCCTCTTCCTCCTCTTCCTTCTCTTCCTCCTCTTTCTCTTCAAATAATTCTCAAATTGCCTGAATTATTGCTTGAGAAAATAAGAGCTAAACTGTGTGGTAATAACTACAGGCACAATAGGAGTTCAGAGTAACTCTTAGAACGATTAATATCCTTGAAACGTGCTTATGCTTACCCCAGTATATTAATTTGCAATAGCCCATATGATACTTACATTTTCTCTATAAGGAGCCACTATAGATATCATTATCCTCATT
>JAJPUD010000232.1:810718-826558 GCA_023553655.1 Myrmecobius fasciatus | reverse complement strand
CCCCCAACTCCCCACCCCTCCCCTAGATGGCAGGATATCCACCACATGTTAATTATGTTAAAATATTGGCAAATCGAATATATGTATACATATTTCCAAACTTATCATTGTTGTGCAAGAAAAATTTTATCTACACAAAAGATATATCAGATAAAGGAAACACAATGTAAGCAAACATCAATCAAGGAGTATGAGAATGTTATGTTGTGGTCCACATTTCACATCCCTCTCTCTGGGTGTATATGGCTTTCTTCAGTGAACAATTGGAGGTGGTTTGAAGCATTTCATTGTTGAAGAGAGCCATGTCCATCAGAATTGATCGTCATATAGTACTGTTGTTGCCGTATCACTGCTTGTTTCAAAAAAAAAAAAAAACTGGGACAATTCTCTTTGTCTTATGTAATTTTTATTGATATTTTCTTGAAATATAGCTCTAGTAACCAGGCTTTGATATAGCCCATTGAAGTCCAAATGGAACAATCTGACCTTGCCTTTCAACCCAAATCACTCTGGCTCTCATTAACTGACCAATAACAGATTCCAACCCCAACCTCACTTATTCACTGTTTGGCTTTTGATGGCAGAGTGTAAATAACAATTCTTTCTGTTCTTGCCAGAAACCTGGAGAGTCTTCTTCCCGATTTCTTTTTTTTTTTTTTTTTTTGGAAGTTAAAACTAGGCCATCTTTTGCCTGAATTCTTATTTATCCTTTATCACTGAATGGGCATTGCCTCAAACAGAAAATTAGGAAAGGCCTTGGCTTAAAAAGGCCTAAGTCTCTCACTGCATCTAACACCATCACCAGTTCTGATCTATGTCTTGCCACTGGGACTCTGGAGGAGAGAGACTGATGACTTTGTCTTACTTAAAATTCAATTCAGTCACAAGCCAATACATCACTCTTCTGATGAAACTGGTACTCTTTGAGAACAAAGGACAAACAATACCTACTGCTATGAGGTATTCAACACCAGTCCTTTTGGGCCCAATACATCACTCTTCTGATGAAACTGGTACTCTTTGAGAGCAAAGGACAAACAATACCTACTGCTATGAGGTATTCAACACCAGTCCTTTTGGGCCTGCTCATCTAACTCTTAACCAGTGGCTCTAAGAAGCTGTAGCTTGTAAAGCATCTTAAGGGGAGCCCACAAACCTCAAGCCCATCAGTGAGTTAGGGGGATCTCCACTCCCAATGTGAACTTTTCCTGTGGCAGAATGGATGGATGAAAACAATTTGTTCCAACAGTCATGAAGGTGGCTAAAGCAAGCTCAGAGCTAGATCAGTCATGGAAGACACCACAATCATCTGCTGACTCCAGGGCCATTGCCAGTTGTCCCAATTTTTGTCTTGCCACCAAATTTTTGATGATTCAGAGAGAGTAAGGCTGAGGACTTTGTGCAACTCTGCCTCACTTAAATCACATGCAAGTCATTGGTCCTCATTGAAAATAAAGGACAAATAATAGTATCTACTTATATATCCTGCACATACCTGGTTATTTATATATCTTCTCCATTACAAAGTCAACTCCTTGAGGGAAGGTATTGGGTTAGCAGTGCCTGGCATACAGCAAGCACTTAATAAATGCTTAACTGATATGCACATACATATACGTAAGTTATGCACAATATATGCAGAATTAGTACAAAGCAGAAAGAAGTCAATAGGACAAAAGAGGAAAATGACAAATGTTGGAGGTTCTGTGAGAAAACAGGAATGCTAATATACTGTTGGTGAGCTGTGAATTGATAGAGCTAGTTGGCCAAACTGCATATTCTTTTACCCAGTTATACCACTACCAGCCTTATTCTCAAAGATCAAAGGAAAAGGACTCATGCAAAAACTTTCAAAGCAACTCTTTATGAAAGCGATAAGTTGGAAACTAAGGGGGCATCTACCTACTGGGAACAGTTATACAAATTATTATATATAAATATAAGGGAATATTATGTCAGAAAAAAAGATGTTTCTGGGAAGACTTATGATGGATACAGAGTAAAGTGAAGTGAACTAGGAAAACAACTTAAAAGACCCTAATCAATATATAATGATAAACACCAGTCCAAAGAATTTGAGATGAAATATGCTACCATATTCTAACATATTCTAACAAAGATGATGGACTTAAAGTACAGAATGAGATAAACATTTTAAACATGACTAATGTGAAAATTTATTTTATTTGACTATATTTATGAGGGTTACATTTTTCTTTTTTATTGTTCAATTGAGAATGGTGGGGGAGTGGGCCAGATACAATAAATGCTTGTAAAAATAAGTTAATAACCTTTCTATGAGGAATGGAGGAGGAAAAAAGGAAAGCATTAGAACTGGGAATAAAGAAGACTCCAAAAGGTAATATTTCAGTTGAATCTTGAAGGAAGCCAGAGATTCCAAGAATCAGAAGGGTAGAAAATTATACTGTGCATGAGGGTTAACCAGCAGTACAAAGGCAACTAAACAGTGAGGAAGACAATTTGATTAGTGTGGCAAGACTAGAATGTGCAGAGGGATGTAATGTTTTAAGACTGAAAAGAAAGGATAGGGCTATTATGAAATGTTTATATTTAATCCTAAAGATATCAGGGAGTCACTAAAATTTATTGGGAGGCAAAGAGAATCTCTTTAGCAGTTGTACAGTGGATAAATGGGTTGTCATGAAGGAGATATTTGAGGCAGGGAGGTCAAATAATGTAGGATGATGCTGCAGTAGCCAAGCCCAGCGCTAAGCCTGGGTGAGTGAAAAGGGAACATATGAAAAATGTCATGATAATAGAAATGACAAACTTTAATGACATGACATACTAGGATGAGACTGAAAAACCAGGGTTACATGTAAGGTGTAAACTTGAATAAATGGAAAGTGAACAAAGCCTTGAACAGTAATAGAAAAACTTGGGAGATAGATTTAGGAAGAGATAAATTAGGTTATAGACATTTTGAATTTGCAATGTCAATGGGACATCCAGTTCAAAATGTCTAATAGCCATTTCATAATGTGAGACTGGCACTCGGGAGAAAAATGAAGATTGAATATGCATATTTGGGAATCATCTGCATAGAAATGATAATTTAATCCATAGGAAATGATTTAACTGCCAGATCCAATAGCCTTTTCTTAGTCCCTAGTCTGTTTGATATTACAACCTTTCTGAATACTTGTCTCAGCTTTTAATCTTGGTTCTCCTTAGTTTCCCATGTTGAGTCATAATACACCTGCTGTTGCTGAATCATTTCAATTATGTCCAACTCCTCAGGACCCCATTTGAGATTTTCTTGGTAAAGAAACTAGAATGGCTTGCCATTTCCTTCTCCAGTCCACTTTACAGATGAGGAAATTGAGGCAAACAGGGTTAAGTGACTTGCCCAAAGTCATACTGATTGTGTTTAAGGCCAGGTTTGAACTTTAACTCAGACTTCACATAGCTGCCACACTATTATTCCTAAAACAGGATTCCTCTGCTCAAGCTCTAACACCTCACTGCTTGTCTCCAAGATAAAATAGAAAATAGAAATACATACATGTTTGCAATTTGACCGAAACTAAGTATGGAACAACACATAACACCTATACCAAGGTCAAAATGAGAACATAATTTAGACAAAAAAGAATGATGCTATATAAGCAAATCAGGGGAACATGGGACAGTTTACCTTTCAGATCTATGGATAAGGGAATAATTTATGACCAAAGCATTATGAGATGTAAAATAGGTAATTTTGATTAAACTTAAGTTTTTGCATAAATAAAACTAAAGCAGTCAAAATTAGAAGCAGGAAACTGCAAAAAAATTTTACAGCAAGTTTCTCTAATTAGTCTCATTTCTCAAATATATAAAATAATTGCATCAAAGTGTTAACAATACAAGTCATTCTCCACCTGAGAGTCAAAGGATATGAAGTTTTCAGATGAAGAAATCAAAACTGTAGTTATGAAAAAATGGTATGTCATTATTTAGAGAAATGTTCATTAAAGCAAATCTGAGGTATCACCTCACACCTATCATGTATGACAGAAAAAGAAAGACAGATGTTGGAGGGGATGTGAGAAAACTGGAATACTAATGCCTGTTAGTAGAGTTGAGAATTGACCCAACTATTCCAGAGAACAACTTGGAACTATGCACAAAGGATTATAAAACCATGTATACAGCAATATCACTACATATTTGTACCTCTTTCCGCAGTAGCAAAAAACTGGAAATTGAGAGGATAGCCATCAATTGAGGAATAGCTGAATTTTAATATAATGATGATAGAATATATCTGTGCTCCAAGAAATGACAAGCAGTATGCTTTCAGAAAAGACATGAACAGATATAAAATGAACAAAACCAGTACATAATACACAATAACAGCAATATTGTACAATGATCAACTATGAATGACTTGGCTAGTCTCAGCAATACAATGATCCAAATCAATTACAAAAGACACATAGTGAAAAATGCAGTCCATTGCCAGAAAAAGAACTGATGGAGTCTGAATGCTGATCAAAGAACTTCCCTTTTTTTTTTGGGGGGGGGGGCTGTTTTCTTTCACATGACATGCAAATGTTTTACATGATTGCACATATATCAAGTCACTTGCCTCCTCAATAAAGGGATGAGAATAGGATGGGGGAGAACTTGTTTAAAAAAATGTTTTAAACTTTTTGATTTAATTGGAAAAAAATAAAATATTAAAAACTCCTTTTTGATAATTAAAGTTTTCCACAAACTGGCTTGGCATATTTCCTATATCATACTTTCTTTTACCTTCTTCAAATTTCCTCTTTCCAATTTCTGTGATTTAAATCTCTATTCCCATTCTTTCTTTGTATTCATTTTGTACCTTGTAGTTACTTCAACCATGTACATGGGCTACTCTTCCCTAGCCCTCCAGTGAATGTGAAGCCCTTGAGAACAACAAACTTCTAAGATATATTTGTAGTCCTGGTGACTAACATTTTAACTAGCATATAAAAGGGTATTTTTCACTAAGAAATGCTGATGGATCTGTGTAAATTTATACTTTTTTGGTGTTTATATTCCTAAAGTATGGGTACTTCTTTACTACAATGAAGGAACTTTTAAGTGCTGTAAAACTGACTAAAATGAATCATCTTATTTTCCTATCACTAATGAAGCAACTAATTACAAAGTTAAGTTTTATCAGACTGTGAGTCTAAAGACTGGCTAAAGAAAAGCAGTTCAAAAAGCCTAAAAAGACAAATGAAAATTAGGACCACTGAGTCCACATCAAATTATGAAGAATGGTGTCTCTAAGCAGAATCAAGCTTTCATGCATTAGAAAAAGAGCTAAATAACGAGCATTTAATTCAAAGTTCACAAAAAATATATTTTAAAAAATTGAAAGAAATCATGGGGATATGGGAATTATATAGAAGCAAGATTTTAAAATATGAAAAACAAATAAGATAAAAAATTCACACACTCCCTTAACAGAAGTAAAAATAGAACTGATCAGAAACCACTAAAGTCTAATTTCATCTCTATTAGATTAAATCCAAAATCTTGCTTCAAGGATCAGTCCAATGTTTTATGTGGCATTCACAAACCTCAGTGTTATTTTTTTTAAGGATAAATCATGAAGAAGCATTTATTAAATACATCTCAGCACAGCAGATGGTGAGAAGGCCTCTAAGTGATAGACAGTGATTCAAGTCCTAATATAACAGGCACATGATCCTGGTCAAGTCACTTGACTTTTCGGTACTTCAGAAATGTTCTAACACTCGAAGTTGCAGAACAATTTCCATACCTTCAATGCAAGTTTTCTACACCAATGAAATCAAAAATCTACATTTAAAAACAAACACAATACTTAAATATTGTTAATTTCATTACTAATTTTGTGAAAAATCTCAGTTTGTCTTTTTTTTGCCTGTACTTCCAAGATTCACTCTAAGCAAACTATTTGCGTAGATATAAGCCAGTAAGAAATTTGTTCAAAATTTAAAAAACACATAAACAGAAACATCTTATTGCTATCATCCATTTGTAGTTATCTCTGCAGAGTCTATCTGGAGGGTCCAAAACGTTAACCCAAGAGATCTAGATGAAGAGAAAACTATCACAAAGGAAGGCCAGCTTGGGCCTAAAGCAGCACTGGGACTGTCTAATGAGGCTCACTTTTTCTTTATATACCTAATTATCATATCACTCTTTAGCTATTACTGCTTTCACCCTTTATTTTGAAGTGAATATACAATCACTATTCAAGTGGTGGATGTCCTATCAAATGGCAAATTTAAGTGACAGTTTTCTCTTTGCCTTTGAAAAAGGACAAGGGGAGGAGAGAAAGGAACACAAAGAGATATAACTATCTCAGCAGACAAGCTACCAAAATGGCAATTTTTCTTTTGAGTGGGAGGTTGGCCTACCTCTGTACAATTAATACTAATTTGCTTTTTGAAATTTCCTGGGATCTTGGAAATCAAATGACCACATCTGTTAAATATTAGATCTGTTAGTGTCTGAAAACACAAACATGTAATCTGTTTGGAAATAAAGATTAAATAAATTTTGAGTAAATACCTGAAGAAAAAATACAGAATTTGTAACGTCCGTTTGCTACTCAGTCCTTTTTTGCTTACTTCTTAACTGTGTTCAAATAAGTATACTTAGATGGCTTTCCAAATAGCTGAGACATTTTATATTTTTAAAAGAGATCACATACAGCAGCAGCTCAATCCTCAAAGATGAAATTAAAGATATGAAACTTACTTCCATGATTTAATCTCTTTGATGTTGTCTTACTATAATTTTTCAAAATTTCAAAACCCCAAAAATGATAAATCATTAAAATTTGTTTTTAAAAGATATCCATTAAAACTTTTCATGACTATCATGATTATCCACAATAATTCATGATGTATTTTTGCAAATGATACATAAAGATATGCATCAAAATCAATGATGAAATAGTCGAAGATTTGTATGAATGAGTGTTATTCCAAGCTCATCACAGGCCTCAATCACAATGTGGTCAGCAGCTGAACCCGAGGGAGCCACAATGAACTCTACACCACTCTAAAATATTTAAAAAAACAAACAAACAATTATTATAAGGTATCAACTGAATTTTCTCAAGTAATTCAGATTAGTCAATGACCCTATAACAAAACCCGATAAATATCATACATTTTATACAAAAGAAAACCATAACAATTTTGAAAAGATCTACATTCTGAAAATATTCTCTTATCCACTGAACTTACCCTCTTAGCCCTGTCTACATTATCCCTAAAAGGGAAAAAGGCATCAGAGCTGAGACACACTTGTTTTAATGAATCAATCCATTCCTTCTTTTCTACCTCAGTTAAACGTTTAGGAACTTCCTCAAACACTGCTTCCCATTTGGCCAAATCATCATCCTACAAAAAGAAAAAAAGACAAGTTTACCTAACATTAAAATAACTTTTTAAAGAATTTCTCCTTGGCATTTTTTATTTTGTTAATTTATTTTCATCTGAACCCACTGAATCTATCTGCCAAGGGAAAGTCAGGAACCATACAAATAAAACTACAAATAACCAGGAGATCATTATACACAGCAACAAGAAGAGTATATGATAATCAATCCTGATGGACATGGTTCTCTTCAACAATAAGATGTTTCAAACCAGTTCAAATTGTACAGTGATGAAGAAAGCCATCTACACCTAGAGAAAGAGGCCTGTGGGACCACAACACAGCATTTTCACACTTTTTGTTAATGTTTGCTTGCATTTTGTTTTCTTCTCAGGTTTTTTTTCTTGTACATCCAATTTTTCTTGTACTACAAGATAACTATAAATATGTATACATATTTTCAAGGGTTATCAGAAATGAAAAATAGAAAATTTAATTACAATTCACTTTCATGAACTATATTTTTATGCCAGTTTCTTCAAAACATGAACTTTATTGTGATTCACAGTATTTTTATTTAATAAAAGTTTTGTATTTTAAACGATGGCTTTCTACCCTCAAAGGAAACATTAACTATATTAGGGTTTCTGACGTAGGAGAAAGGTCAATAAGCTGCCAGGAATTTGATCAATTGGGGTTGCTATGGGCAAAATGATATAACAAGCAAAATGCCTAAAGTTTAAAAAAAAAATTCAACTTCATAGATTTTCTTTGGCAGTTATAATGAACTATATATTTTATGACAAGAGGGTATCATCATTCTTCAACCTCATATAATGACAGTTATGTAAATTTTCCTTATTAAGCACAAACCAAGGAGAGAGATAATACATTGAGTTCAAATATACCACTCCAAATGAATTATTCTGAAATCCACTTAGGGCCTATAGTCATATAAACACTTGTTTCTTTTCTTTTTTTCTATTCATTTGACATTTCAATGAGTAGTAATACTTTAGAAGGACAGAACACATTCAAGTAATTGAAATGTAAATCATAGGATCTCAAAACACTTATTAGTAGTAGATTTTTTCAGGGAGAAAGGCAGAAACTAAAAACTATAATGAAACTTATTTTACTTCATCTAATCTAATACAATATCCCATTACCAAAATCAATTCCTAGTTAAAACCAAAAAAGTATCCAAAAAATAGCAGTTTTATAATTATTAACAATTATTAGTAATTGAAAACTATTTATAGTCATATGAAAAGGTGCTCCAAATCACTATTGATCAGAGAAATGCAAATCAAGACAACCCTGTGATATCACTTCACACCAGTCAGATTGGCTAAAATGACAGGAAAAGTTAATGATGAATGTTGGAGGGGATGTGGGAGGGCTGGGACACTGATACATTGTTGGTGGAGCTGTGAACGGATACAGCCATTCTGGAGGACAATTTGGAGCTATGCTCAAAAAGTTATCAAACTGTGCATACCCTTTGACCCAGCAGCATTTCTATTGGGCTTATATCCCAAAGAAATCATAAAGAAAGGAAAAGGCCCCACATGTGCAAGAATGTTTGTGGCAGCCCTTTTTGTAGTGGCTAGAAACTGGAAATTGAATAGATGCCCTTCAATTGGAGAATGGCTGAATAAATTATGGTATATGAATATTATGGAATATTATTGTTCTGTAAGAAATGACCAGCAAGATGATTTCAGAGAGACCTGGAGAGACTTACATGAACTGATGCTGAGTGAAATGAGCAGAACCAGGAGATCATTATACACGGCAACAACAGTACTATATGACTATCAATTCTGATGGACATGGCTCTCTTCAACAATGAAATGTTTCAAACCACCTCCAATTGTTCACTGAAGAAAGCCATATACACCGAGAGAGGGATGTGAAATGTGGACCACAACATAACATTCTCATACTCCTTGATTGATGTTTGCTTACATTGTGTTTCCTTTATCTGATATATCGTTTGTGTAGACAAGATTTTTCTTGCACAACAATGACAAGTTTGGAAATATGTATACATATATTCGATTTGCCAATATTTTAACATAATTAACATGTAGTGGATATCCTGCCATCTAGGGGAGGGGTGGGGAGTTGGGGGAAAAATTTGTAACGGAAAGCTATGTAAGGGTTATTGTTGAAGAATTATCCACACATATGTTATGAAAAAAAAAAAACAATTATTAGTAATTGATAATTACTAATTACAATTCCTTGTGAGTGATCCATGGAAAAGAAAAAAAAAAGAATGTGAAAACACATGACAAAGACGTATTATATAATGTGTCCTAGTTAAGAGAAGCTTTGCTGGCAAAATGCCTTTCCCCCCTCGTTTTTCTAAACTTTTTTTTTTGGGGGGGGGCTGTTATTCAGTTGTTTCAGTCATGTCCAACTCTTCATGATCCTATTTGGGATTTTCTCAGCAGAGACACTGAAGTGGTTTGACATTTTCTTCTCCAGTTCATTTCACAAATGCAGAAACTAAGGCAAACCCAGTCAAGTCCAGTGATGAATTCAGGTCTTTCTGACTCCAAGTCTGACCACTATCCATAGCTCCACCTATTTGTTTATTCCAAAAACAATATCCAGAAATAGGGCAAAGAATCCCATGGAGAGAATCCCTGTACATACCTCGCCAATGGTGCCAGTCACATATTGATCAATAGCATTTGAGATTTCTGCTCTCTTTATTCCAGCTTTAAATTTCATTGAAAGCACTTGGGGGTGATGTCTAAGCCACCAATTGTTTGCCTTTTCTCCTGCAAGCCGAGTACAATGTATTCGAGATTGCTGACCTGCTCCAATACCAATTACCTGAAATACATAAGTTGGTTAAAATGAACAACATATTTCACAAAAAGCTTATTGATTTTTCTTAAAAAAGCCTTTCTTTCATATCCTTACACCTTAAATGTATATAATTTTTTAAAGAGATACAATAATGTACAAATTAGAAACAAAATACAAAGACAAATTACATAAATTAGGACTGGGTTTGTGATGAATTAGTAGGAAGACTAACAAGTTTTAAAACCACAAAAATAAATCTTTCAAGTATTTATTACTCAGATTTATTAACTTCAGCATTACAACTAAGACTACACATTGAAAACAGAAAAATGTCAAACACTTGATATTTTTTAAGAAAACTATTGAGCAACAGATGTCAAAACTTTAAACTGGGAAATCAGCACAGTAATAGAATCACTTAGCATCGATTCATTAAGTTTAACCTTGTAGCACAATCAAACAAAATGTAGCAGCATGTCTGTTAATAAAAACTAATATAATTACATAATTGATGTCCACAATTATGTTCAACTCAGAATTAGGAAAATATCAATTTTTATGAAGATAAAGACTATAGTTTCTCCAGCTAATTCCATTTTTAAAACCAATTTATTTATACACACATATGCACAAAAATACAACATAGTTCAGAAGAATTCTGAAAATCCTTTTTTTTTTTAATTCTTGGAGCCATTTTTCCAGCATTAGTGTCAACTAGATGTTTCAAATCTTCATTATAATTTTACAAGAATGGTTTTGTCATAAAACAATCACATGCCATAGACAATATGTATTATTTTTAAAAAACATGTGCATTTACAAATATTTTTAAAGTTTCTAAATGCAAACTTAAGCAGCTATCTACCATTTGTCTCAGCTCTTCAAATCAGTGTGACATCTCTGAGATACTCTCTATAGGCAAATAAGAATTACAATACCCTGAAGGCCAATGAAAGGAAAATATGAGTATGTGAATGTGCCATTATTTCATGGACTTGGCCATTAAAATATTAATGAAGCAAAGAGCTTCTGGAACTAGGTTTTCACACATCTGTGGTACATAGGTAGGTTCACTCTTGAAAATTAGAGGAGGTGTTATATTTACTTCAGAATGAAGTTTAATATCATGATGTAATTGAAAATACACAGAGCCTGAGGTTTCACTCTAATCAGTGAATCCTTGGTAATCCCTGCTGTAAGAACAAAGAAAGCTGATACTTATTTGAAAAGTACTTATTTAAAAGATTCTTTACATCATTATTTCTGTAAACAAACACTGACAGCTAGGTAAAACAAGGTACAGAATAAATCTTGTCTGATTAGGAAGAAAACTGACTTTTCTACTGTTCCCAAAAAAGAGCTGTGACTCAGTTACAAGCATGTATGCCATTCTTTAATCAATTTACCTGACCATTCTTAGCATAGCACACTGAATTGGACTGAGTGTACTTGACAGCAACTGTAGCTACAATGAGGTCCCTGACAGCAGACTCAGGCAACTGAAAAAAAAAAAATAACAACAATAACTTTACATTTCACAAATGCATTAAAGTGCTTCATTGTGTCTTATTCCTTCAATGTAACATATAAAAGTAAATGAAATCAATGGTACAAACTAATAGTTCTATTGTGGGGGTTTTTTGCTGCAAAGCAGTAAATTACTATTAGATTACTTGTACCAAGCCCTTATTTATTCAGGAATCAAATGAACTATTTTACTTGACCTGAAAAAAATATATGCCTGATTTGAGGAAATATATTGCTTTTAGAACTCAATAAATGTGGCTTAATATATAGAAACTTTATAAACCTTTAAGCACTCCATCTACATAATGTTGTGATACCTTTTATGATATGTATTTATTTTATAGTTCACATCTCAAACCAAATTCTTCCTGGCATTTTGTCACATCTCATCTTCAGAGAGTTCATTTTCTATATGATATTTTTCACACCAAGTCATATCTTTTCTCAATCAGGGTCAAAGTAAGAGAGATGTCAGAAAAGAAAAGGAATGAAAGACCACCAATTTGTCTCTAGTTTTAAAAAATGACCATCATTGGAATGAATATCTTTATCATTAATTCACAGAAATAGTTCAGACAAATTTTAATTTATCATCATGGCAAAGAGATTTAGCTACATCTTATTTCACAAAAACTGATGTATGAACAATTTCAGGCATTTAGAAAATCAACAAAGAAGCAAAGACTTGGCTTTTCTTTATCCATAGTCATTAGAAAGTAGTAAAATCATCTATAACTGAAAATGTACACTATGAAAATCCTATACATGGGAGAACTTTTTACTTGCATCTGAAAATGCCTTACAGCATTTTAATACAGATTACAGACTAGAACTTGCTGGCCTTGATGTTAAACTGCCTTATGTACTACAAAGGGAATAAAAGGAAAAGCAAAAATACTTGATTTTTTGGTACTGGTGGTAGAAAAGGGGAAAATAAACATAAATTTAACTTTGATATCCTAAATATGCAGTTTCTAGCTAAGGATAAACAAATTCATTTGTTTATATTTGCATTCCTAGATCTAGCACATTACATACAAGGCACACATAAGATATATGCTATATGAATGTCAGATGACTGAAAAGACATACTTTTGAAGAAACTGAAATGATCAAAATCAACAATCTAGCAATTAATGAAATTAGAAAACAAAGAATTTGCTAGTAAATGGCTAAAGAGTTGATGGAACTGGTTTCATCCTGAATCCAAAGGAAGTAAGAAACATTTTGGGTACATTTGGTTACTGTGCCATTTAGTATTTATAATGACAATAATAAACAAAAATAGCATTATAGTGATTTAAAGATTTGCAAAGCACTTTATAGATGTTATCCCATTTAACCTTCAAAGCCCTATAAAGCAGGTGTTATTGTTCCCATTTTACAGATGAGACAATTGAGAGATTAAGTAACCTACCCAGGACTAGATTTGATCTCAATCTCATATCAAGTCAAGCACTTTATCCACTGTATTACCTAGCTGCCCCATGTTGAGCAAAGACAAATAAAAACATTATAAAACAAGTATTTCAAAGGATGAGAATGAGAAATTCTACAAAGACCTTGTCCCCAAACAAGTGAACATATGTAACTAAGAATTAATGGTTTCATATCTGATGGCGGGTATACAGGCAGGATGACAAAAAATATGGTTCAGGATTAAGAAATTAAAGCAACTGCTCAAAAAGACTCTCAAATGATACCTGCGTCCTTATAAATATTTGAGACTTATAAGGCAATGGACAATGCAAATACTAATATCTCTTGCGCACGCGCACACACACACACACACACACACACACACACCCATAGACCCATTTCTGAATGAAATGTTTTTGTGTAGAGGACCAAATTAAAACAAAGTTCAAACTAGTGGCCCCCTACACTTTAAGTGAAAAGAAAAAAGAGGAAAACTCCATATAGCTTTTCCCTTTGTTATACTAAAGCACTATAACACTATGACAAAACACTATAGAGAAAACCATCTTTGTTAGTGAGCCAATGCCCGAGTCCTGTGGAAGAAAATTAATGAATAGGAAGGTGGCCCAAACCCATCACATCCCTGTGTCTTACCACCTCTACCTAAGTCTTCAAACTAGAAGAAGCTATCTTCAAAGGCTTGAAACTGAAGGTAAAGCTCCTGGTCCCATGATGTAGGTGGCTGCTCAGAGGGGAGATTTATTCCTTCATTCTCAAAGCTTAAACACTAAGTACTGTTTTTAATGAAAGCACTGCTACACAGAGTGACTCAATTCACATTTCAAGATTCTAGAGTACGGCCTTAACTACTACAAATGAAACACAGAAACTAAGAAAATAGCTTTTTTTTTTTTTACAGAAACAAATAACTGACCCTTTGGAACATATTTTTTCCCCATCGATTAGAGGTTGGCTTTTCTAGTAAAAAAAATAAAAATAGAAATCCATCATTCAATCCTTTAACATCTGTGATAAGATATTTAATGCAATTTAAATTACACTTTAAACTTACATCTTTATTCTTTGTAACAATATTGCTAAATAATGACTTGTCAATAACACCATTATTCCTCTTCTGACTGAGATGTAATCCAAAAAGAGTTCGAATTTCATCCTCATCCGGTTTGTAACAAGGGTCCATCTAAAAACAATAAACATTTAAAATTTTCTTCTATGATTTTATTAAAATTACAGGAAATATATAGTTCTCAAAACAATTCTTTCTTAGTAGGATAAATTCAGCAAAATAAAATCTGGCATACCTATCATAATGGAAACTTATCAAGTCATTTCAGCAGGAGTGCAATGCAAAATGGTTAGGCCCTATTACTTAAAACAATGTTAATGAATTTTATATTTCTCCAAATTATAAATCTTTTAAGGAAAAGGTAAACCAAATATAATAACCAATATACATCTCTGTTTCCCAAGGATTAGCAGAATGTTAAAAATATGTAATTTTAAGAGGAAGTGAATAGGGAAGATTTGTCAGTAACCAAAATTAGATAATGACATAAAAAACAATCCTTCTAATTAGACAAAATATCTGATAAATCATTTGATGATAACTAGTTATCTGTGCCTTTACAAGTTGGAGTGTAAAATTCAATTTTTCTGGATTTTGCTCTCATTTTTCGCACTGTGAACTTTGCTTTTTAAGCTTGATAAAAAAAAGTACTTTTAATGTAATATAGGACTTACAAGTACTTCTGATGAAAAGACTAAATCTAAAAAGAAACAATGAAACATAAACAAAAAGATAATTTATTTCTGGAAGGAACTAATGACATACTACTAATATTCCAACAGAGGAAGAAAAAGGGTCTTTAGAGTACCTTAATATCTTCAAAAATCTGGAGGGAATTAAGTAAGAAAAACAAAAGTCGTAGAGATGAATTGGTTCTGTTTCAAGGATTTGAAGAGGGGAAAAAAATGGCAAAATAAATGTACTAGTACAAAGAGGAGAAAGAAAGGGTGGACATGCTACTCTCATAAGTATAGTTAGTGAGAAGAAAGGCATACACAAAGGGGTAAAGGAGAGAGCATCATATAAAACTCTTGGAGGATTCAACACACTTAGTATACTATACTACATATAGTATAAAATATATCAAATACAACAGGGAAATAATTGAGGGATAAAATAACACAGGTAAGAAGGAATAAAAATATCAGAAGGAATGCAGATAAGCAAAATCTATTTCCTAATTCTAAAGAGAGAACTGAAAGAGAAAATCAGGAGTGGAGGTGGGGTGGGAGAATGGGCACACAGACTAGAATCTATACCTTACATTGCCTCTTTATATTATTGGGAAATTGTTAAAATAAATTATAGAATTTGAATGTAGTAAAATGTTGCTGGAAGATAAGAAATAAAAAAGGAGGAAGTTTTCAGAAAATCTTGGGTAGTATAAACTGACAAAAGTGAAAAATGAATAGAATCAGGGGAACAATTTATACAAAGACTTTCATATCATAAAGAAAAAAAATACTTTCAAAGACTTAAGAAGTCTAATCAATGTAATGATTATTCCTATGTTCCCAGGGAACTCATGATGAAGTACACTGCCCACTCCCTGAAAGATGACAGCAAAAAGGAACCAAAAAAAGATACTCATTTTGGGGTATGATATGGTTATTCTATGGATT
>JAJPUD010000232.1:768736-810708 GCA_023553655.1 Myrmecobius fasciatus | reverse complement strand
AAAAAAAGATACTCATTTTGGGGTATGATATGGTTATTCTATGGATTCTTTTTGCTTGATAATGCTCATTTGTTACAAGGTGTTTTTTTCACCTTGTTCTTAAATTTTAAATTGGGGTAGAGGAAGAGAGGTTAGCACTAATGATATCCAAAAAAGGAGCCACTGTAAGATTTTAAAAGTAGTATAAATAAGATTCATGTAGAATCTTTTTATGTTTTCTGCTGTGTTTATGGAAAAGTCTTTTTTGGGCACATTTAAGAATTTTAAAATTACTTTTAAAGAGAAAAATATAACTAAAAGTTATATTAATTATATATATATATATGTGTACATATATATATATATATATATGTATGTATGAAAACTAAGAGGAATTAGAGTCTTATGTATAAAAGTAGATAACCATAAAAAGGCAATAGGGTTATAATTTTTTTTAAAGGAAAATAGAGAAATATCTCAAGGAACATAAAAATAAAGGGAAAATTCAAAAGGGAGTTTTATCGGAGATGCAATAGGTTGGAATTTAATGTGAGAGGGGAAGGAGAGATAAACAAAATATATTTTTAAAAAAATGTCTGCATTAACCTGAAGTACACAGTAATTCCCATTTTTCTTTTTGGAGAGGATTTTCAAGGCTTCTTCTTCATATCCAGGTGCAATAATACCATCAGATACCTGAAAATATACAAGGGAAAAAAAGGATTGTTTTACCTAGTAAAATAAGAGGAAATCATCTTATTTACCATATGATTTCTTAATTATTTTCTGTACATAAATTGTAAATCTTAAAATAAGAAAAAAGTCTAGGGGCAGCTAGGTGGTACAGTGGATAGAGCACCAGCCCTGAAGTCAGGAAATCCTGAGTTCAAATCTGGCCTCAGTCACTTAACACGTCCTATCTGTGTGACCCTGGACAAGTCACTTAACCCCAATTGCGTCAGCTGGGGGGGGGGAAGGTCTATCTTTCATCTGTCTTCTGAAATGTGTACTCTTTTTTCTCCTGGTAGTAAAGAATTTCTCATTTGAACATTTCCCCACTCTTTTTTGTCTGGTTTCAATGTTCTTTCTTATACAGAAAACAACTGAATTGATAAACATAGCAGGAACATCTCATCTAAATGTCTATACTATGTTTCTAACTGTTAGACATTTATCCTTAGAAATGTGTCACTAGCACTTCTTCAAAAGAGCTCCTGCCTTGCCCCATAATACTTCTGTATGTCTTCTGATCCTCCAAGTCAAAACAGATTTAGAGATGAAAGGAACCTCAAGGTCAGCTAGCCCAGCTCTCTTATTTTAGAGGCTCCAAATTCCCAATAGAACCAGGATTCAAACTGAAGTCTAAATCCAGTGTGCTTTGCATCTATCACATTGTCTCTTACAATCTGATTTTCCACTTCATCCTTAATCAGTTGCCAAATCTGGTTGATCCTAACCCCCAGAATATATTTTGATTTGTTTTCTCCTTTCAACATACATTGCCACCACCCAAATTCAATCTATATTATTTCCTGGCTGAAATTCTGCAAAAGCCTTCTCCACTCTCAAAGCCAACCTTCACACAATTAATCTTATCTGTGAACTCCTTTAATTGCTCTCTTATCTCCATGGGATAAAATAAAATCACTAATCCAGCACTTAGGACCTTCTATCATTTGTTTCTGAACTATCCTCCAGTCCTATTTCACAATGTAGTCTCCCATCACAAACTATTCCAAAGTGGGTTACTAATTGTTCTTCAAAGTCTTATACTTACTTGTCCCAATAAATTCAAACTACCAGAAGAATGAATATATGAAAAAAAAAAATTCACCAAGCACCTACTATATACAAAGTGATGTGCTAATAATAAACCTTGGAATTACTTCTCTTCACAATGTGTACCCTGCTGAAATCCTCCTATTCAGTTCCAGTCCAACTCAATTAAATCCATGAAGTCTACTTCTACCCTGATTGGAACCAGGGCTATTTTTTTTTTTATTAAACCTTTTTATTTGTATAACATATGTATGGGTAGTCCCCCAGCATTGATCTTTACAAAGCTTTCCATTATAAATTTTACCCCAGTCCCCTCTCCTCCTCTAGATGGCAGGAAGTCCACTACATGTTAATAATGTTGAAATACTTGACAAGTTGTGCAAGAAAAATCCTATCTACAAGAAAAAAAAAAAAAAAGAAAACCAGAGAAAGGAAACACAATGCAAGCAAACCTCAATAGAGAGCATGAAAATGTTATGTTGTGGTCCGTATTTCATATCCCTCTCCCTGTGTGTATACGGTCTTCTTCAGTGAACAATTGGAACTGGTTTGAGACAATTCTTTGTTGCAGAGAGCCATGTCCATCAGAATTGATCATCATGTAATATTGTTGTTGCTGTGTATAATGATCTCCTGAACCAGGGCTATTTTCAAATTGGGCTATTTCTCCTCTTTTAGACAGCCTGGGCCTGGCCCTCCTGACCCAGACCGATATTAGATTTATCAGAGTGAATGTAAATGGTAATTATTTCTGTTTTGGCCAGAAATCTTGAGGATCTTCTTCCAGAGTGGATTTTTTTTTTTTTTTTTTTTTAAACCAGGTAAAAGAAGCCATTCTCGGCCTCATTTCCTACTTAGCCTTAGTCACTGATTAGGCATTGCCTCAGTCAAACTGAGACCCGTTAAAGACTTTAGTTTAAAAAAGCCAAGGCCTACTACTACATCCAGGGCCATCTCCAGTCACCCTGCTCTATATCTTGCCACTGGACCCAGATGGCCTTAGCAGAGAAAATGACTAATGACTTGGCAAAGCCCACCTTCACTTAAATCCACTTGCATGCCATCATATCATCTCCCTATGTCATAGTCCTCTTTGAGAGCATAGGGCAAATAATAACATCATAGATGCCTGAATTTAGCTCACTATATATTAGAACTCCCAACTCCAAGCAATCTAATAGCCTCACCCAACCTAGCAATAGCAATACGGGAAAGAATTATCATATCCAGCTAACTGCCACTTTCAATAAAGCATCAAGAAAGAACAAGATAATTAAACTTTTTGATAAGCTGGAGCTATTATTATAAACATCAATTATTTTAATGGTAGCTGCTGGATTATTGTACAAAACTTTCACTCTATTAAGTGCTTAAGGACTTTTGAGATACCTAAATCTGTTTGCTGCCTCAGCTGTATTCTAGCTTTCACAGTTCCATTTCTAGAAGCCTTACTCCTTTATAGCTGGTAACTAGCAAACACAATTTTATTTTCTAATGAAACACTAATTCAACCTCCCACCCCCATAATCAAGAATTGTTCTAGGTCTCCTGTAAAAGAGAATGCAAGAAGCCTATAGGAGGACTTTTGTGTAAACCAATTATTTTTTATCTCAAAAGAAATTACAGGAATTAATCTGTGACACAATTACTCTCTCAGTCACCCACGCTTAAATTTCAATGTTATCTTTGACTTCTCACTTTCTATTCAATCCACTGACAAATATTGTTATTTCTATCTTCATATCTATGTGCCCATGTCTCCATCCATATTCAACAATGAATTCAGGTCCTCATCACCTCTTCTTCTAAGGATTAAATTCAATAATTTATTAAGTTTATTTATTTATTAAGTTCCCACTATGTGCCAGGCATATAGCTTTCTATCTAACAATTTTCTAATTGGTCATCTTTCTCAAGTCTATCACTGTTCCAATCTATTCTATACTAAGCTACCAGAATGTCTTTTTTCTCTACTGTAGATCTGATCATGTACTTCTCCTACACTATAAATTCCAATGGCCTCCTCTGACCTCCAAAATAAAATATAAATTCCTCTCTTTGGAATTTAAAGCTTTTAATAATCTCAGGTATTTTATAAAGTTCTTTCTATGTTAGCACTTACCATAGCACTTGGCACATAGCAGATGGTTAACAAGTGCTATGTGACTGTTACTAGTCAGTGTCTCAAACATATATTTGGTTACTCTTTATAGTAACTTCATACTTTAAGTCTAACTTATTAAATATTTCTAAGATTTAACATACAAAAGTCCACTTATGTAAGTTTTTAAAATTACTATTAACATTGGAAATGACTCAGTAACTTTTCAAAACTGACTATTAATGAATATGATAATTCTGGAAAACAAATTTACTCTTCCTACTGCTAATTTCTAGAAAAAATCTTAACTTTGTATCAATTCAGTAAGCAAGATATGATAACTGAAAAATAAGTGACAAAACATATTATTGATTTGTAAATGATATAAATTGTGCGTGTCTTCTGTAAGTAAAATTTCTAGGAGACAATTTTTTAAAGATCTGCCAATACTCTTAAAGAAATAGCCAAAAATCTTAGTTACTAACCTCTCTGGAGATAATTTTAGCAGTAGTGACATCACAAATATCAGATATAGCAATAAAATCACCAAATGATGACATTCTATCAGCTCCTAGAAATAAAATACAAAATGGTAACATTCTCCAAAATACTAAAAGCTTTACTAGGCTTTAAAAAAATTGCTAAAAGTTATCCTACACATTCAAAGTCTATAAGTAATATAAATACACAAGTTCTTGGAATAAAAATAAGAATTATAAAATATTATCTGGAGAGAAAAAGCATTTCTGTAACTGTAATGAACAAATTCAAAGCTCATATTCATAATATAAATCCCTAAACCTGAGCCTTCTTCTTGCTAACCAATCTCTATTGGTAGCAACAGTATAATGTTGGTTACCTAGATTTCAAGACTACAGTCACCTATAATTTCTAGATTTGAATTTGGCTCTGCCACTTAGTGACTCATATAATCTTGCTGGGCCATGAAGGAACTAGGTGACATGACTGCAAACATTCCTTCTGATGTTAAGTATGCACTCCTGTGATTCTACCCCCACAATCTTGCTTACATCCACTTGGCCCTCTTCAGTTCTGGTCTGACTATTCTAAGAGCTTTCACCTTGCTCTCCCCTCCCTTTAAGCGCTTCTCTATCCCATCCTTCACACTATTCTATCTTGCTCATAGCACAAAATACAACCTTCTTATTCTTGCTCTAGGGCCCTTTACCACAGGACTCTTTTCCCATTCTTTTACTCTCTTTGACTCATTCTTCTTAGTATTCCCCTGGTTAACCTGAACTTTTTCAGCCTCTACTTATTTGTCGCCACCATCTCACTTCATTTATAGCAGATTACATCTAACACAAATAGCAACAAATATGAATGACAATCCATTTCCCTACACAAACCCCATAAAAAGGTTGTTTTTAAAACTATTTAAAACCCTCAAAAAAAGGGTTTCCACAAAAGGATTCCACAAAAAATACTTCTAAGTTACTAAAATAGAGCATGAAGGCATTCTCCACCTCACATCAAGTTATTCAGTAAACACATTAGATAAATCATTATTAGAGGGGACCACATTGGATTCCAAAAGAGTGAGATTATAAACATTGATTTTACATTTAACTAGCAGAATTTTAAGGTCACAAAAGAACAGATATTTAAAATTAGACTAGAAAACAATTAGTCCAACTCCCCTCCTTTTAACAGTTGAAGAAAGTAAAGCTCAGAAAGATTAGTACTTTGTCCAATGCCACATAGGCAATAAAACCCTCTGCTAAAAATGTTTCCATTGTACCATGCTAATTCATTATGATCTTAACATAAGGCTTGGAAATAAATCTACAAATGACATTCGCCGTAACAATATATTTAGATATGCCTGGAAAACTTAAAATTAACAACCTGAAATCACACTAAGAAAACATCATTAATTTCTTATCACATCTCTATTCAAGATAAACAGTACTTTTCTTTTACAGAATTAAGATGCTTTTACCTCTTGCTCTTGCATATGCAGTTGACAATGGAGTAAGGCTCTTGTAGAGATCATGAACCATGCAAACTTTAGCCTCTTCCTCACTGAGTGGTATTCCAATAGCAGCACCTGGTGGACAAAACCATTAAAACCATTCAAAAATTCAACTTAGAATTACAAACTCCAATTATTCAAACTCAAACTTACAAATTGTTTGAAAAGGAACCAGCTGACCATTATGTGACTAGGAAGGGAGAACTAAACAGTTTTAGTGGATTTAGGCAGGGGATGCTAAAGAAATGATTATCCATGGTCCTTAGGCCACAGGGACAAATAAACCCACTGCCATATACTTTTAATTTTCTCATAATACTGAATAGTAACGAATCATCTCTCATTTAGACACTTCTTAACCTCTGAGGAACACAGTGCTTCCATTAGATTAGAAAAGTAGGATTTTTATTCTTACTGAGTTAAAGTCATACTAAAATGTCACCCAGTTGTTACTTTAACAAGAGAACATACTACTGATCTTTTTACAAATAAACTGCAGGTGTTTTTACCTAATTAAAAACAACAAAAAAGAATCCAATCCCAATTATATTATCAGCATAATAAGAAGGTGAGATCATCTCCTTCAATTATGTCTTTATTTTGAAAAACTGGCTCTAAGTGGTAAGAGAGAAACCTGTGTAAAATAGAAGGCAAAGGTTCCTTTTCAGTCCATCTGTTTTTTGGTTTCACATTTATTCTACTTTAGATCAGGCTTTCTTTCACCATCTTATTCTTTTTTTTTTTTAATTAAAACTTTTTATTTACAAAACATATGTATGGGTAATTCTTCAACACTGACCCTTACAAAGCTTTCTGTTACAAATTTTCCCTCCTAGTCCCCACTCCACCCCTAGATGGCAGGAAATCCACTACACGTTAATTATGTTAAAATACTTGACAAATCGATTATATGTATACATATTTCCACACTTATCACTGTTGTGCAAGAAAAATCTTATCTACAAGAAAAAAAAATCAGATAAAGGAAACAATGCAAGCAAACATCAACAGAGAACATGAAAATGTTATGTTGTGGTCCACATTTCATATCCCTCTCTCTGGGTGTATATGGCTTTCTTCAGTGAACAATTCGAAGTGGTTTGAAACATTTCATTGTTGAAGTGAGCCATGTCCATCAGAATTGATCGTCATATAGTATTGTTGTTACCATATATAATGATCTCCTGGTTCTGCTCATTTCACTCAGCATCAGTTCATGCAAGTCTCTCCAGGCCTCTCTGAAATCATCCTGCTGATCGTTTCTTACAGAGCAATAATATTCCATAACATTCATATACCATAACTTATTCAGCCATTCTCCAATTGATGAGCATCCATTCAGTTTCCAGTTTCTAGCCACTACAAAAAGGGCTGCCACAAATATTCTTGCACATGTGGGTCCCTTTCCTTCCTTTAAGATCTCTTTGGGATATAAGCCCAGTAGAAACACTGCTGGGTCAAAGGGTATGCACAGTTTGATAACTTTTTGAGCATAGTTCCAAATTGTTCTCCAGAATGGTTGGATCCGTTCACAGTTCCAACAATGTATCAGTGTCCCAGTTTTCCCACATCCCCACCAACATTCGTCATTATCATTTCTTATCATTTTAGCCAATCTGACAGGTGTGTAGTGGTACCTCAGAGTTGTCTTAATTTGCATTTCTCTGATCAACAGTGATTTGGAGTACGTTTTCATATGACTAGAAATAATTTTAATTTCATCATCTGAAAATTGTTCATATCCTTTGACCATTTATTGATTGGAGAATGGCTTGAATTCTTATAAATATGAGACAATTCTCTATATATTTTAGAAATCAGGCCTTTATCAGAAACCTTAAATGTAAAAATGATTTCCCAATTTATTGCTTCCCTCCTAATCTTGTCTGCATTAGTTTAGTTTGTACAAAAACTTTTTAAACTTTTTATAGTCAAAATTATCTATCTGGTGTTCAATTAAGAGTTCCAGTTCTTCTTTGGACATAAATTCATTCCATCTCCACAGGTCTGAGAGGTAAACTATACTATGTTCCTCTAATTTGCTTATAATATCACTCTTTATATCCAAATCATGAACCCATTTAGATCTTATCTAGGTATGTGGTGTTAGGTGTGGGTCAAGCCCTAATTTCTTCCACACTAGTTTCCAATTTTCCCAGCAGTTTTTGTCAAATGGTGTGTACTTATCCCAAAAGCTGGAGTCTTGGGTTTATCAAACACTAAACTGCTACAGTTATTGCCTAGTTTGTCCTGTGATCCTATCCTATGCCACTGATCGACTACTCTATTTCTTAGCCAGTACCAAATCACCATCTTATTCTTAATCATTTTTTTTACAATGTATTAATTTTTCAGTCATTCTAAAAATACAGAATGTAAATTTGATTTCCAATAAACTGCTATGAGCTCAGTTTCATCTCATTTCAATTTCCAGTCTTAGATCCTGATCTATAAGTTATGTCACCTGCCCTCTCTATGTCACAGCAGCACTTAAACAATAAATCTGATATGTGAAATAGTTTGAATTACTCAGGACAAAATCTCCACATAAACTGACAGTTATTGTTGCACTGGTAACAAGGACACGGAACAGATGGCTTTAGGCAGCATAGACATTATTAGCAGTTAAGTACACTAGATGTTAAAGATAGAAACTAAGATAAGGATGAGAAAAATACATTTTGAGCAATGGTAGGATAAAAAATTTTGGCTACAAATGACACATTACCTGCTGGACTGACATGCTTGAAGGAGGTAGCTGCTGGAATGCCTAGAGCGTCTCTGAGTTCTTTCACTAGTTGCCAGGCATTCAAGGCATCACACAGGTTTATAAACCCAGGAGATCCATTCAGAACTGCATATGAAATAGAGATACAGTATAAACACCAGACCACAAAGTTCAAATGGAGAGCATATTTCTTTTAATGTCCTCTTCCTTACACACATACACATACAAATATACATAAAAATAATTTTGATGTAGAAGTAAAAGCTATACTAAAAATATCATCCAGTTGTTACTTTAACAAGAGAACTACTGTTGATCTTACAAATAAATTGCAGGTTTTTTTACCTAATTAAAAATAACAACAAAGTATACCTAATATGCAAAACCAACAAGGGACAGGATAGTCATTCACATACTATCCTTTCTTTTCAAAGTTATTTTATTATTAAATGGAGGATAGGAAAGCAATGTGTAATACTGCCCAAAAAGATCACATAATTAATATTCCTAGCCTATCCTTAGCTCATTAGAATTTAAATTGTCATAGACAACCATTTAAAATGTAGTAAGAATAATGAAGTATTCAAGGTTGTTTAATTCTCAAATTATTCCCAAACTAGAAAAATAGGATTTTTATTCTGAGACAAAAACAAAACCCAACTCTTTCCCCCAAGAAAAAATTATGCAAATACATTTTCTTTTTTTCTCAATTTTGAGATAAGTAGTGTAAGGAGGGAAGGTAGTAGCTAGATATATATTATATGAAGAAACACAGTTGATTAAAGATTTAAAGAACAAACAATGGTGCTGACAGCTTAGGAATAAATTGCTCAAAGATAAACAGGTGAACTTAGATAAAATCCAAATAACAACTAAGAAAATAAAAGTGAAGATTTAAAATTATTAGTGAATAATTAAATGACACCTGCTGTTGATTTTTCCAAATATAGATAGAAAAGCAAATTTATAAATCAAGACCAATAGAATTATGAATGCTTTTTTCCCCCCATTTTTAAAAGAAAGCAACAATTGTAAAATATTAACATGCCTCCCAGATAATACTGGTGGAAGCAACAAAATAAAAAAGTTTCAAGTAAAATCACTACTTATTAAAATCATTACTTGCTCCTGGACAAATTAAACTTAAAATAGAACTTCAAGGTTATATCAGAGGTTATAAGCTTTTATTTGTTTTCTTCTAAATTTCTTCTAATGTTCAAATACTGAAGCACGTGTACATTTTTCTGCCAACTAATGAAATAACATCTGCCAAGGCAAATTTCTAGAGATCATGTAGAAATACCCTTAATTCCAACACTAAGGGTTAGTCATTTAAAAAGTTGAAAATAAAAAACATGGATTGAAAAACTGATTTCCCCAATTTACCTTTCCAATCTTCTACTCAAGTTCTAGCCCAGAGATTAATTACTCATGGAAGCATCCAGCATCCTCAGTACAGTATAACCCAAATGATGGCATATCCTACCAAGCAACTGTAAAGCCTCTAAGTACTATGTCAGTGCCATAATATGTATATGCATAAAAATGTCTGCTACCTGAGGACTGGCCTATCTAAAAATGGAGAAATTCCTTATCTTTAGTATGATGAATTGTGATCCACAGTAACTAAGGGCATCTACTGAGATATGCCTAAATTACAATCCACATGAAATCGATAGTGATTACAATGAAATCACAGATTTTTGAAGAACACAGTGTTTTAAGTTTAATAAACTTGACAATCTAAATTAGACCAAATACAACTACCAATGATTTGAGGAGGAAAGAAGGAAGAGATCTGCTCTATGCTGCAATTTAATTGAGGGGAAGCAGGCAGGGAAAGTATTACATGTTGATAAATTTAATTTCTTTTCACTAAATACATTCTAGATTATGTGCAGTATACTAGGAGCAGCACATAACAGGGTATAGTGAGAAATATTAAAGGAAGATGAAAATCTGTTACACAGTCCTGGTGATTATAAATAATTGGAAATTAACTGTTCTTTATTCAACTTTTTATTCATATAATACAAACCTGTGAATTTAAAATTTAGAATTTATTAAGAAAGTTATATTTCCAAATTCTAACATCATAAACTAAAAATATTTTTCCTGGGCAATCCTTTTCAAGAATGCATTTGCTTTCTTTTTTGCTGCTGAAACATGTCTTAAATGGAGTGATTCTAGTTACAGCACAATTAGCTTGCTTTTTCTTGAGATGGAATTATATTGTTTTATATTTTAAAATATTTTTGGTATGTGCTCATATATAAGTACTTTTTAGTACAGAAAATGGAAATGTGTGTATACATACATATATACATATATTTATAAGGCTCTAAATATGTCAAGAATCTGACTATATTTTAATCATACTAAATTCTATATCTGTCCCTACACTGATTGACCCAAGAAAAGAATAGCAAAGCCAATGAAGAAACAAACTAATGCTGTCACTACTGGGTAAATAACCCAAAGACCTAAGAAACAGAAAATAAATACATATACACATAAATACTTAAAAGAAGCCCCTTTTCAAATAGCAAAGAACTGGAGGGAAAAAAGCTGAATATTCACTGACTAGGAATGGCTGAAAAAATTGAGGCATATGAAAGTAATGAAATATAAATAAACAAAATTTGCATAATGACAATAGCATAAAAGACAACAGTGAAATGTTCAGATTTCTGATCAAGGTGCCAGCTGTGATTTCAGAGGACTAAAAAGGAATGATGTCTCTGAAGTGTTATACTACAAGCATAGAACAAAGCATAAGCTTTCAAAAATGGCTATTTGTTTTGTTTATTTTGCTTGACTACCTTGTATATGGTTCTACTAGGAGGAAATGGAAAAGGCAATGGGAAGTGACAGCAATATGAGACGAGAAAAATTTTAAATATTTAAAAAGAAAAAAATTAAACTACAAATTCACTATTATCTTTGAAAGTTTTTATTCATATCAGTGGAAAATGAAACCACAAAAACAAAGACTAAGAGAAAAAGTCATTTCAACCATTAAAGTATAATAGTGATATTTCTAATTCTTTGGAAACAAAGCAGATACCCATCAATTTAAGGAATAACTAAATAAATTGCAGCATATGAAGTTAATGGAATACTGCTCTGCTGTGACAAACAACACGACAAATATAGAAGTGTGAAAATATATACATGAACTGATCAGAGTGAAGTAAACAGTCAAGAAATCAGAGACTTAATAACTACAGCAATGTAAAAGGAAAAAAAAAATCCCCAAAATTTAATGTTACAAAATTATATAGAATAACTATGGCTTGAAAGAAGAGATTTGAAAATATATTCCCAATCTTACCCTTTTTTTGAGGTTAGACAATCACAAATATTGTAAATCATACAAATTTTCAGACATTTCCAATGTAGAAATGAATTACAATGATTTTTTTTCTTTTTTTTGACTTTATAAAAATAGTATTTGTTTCCTCAGAGGGAAATTATGGTGACATAAGAAAACTTTACATTAAAAAAAAAGGGGGAAATTTATCACAAACAAAAAATTCTTGGGTTTCTCCACAAAAGACTACATTAAAGCCAAAATTCCTGTACACACAGAAACAACTAGACTAAAACACAAAATTAGAACTTTACCTGTAAGAGGCAGTTTGGGCTTCACTGTGTATAACTGCGCAGGGCTTTGGTGAGGGTTCATTCCATATCTTAGAGGAATCTGAGATATCCCTTTACTATATTCCTTCCTGAAATAATCTGATATTGCTTGATCATACTGAGCAGTATGAGTAAAGGCCTACAAATAACACAACAGACATTTATATAGTAAGATAACCATTTTATTTTTCAAAAAACTTTTTAAAGTGTTTTCATACCTTCAATGCCAGCTGCCGTCTAGTCTCCATAGTAGTATCTTTAGTATCAGAATTGAGCATTTCAGTTGATACCACTTCATAATCTCCTGGTTCACATACTACTGTCACTCGAGCATGATTTTTTGCAGCAGCTCTAAGTAAGGTTACTCCAC
Source organism: Myrmecobius fasciatus (assembly GCA_023553655.1). NCBI lineage: Eukaryota > Metazoa > Chordata > Mammalia > Dasyuromorphia > Myrmecobiidae > Myrmecobius > Myrmecobius fasciatus. Next base: position 798,110 of record JAJPUD010000232.1, on the reverse strand, counting down.
CTGCAATAAAGTATCAAAAGTCAATTTCATTTACCCATAAAATCATCTTTTTAAAATAAATAAAATTTCAAGTAATTTAAATGAAATACCTTAATTTCATTTTTTGGGATAAGACTAGCTACTATTTTAAAACAAAAAATAAAAAAAAAAACAAACCTATTCACTAAAACCTAAAGTATTAGAACATCTTTAAAATTTTTCCAAGAACAGACTAAGATGTGTAGAAAATTTTATGAATGCCAAAATCCAGTTTCATAATTGTTTTCATTACATATTCTATCAAAAATTCTCAACTTACCAATATCAATTTGTTCAACAGCTTCCTCTACAGTTACATCTGGAGAAGCCACAGTCTTCACAAAGGGATACAGATTACAAACAACAACTCTGAAGGTGGGAGAAAATTAGAATTCACTAAAAATGGACATTATCCATTTTCTTATAACCTAACAAATAATAATCTTTAAAAAATGAAAATACTTATTATAAGAAATAGATTGAACAGTAATCTATTCAGAATCAGGCCTCAGTGCCCTCAAGTGTAAAAATATTTAGTCTGAGTTCAAACCCATCAAACTGGACAAGGGGCTAACGTCCTTATAGAAACAGCAAGAAAAGATACACATACAATATGTCCACACATTGTTTTGATTGGCCCTCCTAGTTATATTGAAGTATAAGATCCTTAGAACAATTTTGCTTACTATTTTCCAGTTTCAACTCCATGTATAAGTTAATCATTCTATTATCATTAGTCATTGCATCAGAAAGGAACACTGTTTGCCATGTTCGGTCATACCATTATTTGTTAAATTGGTTCACTTTAAAATAATTTTTTCTATTCAGTTTAACAGTTAATCTCTATCTTTTCATAACAAATTGGACAACTTCATTTCCCTGCTCTTCTGTGTGCCTCTCTTTGAAAGCAAATAAAGCGTATGCTTCTAGAACCTCATTTCAACATCTAATCACCTACTTCTCTCTCCTCTTAACACTACCCTCCTTTTTAATTGGGAAATGTTAAAATGAGCTTAGAAATAGAAACATCTAAATTACCCTAGTATAACTAAATGTTATGTGTATTTATCAAAAAAAAAAGTTTATTAGGATTTTATTTTGTAGGGACAAATAAGCCACAAGTACATCTGAATTAGATTTTTTTTCCTCCTGAAAAAATTCCTATTTGATGACAACTCAAACTAATTTGTGAACTTGTGTTAATCTTGACTTTAAAACATTTTGCATGCCGAAGACCTCTATGGCAGGCATAACTTAATTCTAAGTTATGATTCATAATTATTTAGAAAAACTTGTGTGGACGGTCTGGTTAAGAAAGCCAAGAGAAAATTTAAATGCAGGTAACTTTTTATCCAGTAAAGATCTTTTAAAACTTTCTATGTATATGTGTGCATATATGTATACATAATATTCATGTATATGAGTGTGTATATATGTGTATGTACATATGTGTGTATATAAATATATATGTATGTATGTGTTCACAGCAATACTACTTGGGATGATAAAAACCTGTAAACAACAGACACCCAAACAAGAAATGGCTGAATAAGATGTGATAAATAAATATCATTGTGTCATATGAATTACCAAATATGACATAACAAATACAGGAACATTTGAACTGGAAGAAATTGAGTAAAAAGAATTATATGCACAATCACTTTACCATAAATGAAATTAAACCCAGAGAAGAAACAAAAACAAGGCCAGAGAATTGTCAATCCTTCTTTGCTGTCAAAGTTCAAGAACATAATCTTCCTTTAATCAAAAATACTGTTATTCATGGAATGTAAGGATATTTATTTGAAGAATGTTTTGTCAAAATGAGTCATCAATAAATTGTTTTAAAATTAAATGTCAGTTCACATAGTACAAGATGATAATCAAAATTCTCTCAGCCAATTTTAGGTTCCGTGATTTCTTAGATCTAGTTTTCTCATCTAGATTACCCAGATAGTATGTCTACACACATAAACATATGTTTAAGTGATCACTAAAGAAAGAAATAGAGAAGCAATAGCAATTGAGTTCTAAAATTTTATGAGAAAAGAAGCCTATTAAAAAAATAAATAAATAAATAAAGAGAAAAGCCTATTCTTATTTATCATTATTCTAGCTGATCTTCTGAATAATCACTCAACATCCTACCTTATAAGACTGAAATCAAGTCTGGTCATGTCAGCTTGATCTTCTGGAGAGTTACGAGCCAAGATTCCTGAGAGAAGTTTAAAAAAATAAAATTAACAAAAAATTGTATTTCAATTTTACCTTTTTTTAAAAATTAGCATCATAGTAATCAATCACTTTTCACGAGTCCTCAACAATCATTTTTCTTTCTCCCTTTATTCCTCATATTTAGTCATAACCAAAGCAAAGGGAAATAGTGTAAAATGTAATCTAACTGGCTCAAGTCACAAGTCTACAAGTGAAACCTGATAGGCATATATGTCCAAATGGAGTCACAGCAGAGCCCTAAACATAACAGGGTACAGACAGGAAGCAAAGTTTAGAAGGCACTGGTCTATTACATCAATTGGCCTTTTTCAGGAGTGAAATGGGAGAGGGATATATAGAGAATAACATAAAAGGTAGTCAAGATAAGTTAATTTTGATGGCTTCCAATATCCTTTGTCACCCTTCCTCTGGAGGCAAGATATTGGCTCAATGTTTACTCCCAAGGCTTCTCACAGGAAAAGTTGATAATAGATTTAAGCTCATGAGTAAAGAAGTATATTCCAAAACTGTGCAAAATATGGACACGAAAGGAAAGAAAAGAAATAGCCCAATTAAGCAGAAAATGGAAAAAATGTGAAATAAGATATAAGAAAAAAAGGCAAGAAACCATTCTATTAAGAGTTTTAAGTGGCAAGCTATTTTAAGGATATCAATTTTGCACTTATGTGACAGGGAAAAGACTGGGTGTTAGGAAAGTAATTAGGAGGCTACTGAAGTGATGAGTGCTTCAACTAGGATAGTACTCATGAGTAGAGTGAAGAAAAGGGAATCAAGAGACATTCTGAAGAACTGAAAAAACTTCCAATTGATAATAGGTAAGAGAAAGGTAAAAACTGAGGATGACTCCATTCTTTCCATTCACTAATGCTTTTAAATACACTATTCAAGAATTTTCTAGAAAACTATCCTTATATATTTCAAGTTATAAGCATACCAAACAAGTACCTACCAGCATGTACTGCCGGATGCAATGTTTTCACACGTCCTCCTAACATTTCTGGGAATCCTGTCAGTTCAGAAACATCTCTAGAAAGTTAAAAAACAAAACAAAACAAAAAACCAATGATTTCTATTTAATGAATCACACACTCGATAGGTTCACAAACACTTAAGTTTCATCTGGGGCAAGTATATAAATGGACACTCATTTTTTAAAGTGGATATTTATTAATATTTATTGTCTTTATATCATATAGACTTCCCCACATACCCTTTTCTTCTGTTCTTATACAGCCACTTGTTATAGCAAAAAACTTGTAAGAAAAAGAAATAAGAAAAATTTCAACAAAACTTATAAAAAAAATGTGGTGTTATATCTACAATTCCATATCCATGGATTTTTCCCCACCCTTGCAGAAGCAGAATGAGCTATATCTCCTCATATTTCATCTTTGGAACCAATCTTGTTCTTTACAATTCTACAATATTTACTTTTAACTGTTTTATGGTTGTTTCCATTTACAGTGTTGTAGTCCTTTTGTATTCCCCCCCCTTACTTTATACTAAGTCTCTCCATGTTTCTCTGTATTCATCATGTTCATCCTTTCTTATAGCAGAGTAATTCAATTACATTCATTTACCACAAAATCAAAGGGTATGCACTTTGCTTCCAGTTCTTTGTTACTACCCAAACTGTTTTCATTTAATATTTTGATGAGTAGGAAATTTTTTTTTTGCTACTTTTCTCCTTAGAGTATATATAGCTACCACTTCAATCTCTGAACCAAATAATTTAATTTCACTGATTTCTCTGAATCGCTTAATTTCACTAATTCCAAACTCTTCCAAAAATGATTCATCAGAATCACCAACAAAACACTAGTAGCACTTATTCCCACATGCTATTCCCCAAAACACTGATTATTCCCATCTTTAGTTGTCTTTGGCAATTTGTTAGATATGAGGTGAAACTTAAATATTATTGATGATTTCGAGCATCCTTTCATGTGGTTTTAATAGTTTACATTCTTCTTTGTTCTTTTTATCTTGGGTAACAAACCCTTTTCAGAAATATTTGATAAAAATATCTTTTCCCAGTCAAGCACTAGATGCATTTTTTTCCTGTGCAGAAGATTTTTAAAATTTCATATAATCAAAATTATATGATCTTTTATAATTGCGTCTATTTCCCCCTAGAATTAGAAATTCATATCCTACTCATAGCTGCATAGGTATAAGATCTGCTGTTCTTCTCATTTTTTATGCTGTATCTTTTAAAATTCAGACCACCCATTTTGATTTCATTATGGAAGAGTAGTTAAGGCTAATCTAAAACTAATTCCTACTAGAACATTTCTTAGCAGTTTTTTAAACCTGTTTTGTTTTACATTCTTCAAAGATCTGAAGATACTACTAAATTTATGAAGTATAAAACACGTTTGGGTTCTCGTTGAATCGTGTTTATTTTCAACAGTATTAACAGACTGTAAATTCCTGAAATTATTTTTCTTTTTCCTAAAAAAAAAAAAAAAAAAAAAAAAGTCCTTGATCATTTTTTTTTAAACATTTATATTTCCTTATACAGGATTATTCCAAAAGTTATCCTACAATTGGGTTTGGCAAGGTCTCCTGCCTCTCTCCCCTCCAAAGCCATCTGGGTCCAGTGGCCAGATTTAGATCACAATGACTGGAGACAGCCCTGGGGACAAAGGGAGATCTTGACCTTTTTAAGCTAAAATTTTCAACAGGTCTCAGTTTAACTGAGGCTGTACCCACTTAGTGATTAAGACTAGGTACTAACTGAGACAATCTCTTTTACCAAGTTCCCCCCCCCTAAAAAAAAATTAAAAAATTAAACTCCTCAGGGTTTCTGGCCAAAGCAGAAATGATTGCTATTTATATTCAATTTGAGTGAATGAGGGCCCAAACAATAATCAAATGGGGCTTGACCTATTGGTGGCCAATGAGAATCGAAGTGGTTTTGGTTTAAGGCATGGTCATTAGTCAATACAAAGAATGGAACAAGTTAAGTTCTCTTCTCTTCCTTGGGACCAACCTTACTCTTTATAATTTATTAGCAATTTGATTGTATTGTTCTTTCCATTAACATGGCTGACATTCATTATGAAGTTTCCTTTTGAAAATCTCCCTATTATTTTCTACATTTTTCATTTTCACCATTTCTTTTGGCAGGATTTATTTCTATGACAGGATAATATTCTCTTGTGTTCACATACCATAATATTCACCCATTCTTCAATCAATGGGTATCCTCAAAACTTTGCTACCACATAAAGCACCTCTAAAATGTTTAGTATATGTAGGCTTCCCCCACAAAAAAATTTTAACTTTTATGTCTAGCAATAGGATCCTTAGATCAAAAGGGTCTGGATGCTGTAATCACTTTCTTAGTATTATTCCAAATTTTCTCCATAATAGGTAATCAAAGACTTCTGAATACTGAATGTCTATGTGGATTGCAATAGGTTTATTAGTTCCACTTAACAGCTCATTCTTAGAACTATTTCCAAACACAAGAAACCAGAGACATACACCTAAAACAACGAAAGAGCAAGGGGATTGGGGCTGTATGCCATACCACCATTTGGGAATGGATCCAAAAGCCAGACATCACTCCCAGACCAAACACCCAAACAATAGAAAATTCTTTTCAACAATACTACAATTTTGAACTATTATGATCAAATCGAACCATTTCAATAGAAATAGAAATTTCCTTTGAAATTTTAAGTTCTAAGCCTATTGTTTTAGAAAACAATACATTAACAATCCTCTGTTAATATTTCTGCCTGTTTTACTTATTTCTGAGGCATAGGAATAAAAATTCACTTTTTTTTTTTAAAGCAAAGTATCTTATATTTTACTTTCTTCTATACATTTAAATCCTGAAGAAAACATGGATTTCAAAAGCAGAAATGAAGAAAAGCATCTCTGGCTTGGGAGACAGGAAATACAAACATATGGCAAGAGAAGATGAAGCATCAAGTGTGAGCAACAGAAAAACAAAGGACAATTTGGAGCAGAAGAGGAATTGGCAAGAGGAGAAACACATAAGGGTACAAAGGCAAGAGGTTATAAAGGGCTTTAAATAGTTTATATTTGATAGACAAAGAGAATTACACGACTTGGTGAGACCTGCATTTTAGGCTCTTAGGCCACCATGTGGAGGGCAGACCAGAAAGTACAGAAGATCAATTAAGTTATTGCCATAATTCAGGAGAGGTGCAATGTAGGCCTGAAGCACACAGTGGTAAATACATGAGTAAAGGGATATCAAAAGCAGAGATTTCCTCGAGGTAGAAACAGCAGGATTTCCCAACTGACTGGATATATGTGATTACAGAAAACAAAGACACTGCATATATGCCATTTATTAATTGTGTGTGCATATATATGTATATATAATGTGTGTATTAATATATACATATCATATAATCATATAATACATTGTGTACATATATGTGCATATGATATATCCATTATAAATGTGTATAAGGTTGAATTTATGTATAATACATATATTGTATAAGAGTTATATTGAGTAGAGGTGACAGAAGGATAGTGCCTTCAACAGAAATTTCAGGAAAAGAGCAGATGTAAGGGAAAAGTTAATGAGTAATTTTGTAAATGTTGGACTTAATCACTCTATTGGGCATCCCATAAGAGACCTTTCCTAATTAATCCACTGTCAATGCATCCCTACTCCAACTTCCCCCCAAATTACCTTGTCAATACTTAGTTAACAAGCATTTATTAAAACAAGACACTGTACTAAGCACTTGTATTTAGAGTGTGTGTGTGTGTGTGTGTGTGTGTGTGTGTGTGTGTGTGTTTGGTATTTGGCTATGCTGCTTTTCCCATCACAATTTAAGCTCTCTTTCAGGGGAGAATGTGTTTTGGGTTTTGTCATTTTTTTTCCCTCTAGGAACTCAGCATTTGGCCCATTTCTGCCATTTAAATACATGGTGAATTGAGATGTCATTAGCCACCTAGTCCATGCAAATAATATGAGCTGGTAAGAATATTTTACTAACAGTTTTAAGTTTTTATGTGGCTTGAGGGCTTATCAAGAGGAAGTCACTAAAGTTCTTTCTACCTGCCAACTATGAAAACTGAATGTAAATCAACACATGCTATGTTCACTTTTCTTTTCTGTTTTTTAATCTCTCCCATGGTTTTTCCCTTTTGCTGTTTTTTTTTCCCTCTCCCAACATGATTCATAAAACAATGTGTATTAAAAAAACTTTTTAAAAAAAGTTTTACCTGCCTCAGTCCATTCCCTAGGATTTAATCTGCTTCCATGGACCCCTAAATTTCCCAAAGCAAAATTTGCAAAACATTCTAGGTTAAATTCCAGAAGAAAATGATCTGTCTTAATCTATTCCCTCTCTCTTTATACTAAAACAGAAAAATCACTAGATATCTTACCTGACAGTGAGACCAGCATCTCGAAGAGCATTTGCAGTTCCTCCAGAAGCCACCAGTGTCAAACCAAGAGAATTCAGATTTTTGGCAAAGTCCAACAGTCCTGTCTTGTCAGAGACACTAAGCAAGGCTGATAAAAACAAAAGCAGTTTTTCGGTTTTTTTTTTTAAATATTCCTACTTCTTCCCCACCATTTGACTTTTCTAGGATCATAAACCATTGTCTATAAAGTATCTACTATTTAGGGGCGAGAGAAGAGGAAGGGGAAATCTCAACCTAGGAAACTTTATCTCAAGTTCAAGAGGAAAGGCCAGGATGAGGAGCCAAGTTTCAACTGCCTAGTCAATGAGCATTTATTATTCACCTATTATATGCACGGAACACGGAAGGATAAAAATAGCCTAATGGGGGGAAGGTACCCACACTTCTATGTGCAAACAGCAAAAAATCAGGGAGTGAAGGGAAGAAACAGATCAGAAACTTGGGGAGGAGTTGGCGCCCTCTTCCAGCTAGAGTGAGGATTTGTCCTTAACCTCCCGGCAGCTCAGGGGTCCCGTTTGGGAACGCCCCTCCCCCCATCTCAGGCCTAGGCTCCGGCCCGGGCTCCCAGGCACCCCGCCCCTTTCCAGGGTCCGCTCCACCAGGCCGGGTTCGGGGTGGAGATGAGGCGGCCACAGGCCCTCACAGAGGCGGAGAATCGGGACCCTGCTGGAGGCCTGAAGGGAAGTTATTACCTAGCTGGTGGGCGGCCATATCGGCGGCTGCAGAAGTAGGGCCCATCTGGCGGTAAGCACGAGAGCTTTTTCTCTTGGGCCGCGACTAGCGGGGCTCGCGGAGGCAGCAGCAGGATGTGCTTGCGCTCCTTAAGGGCCCCCCCCCTGGAGTGAGTGGCGCGTGCGCACTCCCACGTGGGCCGTCAATCCAACCCGGCACTTGCCGCGGGGCAGCTTCGGAAGTGTGGAGAAGGGCGGGGTTAGGGCAGGATTGGTGGAGGTATGCAGGTGGGGCGGCGCTAGCGGGATGGAGATGTGTCTGTGACACGTGGTCGGGTACGCGCCTCTCCCGAACGCGCACGCGCGCAGCTGAAGAGAAAGTGATCCCGCCCTCCCGGTTCTCCCGGTTCTCCCGCCTAGCCTCTCAAGTTCACTTCCTTTCAAAGACTGTTTACTACTCTTCTGGGCAAACCCCTGAAGAACCACTCTGTGTCTTTCCTGTAATTGTTTACCAAGTGCAAGTGCGAGTGAATAAACGACAGTAATCACAACAATAGCATTTTATATAGCTCTTTAACTTTTGCGAAGCTCTTTACAATGATCTCCATTGACCCTCACAATTTAGTGAGGTCGGCTATGATTCCCATTTACAGATCAGAAAACTGAGGCTGTCACACAGCTAGTGAATGAATCGGGATTTAAACTAAGGAATTCTTAACTCCAAGTCCAATACTGTCCACTGAACCATTCATTCACTCAATAAATATCTGTTAAGTGCCCCCCAATATGCCAAGCACTGTGCCAGAGTGGTGGAGGTACAAAAAGAGCCCAGTGACAGTCCCTGTCCTTCAAGGAGCTTACAAAAACATACAGAGGGGAAAGTGAGCCAGGTTAAGTGAAGTGTTCAGTCACCCATATTTCTGAGGCTGGATTTAAACTCGGGTTCATCTTCCTGAGTTCAAATCTACCAGCTGTGTGATCCTGGGCAAGTCAGTTTCCTCATTTGTAAAATGGGCAAATGAATCAGAGGTGGGAACTACTTGCAACTCTCTGAGCCTCAGAGGTTGAGTGCTCAGAGGGAGCACTTCAATAAGGTGCTCCCACCAAATTGAATTGAATTTGAATTTCTGGTCAGTTATTTGGGTAATGCTAAGTTAAATCAATAAGCACTATTAAGTATTCCCTATGTATTAAAGCACTAGGGATACAAAGGAAGGTAAAATATGTCCCTGCTTCAGGCAGATCACAATCTAATGAAGGAGACTGCATGCAAACATCTATGTACCAAGAAAATATACTTCTTACTGTAGCATGCCCAGCAGACACAGTGGAAAACCATGTCAGCAAATGGTATAAATCAGGTTGAGGGTAAACCAGAGTCTCAAAACGCATTGGTGAGTTAGAGAGGTATCAACTCCACACGTGTGAAAAATGGGTGGATTGGAATAATTTGTTCCAATATCCATAAAGGCAGCTGAAGCAGGTGCTGTTGTAATGCCTCAATTTCCCTGAATTATTATGCCCTGAATGGAATTATTATGGCCAACCCCCTTTCCTTACCCTATTAAGCTCTGGTCACTCTCACATTCCAGTGAAAGTCATAAAACTCCAGGTGGCTTATCTCATATGCCTGGGTATTGCTCACTATCTTTTGCCCCAGACTCCTATCTCCTGCTCTCAACCTTCTTGACCCCCATCCTGTCAGGCCTGGCTCATCCGCTCACCCAGTGTTCTGGCCCCCCCCCCCCCCTTAGCTTTGTTTTCCTAATAGGTGGAGCTCTATAAAAGTCTCTGGAATTAATTGCTCACACCTGGATGCTTTGAGACAGCTAGTTTTGGCTAATCCAGATTATCCATTATTAAAATATTAAAAACCTAATCTCTGTCTTGCCTCATTTTCTACTGCATTACATTGTAAAGTGTTTGTTGTTTGCTAGGACCATGACATCAGGGAGATAGTGTTTCTAGTAGTGATCCTGAGCTTTTCTGTCCTTAAAATGCTATGGTTCTAACAATCTGTCAATGATTCTAAAGTTCCCTGGCCTTTGAAATATAATATTATAGTTATAGATTTCTTTCCCTAGATTTTAGGGAAAATATAACAGTAATCCTAAAATCTCCTGACCTTAGCGTGCTATTGTTTTAACAATCTGTCTGAAAATGATTTTAAAATCTTCTAGCCTTGGGATAATCCTACAAACATTGCTGACTTTCAGATAATCTGTTGGTCAGTGATAACCAAGTTCCTGAGACAATAGTGAATAAATCACCTCTCAAACCTACCTGTAAGTCATAAAATTAGCAAATAAGTAACATGAAGCTTTGGTCTCTCTAATTTTGTCCTATGAATTTATCTTCTTTCTCCTGGTTCTTTGCTAAAAATTCTTTTGGAATTTAGCCCACTTCAATTGACATTACAATTACAATAAACTTTGCCCCTTGACTTGGAGATGAGTTCAAGCCTGCAAATTCTTTTGAGACACCTCACAACACTGGTCTGTGACCCCTAACCTTTTGGGGTCTCCTTCTGAACCTCAACAATATGAAAATATTCAGGGATTTGTTGGTAAGTATTGCTGCCAACATTGTTGGTGCTCGTCCTTAGTTCTCTAAGAGGACCAGGATATCTGGGAGGTGATGCCATGTGTGCAAATGAAGTGGATTTAAGTGAGGGAGGGCTGGGCAAGGTCACCTGCCCCACTTTACCTTCCAGAGCCATCTGGGTCCAGTGGCCACATGCAGATCAGAAAGACTGACAATGGTCCTGGATGCAAGAGAGATCCAGAGTTTGGTCAGACATAGGAGATGGCAAGGTCATCCACAGCATCCCTGGCCATCGCTAGCATCTTACTTGACTTTTGTCTTGCCACTGACTTTGATGATTAGAAGACAGAATGAAGCTGAGGACTTTGTGCAACTCTCATTTAAATCCAATTCATGAGCAAGTCAAGAAATCACCTGATGATTCTAACAATAACAGAGAAGATATATAGATATATAGGTATGATATAAAGAGAGGTTAAACTCTAAAGGACAACACTAGTACTAAAAAAAAAAAAGAAAGAAAAGAAAAAAAACAGAAAAACTTTATGTAGATTGTAGAATTGTCACAGAGATCTGAAGGAGGCCTAGGAAGCCAAGAGGCAGAGAATTCCAGACCTTGGGTTATCCTAGTTATGAAGATGGAATATATTATTCTAGGAATAGCAAAGAGCCCTTTGCTGAATTGCATATTATGTAAAGGGAAATAAACAGTAAAGACACTGGAAATTTAAGAATGAACCAGGTTACAAAGGACTTTAAAACCAAGTGGAGGGTTCTATTTTCAATCCTGGGATGATAAAAAAAAAAAAATGAGGGAAAAGGTGCCATGATCAAGTCTATGATTTAGAGATGTCCTTTTGATCCACAAATTAATTTCAGATGCTGGAAGACTGGTCAGGAAACTATTGTGATATGGCATTCAGAATGAAGAAGAAGAAAAAGATAAAAGTATCTCAGGAATAAGGAGGGAGAATAAGTTTGGGGAGAATGGAACAAAAAGGAGAATTCATAAAAACTTTGTATTTTAAAGGTACAGATCATAGGAGAATTTTAGTAGAACCATCATTTTGCCTAAAACAGCCAGTCACATACTTAACTGATGCTTTTTTAATTTAGCTAAGACCTCCAAAAATTTAACCCAGGTGATTATCTATGATGAAAGAATTTCTGGGTCAGCTTTATTTTTTCATGATAGATTCATGATAGATAAATAGATAGGCTAGTTGCAAATTCCAGAACAGATCCCCTGGCATTTACTGATCAATTGTTTCGCCTAAAGGTAAAACTTCACAAAATGCATTTTTATATGTAAATCTTTTTCTTTCCTTTGCCCACTGTAACTGTATAATTATAGCCTTCCTGCTAATGTAGCAAACATAAGAGTTTTGAAAATTCTACTCATGGCTCACTGATTATTTCGATACTATGAACTTATATTGAGCATATAATAAACTATAATTAAAATGTCTCAGTGTTCATAAGTATGCTGGCAGCCTGGTCCTTAGTCCTTAAGGACCTAAACCAAAACCAATCTGATTCTCATTGGCCATCAATAGGTCCCAAGCCAAACTCCTTTTGATCATTGTTTGTATCTTCATTCACTCAAATTCAATGTAAATAGTAATCATTTCTGCTTTGGCCAGAAACCCTGAGGGGCTTCCCCTTCCAAATTCAGATTCATTCATTCATTTATTTATTTGTTTGTTTGTTTATTTATTTATTTATTTATGTTGGACTAGGTAAAAGAGAATCTTTGCCTCAATTGCTACCTAAATAGGTGCAACCCCAGTCTGAGATGTGTTGAAAGACCTTGGCTTAAAAAGGCCACAATTTCCCTTTCCATCCTGATCTATATCTGGCCACTGGACCCAGATGGCTCTGGAGAGGAAAGTGAGGCAGGTGACCTTGCCCAGCCCTCCCTCACTTAAATCCACTTCCTTTGCACACATGGCATCACCTCCCAGATATCCTGGTCCTCTTAGAGAACTAAGGACGAGCAGCAACAATGTTGGCAGCAATACTTACCAACAAATCCCTGAATATTTTCATATTGTTGAGGTTCAGAAGGAGACCCCAAAAGGTTAGGGATCACAGACCAGTGTTGTGAGGTGTCTCAAAAGAATTTGCAGGCTTGAACTCATCTCCAAGTCAAGGGGCAAAGTTTATTGTAATTGTAATGCCAATTGAAGTGGGCTAAACTCCAAAAGAATTTTTAGCAAAGAACCAGGAGAAAGAAGATGAATTTATAGGACAAAATTAGAGAGACCAAAGCTTCATGTTACTTATTTGCTAATTTTATGACTTACAGGTAGGTTTGAGAGGTGATTTATTCACTATTGTCTCAGGAACTTGGTTATCACTGACTAACAGATTATCTGACAGTCAGCAATGTTTGTAGGATTATCCTAAGGCTAGAAGATTTTAAAATCATTGACAGACAGATTGTTAAAAAAAAATAGCACTCTAAGGTCAGGAGATTTTAGGATTACTGCTATATTTCCCCTAAAATCTAGGGAAAAAATCTATAACTATATTATTATATTTTAAAGGCCAGAAAACTTTAGAATCATTGACAGATTGTTAGAACCATAGCATTTTAAGGACAGGGGAGCTCAGGATTACTACTAGAAGCTCTACTCTACTCTATCAATATCATGCCTTGGATAAAAGTAGACAATATATATGTTAAGTTGTAATCAACCTAAAAGATTATGTAATTCTACCTTCTCATTTTTTTTTTCAAATAAAGTAACTAAGACCCAAAGAATTTAAGTAACTTGGTCAAAAATCACACCAGTAGTAAGTAGGCAAGTGTAGAATTAAGACTAGAAGACACTTCTCTTGAATTTCTATGTAGTGGGATTTTTCTGCCACCAGTTGTAGAAAGGAATAAAGTTTAAGTTTAAATTCTTAATTATAGACTCCCAATCAAATTGTTTGAGTTGTGGCGAGTTTAAAAAAAATCATTATTTTGTCAGTATTAAGGAATTGCCTTCACCAGACACAGTTGCTAATATTTGTGAATATAGACTTGAATGAAGTGCTAATGGCTCTGGTGCTTCAACAGATAGAAATAGTAATTGGGTTTAGCACCTAATTAGAGGTTTTACCAGAAACTCACACTTACTTCAATTTTTTGAATGATCCCAGTTCTGTAACTTTTTACACATTTATAACCTGGGCATGGCAGCATGGGGAATGGTTTAGAGGATGTTATTGAGGACGTAACTCTCTCTAATCTTTTCACAGATTTTTTTTTGCTTACTTTTTGGATGTTCTTTAATTTGTGCTGAAGATCTCTATTTCTTTGCATTGTATTCCCCATCATCCACTTTTAAGATGACCCTACTTTTCAGTTTTCTTGTATATGTGTGTATGTGTGTATAAGTGTTGTTTTCTTCCATTAGATTATAAGTTCCTTGAGCACAAGGACTGTCTCTTTTGCTATTTATATTCCTCCCTTCTTCCCACAGTGCTTAATAGAGCACCTGATATGTAGTAAGCACTTAATAAATGTTTATTAAATATTGATATGCTTAACACAAGGAACAGAAACTTCTACACACAAGAGAAGTCACTTAATAACACCAAATTCCTATCTTCATGGCAAATAGGACTCATGTGGCCATTTCCCTTCCATTTCCAAGGACAATTAGTTGTGTAACATTAATATCATTGGCTTGTTTCTAAACATAAGCTTTTAATGTCCTTCCAGCTCTTATGAAATTTAATTTGGAGCCAGAATGTAAAGAACTTTTGGTCCCAATTCCTGTAATTGGAATTTCTTTTTTTAAATTACATATATTTTCCAAAGAAATAAAATAATATTTCTGTATATGTATATATAATATCTATAAATATGCACATGCATATACACATTATAAATACATATGAAAGAATGTGGAATATCTCCAAATATAACTTCTTAGAATTTATTTCAAGTAACCTAAAAGTAAAAACTCCAACAATATATCATGTCTTGAGAAGTTGAAAGCAATTTCATAAGTGTGTGAAAAGAAAAGGTCAGTTGGCAAGGTTAAAGTAAAATCTTCAATCTCACATCTGGGAAGAGTTCCATATAAAAATCAATATCAAAAGAAAAATATTTTGGATCACTTGAAACAATAAGGGAATAATAAAAAAATCTTGAATGTTTTCCTTGGAGCAAAAAATGGATAACCTTTCAAAAATAGAAAAAGAAAAATCTTGAGGCAAGAGAGCTTGATATGCTCAATTGCAAGATGGAATACAATTGCCATTTGTCACATGTCTCCATTTCCACAAAGAATCTAGTTTAGAAACAAGATTAAATACCAGATTCTAGATGCCACAAAAATATATCTTGTCTTTACTCTTGTTTATTGAAACTGGATGTCAAAACACCTTTACAGCATAAGACTCATTTGGGAACAAAATCTATATAATTTATAATGAAATTGTTGTAGTAAAAACTCATGGCATGTCAACTGTGAATGGATATAGTTTTTTAAATGTATGTTTCATGGAATTTATAGACTTAATGGCAGGTTCCTTTATCTTTGCTTTTCAATAAATATTTAAGAAAACTATGTACTTTATTATTTGTAAGACCTATTTTCACTAAGTATCCTGGATACACCAAATGATATATTAGATCTTTGGGTTGCATACCAAGGAAACACATGCTTGTTATTCAGGAACTTCATACTAAATGATGTCTAAAACCAAAGGAAAAGATGATGAGTCAAGTAGTTATAGATGTTGAGAATTTCTTACACAATGTCCTCAATCAGAGCACAAGGTACATGGGATTGTGTACTAATTGAAGATGCATGGAAGGTATATTTTCTTGGTGGGAAAACATAATTCATCTTTAAGGTGATCATTGTCGCTGTGCTTCACCTCATAGCCCTCTGTCAGCTCTCAGAAGCCACCCATGGGGTGCCACTAACTATAGTGTCCTTCTTTTGAGATCTTTATTCCCTCCTGACTATTTTAGGGGGCATTCTTTCTTCTGGTGCAATGGACCTATTATTGGATTGTTTTCTGTACCACCTCTGCCACCCAATCAATGTTTTTTACTACTGGTAAAAAATTCCACTTATGGCTCTGTCCCCAGGAAGCAGTTCATCTAGCTTCAACCTAAATAGCTACACTGTTGAGAAACCCATTGTCTTTTTTTTTTTAATTAAAGCTTTTTATTTGCAAAACATATGTATGGGTAATTTTTCAACATTGACCCTTGCAAAGCTTTCCGTTACAAATTTTTCCCTCTTACCCCCCACCCCCTCCCCTAGATGGCAGGAGGTTTACTACATGTTAATTATGTTAAAATACTTGACAGATTGAATATGTGTATTTGTATTTATTCAATTATCTTTCTGTACAGCAAAACAAACAAACAAACAAACAAACAAACAAAAAAAAAAAAAACCTGAGAAGGAAAACAATGTAAGCAAGCATCAATAGAGAGTGTGAAAATGCTTTGTTGTGGTCCACAGTCAGATCCCACAGGCCTCTCCCTGTGTGAGTATACACCTTTCTTCATCACTGAACAACTGAATTGGTTTGAAACATCTCATTGTTGAAAAGAGCCATGTCCTTCAGAATTGATCATCACATGGTCTTGTTGTTGCCATATATAATGATCTCCTGATTCCTCTTATTTCACTTAGCATCACTTTATATAAGTCTCTCCAGGCCTCTCTGAAATCGTCCTGCTGGTCGTTTCTTATAGAACAACAATATTCCATAATATTCATATACCATAATTTATTCAGCCATTCTCCAATTGATGGGCATCCATTCAGTTTCCAGTTTCTAGCCACTACATAAAGGGTTGCCACACCCATTGTCTTTTAAGATTGTTCATTGTATTTTTTAACTGTTCTTATCAGGACACTTTTCCATTTATACAGAAACAAACTCAGGCTTTCCATATCTTCTGCCCATTTTTCCTAGGCATTTTATCTGGATCTGGCCAAAACAAATTCATTTTCTCTCTCATATAACAACTTCTCAAATAGTTGATGATGGTTATCCTATCTCCAACAAATATCTTCTCTTCTCCAGGCTAACCATCTCTACTTCAATGAATCCTTGGATGGTGTGGGTTTTAGATCTTATATCACCTTGGTTATCTTCCTTTGAATATGTCAATGCCCTTAATAAAACATGGGTCCCAGAACTGAATATAATAGTATAAATGTGTTCTGACCAAGTCAAAATACAGCAGAGCTATGACACGTCTAATTTTGAACAGCATTTTTATTAAACCAGTCCTTTTTTAATGTTTAAGATATGATACTGAATAGTTTGCTTAGAAAAATTATTTTTATCATCTTATTTATATAATAAGTTTGAAGAATAAAAAGGAGGAAGTGAAGAAAAAAGAGAAAGAGGATGAGAAGGAAGAGAAGAAGAAAAGAAGTGCAAGAGCAAGTACAAGAACATGAACAAGAACAAGAAAAGGTTTGAGTCTCCAGAAAAATCAAGGTTGGCAACAAGTGAAGTAAAGTTCCTTTATTTTCAGGAAATGAATACCAATAGTACAAGCCACCACTAGAAGCAACAGAAATTGCTGTTTGGTCCTTAATCATCAATTCAGAATAATGTCAGGAAATATGAAAAAAAAGTATGCTAGTACATGCTTATGATGCTATGAATTGCTTCCATCCTTGAGAAATGTAATGCAAAATTATTATAAAAATATTCATAATCTTTGCCCCACTGGTCCTAATACTGAAAGTATAGCCAAAAGAAATCATTGGGTGGGTCAGAGGTGGAAGCGGGGAAGAATAGACCAAGCTATAAAAATATTCCAAGCAATTCTATTTGAAAAAGCAAAACAATCTAGGTGGATAACAACTGGGTAATGGCTGAACAAATTGTGGTTCACAAATACAATAGTATAAAATGTCATAAGAAGTGAAAAACATGAATACTGAACAGAAATATGGGATGTCATATGAAGTGTTAAAAGAGATAAGGGAATAGAATCAAATGAATTGTAATCATACTGACTACAGCTATATAATTACAGACAATAGTAACAGTAATAAACTCATTTTATGCAGAGAAAAGAAATTATAAATGTTAGTGAATGATTTGGTTACTGCCATGTTAAAGTCAAAATATCTATATTTGGGGGGAATTTGTGTTTGCCTAGAGGCACCTAAATTTTTTTCTGTTTTACTTTTTTTATTTTCTTATCTTATTTATGTGTGGACATATTAAATGGAAAGTAAAAAGGGATCCTCTTTTAAAGATAGCTGGTCAAACAATAAGAATGGTAGAAGAACTTGTCAAGTTTCAGCTTTTGAAATGGAGACTGTTTAAACTTTTATTGCCTTTTCTGGGAATATAGTCTGGACACTTTGTGGTTTAGAGTCATTTTACTTCACTACTTCAATCTCCCAGGATTTGTCCTTATCAGCTGAAATTTACTTATCTGGTATGGTATCTAGCTCTGGCCATTCCTATTGTCCAAATTGCCAATTGTAGGAATCTAATTTGATAAACAAATAAACTAAGGCTATAGGGAACTCTTTCCAGGAAATTTATTTCCTTAATTTTTTATTATATAATTTATTTATTTTATATATATATATATTTATATAATTATATTATATATTATATAATTATGTGTAATTATATAATATCATTTATTTAAACAAACAGCTGTCTTAACAACTCACCTCATAAGATGCTTGAAAATAATTTTTATTTTCTCCTTTACTTATATATTGTAATATTTAAATCAACAGCCCCCATCATTGCTCTCTGACTAATAGAAATGACTATAACAAAAGGAATTTTAGCCTTTATAACAGGAGATGCTGGTACTCTTGTAGATCATGAGAGAGTTATTTAGGGGCAATTGGGTCTTGTGATGCTCCACAAATAAAAGTATTCAATCCCATCCATGTTGAGGGTCAGCCCTAGGGAGACCACTCCTCAGTGTTCTTGAAAGTGGATCCTAAATTGCCTCATTAGTGTATTGTTCTCCCAGTCAAATCTAGGTATTCAGGTAGTTGGGGAGGACCAAGAAAAACCCACAGAATGTCATTATCAATGACTCTTTATTGAGCCTATTAGAGGAATACCAAAAAGACTGCATACATATACACATGTAAGTAGAAAGCCTCTTAGTTTCAAATGCTCATTTTATAAATGATCCATACATGCTTGTTGCCACTTCTGTTATTTCCCATAAAGATGAAGCTTGTGTTACCATATCCATTGTCTTGGGAGTTATTTTGGAAGGCAAAAAAAAGATAGATATTTTCATTCATTTTGGGTTCAGAAGTGAAAGAAGGAAGAAAACTTTGAAAAGCAGAAATAGCTTGGTCAGTACAAAGATACTGAGAAAGCTGATATAAGATTCCCTGATAGGGCAGATCTCAGGGGTGCCCTATTTGCCCCCTAATTGTTTTCTTTATTCTACTGCATGGAATTGCCACAAATTAGATATCAATTTGATTTAATAAGCAACAAATAGTAATGGATAATGGACCTATTTTGGAATTAGAACAAACTGGGTGTAAGTCCTATTTCTAATATATAATTCCTGGGCAAAGCTGGGCAAATCACTAATTTATCCTCTCTGTGGACCAGGCAAATATCAAAGATTGACAATTGCAGAAAAGTTGCCAAATTGCATGGATAGAGAGTGTTTTCTCTTCTTATACAGATGAAATCTCATTCTTAAAAAATACAACTGCTTCTGTAAGGGGTTAACTCTTATTTGTACATAGTTAGGAACTGATTGCATTTCTCCTAATTCTTAAATATGATGAAATGGTATGAGAAAATGAATGATTTGAATTGGAGTTTGAGGAAGGGCAAGTATTTTGAAGCATGGAGTTTTTTGTGAGAAGGGCAAACCTGGGGGGTGAGTGGTGGAGTAGTGAAGTAAAAGGGTTAGTGTTTCATGAGGCTGCAGGTGCCTAAAGAAAGGGGCCATAATAGATAAAAGGTTGGAGAAAGAGAAATGTGAGGCTACAAAAGGCATCATTAATTTCAAAATTTTGCCTACGGCTACAATATCAGAAAAAAAGAAAAACTCTCCTCCTGCACCACAGGATTTTCTGTTACCAAGACTCAGAACACTGGACTATATTTAGTATTTTACAGATCTGATAGATTATTAAATAGAAGGCTTTGTGCGATTGCCTAAGAATCTCATCTCTACGTACTGCATTTCTAGCAAAAAACAAAAAAATGTGTTCTGATTTATAAGCAATGGGCAAAAACAAATATAATCTGTTCTTAAGTTGAGGACTGACTACAAGATCAGATCTATGAATATTGGTAATATTGGTAGGAACAGTTGTAATTCCTGCTATTATATAGCATTGTACCAATAGTGGATGAATTCATTTGGGGAAGTAGGGTGGGAAGATCCAGATCCAAAGCTTGTTTATTGAGAGTTCAGAAATTACCATATACCTATCTGAAAACTTTTTTGTGTGTTTTGTATAAATATGGTATAAAAGGCTCCATAGAAAATATTGTTTACAGAGAAAGAATACTATAGAAAAAGCCAAATTTGGGGAAAAGGATGGAGAAAAACAATAAAAAAAAACCCAAAAGCTTTAAGGAAGGAGTCACATTGTACTTAGATACAGAAAATCAATCTGTAAATACCTAGTGGCCAGATACCAGAGGATGAAGGAGGAAGTCCTACCCATTTTGAGTGGAAAAGGACTGTTACTCTGCTTCATGATTAGAGTGGAAAAGCCAGTTTCTTCTTTATGAGAAGAGATACGAGATAAAAAAAAAATAAAAATAAATAAATGGAAACATGGGCTAACAGCTAAAAAAAGAATCTGCACTAACTGAAAGACTCTATTAAAGTGCATAGCAGAAGAAAGGCTTGTTGGGTTTGTGGTAGTAGTGATATTCAGTAATTTTAGTCATGTCTGTCTCTTTGTGACTCCATGCCTGGTTTTCTTGGCAAAGATACTGGAGTGATTTGCCATTTCCTTTTCCAGCTCATTTTACATGTGAGGAAATTTAGGCAACCAAGTTTTAGTGAGTTGCCCAAAATCAGACAGCTAGTAAGTGTCATTGACTTTAGGCCCTAGCACTTTATCCACTGTGCCATCTAACTGTCCCCTCATCTCGTATAACGAAGTTTGTTTTTTTTTAACTTTTAAATGAAAAATTAAAGTCAAGAAGCATTTATGAGGTGGCGCCCGTATGACAGGTCCTGTGCTAAGTTCTTAGGATACAAAAAAAGAGAAAAACTCCTTTTTTCTAAAGGCATGCATTGTCTGATGAGAGAGAGCAGGGAGAAAGCATACTAACAACAATATGCAAACAATGTATGTATATGTGTAAATATACATGCATCTGTGCTTTATTTGCTTATTTATTTACTTTCAAAGGCAAGGCACTACATTTAAAGATAGTAGAAAAAAGACTTCTTGCAGAAACTGGACTTGAAGAGAAACTGGAGAAGTCTGAAAGCACAGATAATAAGGGAGAGAATCCAGGAGTGGAGGACAGCCAATAAAATTGCTTCTGGGGACAGGAGTTGGGAAAACTACAAGGAGGCCAGTGTCATTGGATCATAAATTAGAGACAGAGATCAGTAAAATATAAGAGGGCTGGAAATGTAGCAAGGGTCAAATTATAAAGGGCTTTGAAAACTGAACGAGTTATTCTATTTTTGATTTTTGAGATAATGAGCCACTAGAGTTGGGGGAGAGGGTGTGACATGGTCAGAACTGTACTTTAAATAGATCATTTTGACATCTAAAAAAAGAGAAAAAATTCAGCAAATTCACCAGTTTATTAACAAATTCTGATCTGTGCAATGCTCCCCAACTGCCTCTTCAAAAGTATAGGGAAGTATTTTCTCATATCTCTTCTTTAGAGCCAGACTTGTTCTTAGTAATTTTGCAATTCTCAATTATTTTTGGTGGTTGTTTTTTTTTAATATTTACATTGTTGCCCAAAATAATTGAACTGTTTAGAAAACAGTCCTCCATATAGGATATATGAGATTTTTTTTCACATTCTATTCAACTGTTTTTTAAAAATCTAGTATGTGAGAGCATTTAAACACTTCTAGGATGAAGAAAATAACAAAAAGGTTCTCAAAATGCTGCCATTTTGAGCACTTTGTTAAATCTGGAGGATCATTAATTTAGATATGGAATGACCTTAAGAGCTATCTATTCTTTTTCTTTTATATATATATATATGTATATATATATTTTTATTAAGGCTTTTTATTTGCATAACATATGTATGGGTAGTTCCTTAGCATTGATCTTTACAAAGCTTTCTGTTACAAATTTTCCCCCCAGTCCCCTCCCCTCCCTTAGATGGCAGGAAGTCCACTACATGTTAATTATATTAAAATACTTGACAAGTCGAATATATGTATACACATTTCCACACTTATCATTGTTGTGCAAGAAAAATTGTATATACAAGAAGAAAAAAAAATCAGAGAAAGGAAATACAATCCAAGCAAACATTAATAGAGAGCATGAAAATGTTATGTTGTGGTCCACATTTCACATCCCTCTCTCTGGGTGTATATGGCTTTCTTCACTGAACAATTGGAACTGGTTTGAGACATTTCATTGTTGAAGAGAGCCATGTGCATCAGGATTGATTGTCATATAGTATTGTTGTTGCCGTGAATAATGATCTCCTGGTTCTGCTCATTTCACTCAGCATCAGTTCATGCAGGTCTCTCCAGGCCTCTCTGAAATCATCCTGCTGGCCATTTCTTATAGAACAATAATATTCCATAACATTCATATACCATAATTTATTCAGCCATTCTCCAATTGATGGGCATCCATTCAGTTTCCAGTTTCTAGCCACTACAAAAAGGGCTGCCACAAACATTCTTGCACATGTGGGTCCCTTTCCCTCCTCTAAGATCTCTTTGGAATATAGGCCCAATAGAAATGCTGCTGGGTCAAAGAGTATGCATAGTTTGATAACTTTTTGAGCATAGCTCCAAATTGCTCTCCAGAATGGTTGGATCCGTTCACAGTTCCACCAACAATGTATCAGTGTCTCAGTTTTCCCCACATCCCCTCCAGCACTCATCATTATCATTTCCTGTCATTTTAGCCAATCTGACAGGTGTGTAGTGGTACCTCAGAGTTGTCTTAATTTGCATTTCTCTGATCAATAGTGATTTGGAGCACCTTTTCATGTGACTAGAAATAGTTTTAATTTCATCATCTGAAAATTATCTATTCATATCCCTTGACCATTTGTCTATTGAAGAGTGGCTTGAATTCTTATAAATATGAGACAATCCTCTCGATATAGACCTATCTACTCTAACATGTTCCTTTTACAGATGATTAAACCAAAGCCAGGAGAGATGAAGTTACTTGCACAAGTTCACACAGATAGTAAGCATTAGGTCCAAAATTTGAATCCGGTTCCATAGACTACAAATCCACTTTGCCCTATCTAAAGCACATGATTCCATATTCTCTATAATTTGTCTTTTTAAGACAATTTCAAACTTATTAAACAGAAATACAAGGGAGTATTCTATGCAGACATTATACTCTTGTGACCAATTTAAAATATTTTTTGACTAAATCTTAATGAAATAATTATGAAAAGAAAAAAAAACACAGTTTCTGTTATTAGAATTAGATGCCATATTCAGAATAATGCTAAAGTTTAAAAAGATTGTTAATGATGCTGTTGTCCTTTTTTGTTATTATTAAAGCAATTTATTTGCAAAACATATGCATGGGTAATTTTTCAACATTGACCCTTGCAAGGCCTTCTGTTCCAAATTTTTCCCTCCTTCCCCCCACCCACTCCCCTAGATGTCAAATAGTTCAATACATGTTAAATATGTTAAAATATGTGACAAATCGAATATGGGTATACATATTTATACAGTTATCTTGCTGTACAAGAAAAATCGGATATACAAGAAAAAAATTACCTGATAAGGAAAACAAAATGCAAACAAACATCAACAGAAAGCGTGAGAATGCTATGTTGTGGTCCACACTCACATCCCACAGGCCTCTCCCTGATTGTAGATGGCTTTCTTCATCACTGAAAAATTGGAACTGATTTGAATCATCTCATTGTTGAAGAGAGCCATGTCCATCAGAATTGATCATCATATAGTCTTGATGTTGCCATGTACAGTGATCTCCTGGTTCCTCTCATTTCACTCAGCATTAGTTCATGCAAGTCTCTCTAGGCCTCTCTGAAATCATCTTGTTGGTCATTTCTTACAGAACTATAATATTCCATGACATTTATATATCATAATTTATTCAGCCATTCTCCAATTGATGGGCAAATGATGCTGTTTTCAATTCTTTCAATTTTCAACTTATTCTTTAGCTAGATTTCACGACGTTTAAACACCTATACTTAGCTAACAAATTTGGGAGTATTTGGGGGTAAAAATATAACTCCCAATTTTGATTTTTTTACAAAAATATTTGTATATTTGTGATTACATTGAAAGAAATTATTATTAAATAACCAATTATTGGCGAGATTCAAATTCTTTTTTAAGGGAATGTCTGTTCTTGCCCACAAATTTACCACTGTTAGACTATTTAAACTAATGGAGTTGTTGTCCCCACCCAACTAGAGAACCTTACAAAGAATTTAATCTAAGGTGAATTGCAGCCCATTGTGTTCCACTTAGCCAAGTCATAGTAGAAGTAGATACTCTTTTGTCTAGATTATGACTTCTTAAACTTTTTTCACTCAAGACCCCTTTTCAACTGAGAAATTTTTTACATGATCCCAGGTATGTAAGTATATAAAATAGGTGTAAAAATCAAACATTTACTGATAATAGATCATAGTTTTGTGACATCCCCCCTCCCCTCCATTTAATTACAAGACCTATTGCCGTACAGAGGAGTATTTTAGATAAGAGATGAGTCTCTATCCAAAACTCAATGATTAGTTACATTCTGGAATCAAGTTCACCTCTAAAATTGTGGGCTACATGCTCTCTCTCCCACACCAGCCAAGTAAGTGTTTGATACTTCTGGTTTAGACACTAAGAAATTAAGAGATTTGCCCACACTTACGCAATCAGTATATGTTAGAGGAGAGATTTGAACCTGGGCTTTCCAGTTCCATACTCAACTCTCTATTCATTATACCATGTATTTTTCATATTTATTAATAGTACTAGTTATTAGAGATGTTTGAAATTAATGTATTAAATGATATTTGGGAATTAACTTGTAGATTTGAGATATAAAGATTCTCTTCATCTTCCATTATTATAAAGGATGAAAAGTTCATTATATTTAGTTCACTTAGTTTCAAATTTCATTGTTTTTACAATCCTTATGTCATTGTGGATAGAAGGGGTGGGGAAAATAAATGATGCTATTGATCTACTATCTGTAAGGTATAATCAGATTATTTTTTTAGTGATGGAGATTGATTCATTTTGATACATTCACATTGTCTCTAATTTGTTCCCTCTTGTGATAAACAGATGAAGCATCAGTTTGCAAGGCTAACATGTTCATTTGAAGATCAACCCCGAGATGTTGCCTTCAAGAACACAATGCTCTGACCAGGGGAGTGTAGAAGTCACACATCAAAGTGGTTTTTCACATAATTTTTACATTGAACCAAAGTTAAATTCTTGTTGCAAACCTGATGCATATAACTGAAGTTTTCCTACAATGTCTAGTACAGAGAGGACTCTACTGGCTAAAAACGCCAAACCAGAAGAATATAAGATCTGCTATGGTGAAGGGGCCCAGATTTTATTTGTCAAAGAGAGATCTTACCAAAAGGTTGGCTAGCAAGGAAGAATTACTTCTGCTCTGGTAGCTCAGGAAGCCACCTAAGATGTGAAGTATATCTGTGGTGGGCACGTTTTGTTTAAAAAAATAAAAGTAACATGGACAGCTAGATGGTACCCCTGAAGTCAGGAGGACCTGAGTTGAACCAAGCTTCAGATACTTAACACCAGCTGTGTGATCTTAAGTCACTTAACCTCAAATGCTTCACCAAAATTAATAAACAAAATTTTAAAAAAGTAATAAAAACAATAATTTGCTATATATTCAGTTACAAAGCTAATACCACTGACTCAACTATTCTGCAGGATGTATGCTTTTAAATCAATCAACAGTTTATTAAATGCCTTCTGTGTGCCAGGCAACATGCTAAGTGTATTACATGTGGAACACAAGCAGCTGTTGTACTTAAACTATTTGGAAATAGAAAAGATGAAAATCTCATAGCCAACATCAAGGAGATAGCCATGTTATAGTTCTCTCTCTGCAGACTTGCTTAAATGTACACAATGGGCTAATTGGTGGACTTGATCCAACACAGATGAATAAGATAAAAGTATGTGACCACAAACCAAACTAGATTCTCTCTTTGGAATTCTTTGCCAAACAGCAGTAGATGATCTTTCACAGTATTTCTGAATTGATGAAGTATGTTTTATTAGTTTTTAAAATTCAAATATTGGTTAGTGAATTATGAGTGATTAGATCAGGAAATTCTTTAATTCTGAATAATGTGATATTTTATGTTAGTGATGAAAAGTGTATTTGAATGAATGATAGCTATAGTAATAGTAATGATAATAGTAATAGAATAATGACAGCTATGGTAATTTAATCTGCTATTTTTAGTTTTAAGAAATTATAAAGGTGAAAGGGACAAAAAGCAAAGCATATTATTATTTATTCAAGACTACTTCTGGATTGTGTGTAAACTCCACCAATAGAAAATTAGTTCATTGAAAGCAAAACAGTTTTTTGTTGTTGTTTTGTTTTTGAATTCCTAGGCACTTCTATGTAGGTGGCACATATGTTTGTTTAGATGGAATTTGCTAAATTCGGTAACCTGATCCTAGAATCGTAACTCTGGCTTTTGGTCATACGTTCAAAGATGGAATCTTTGTTCGTGTAGTGGGGAGGTTCAGGTGTAGTAGTAAGGAGAAGGCTGAAAGTTTTAAAGACTTTCTAGGAAAATGTATATTTCAAAAAAAAAGGTAAACCTACAAATCTTTATTATATAAATTCAACTTGCTTTAACATGTATGTATATGCATTTATGTATATGCTTTAACATGCATATGTATATGCATTTATATATACACATATCTGCATATGTGAATATGCTTTAATAGCTTTAAAATGCACAAACACTTTTGGGATACCTTACATAATAAGTTCAACTTTTGAGGCTTTCCAAGGTATCTGTTTTTTCTTTCAACCATCCTTCTATTCTTTTCCAAGCATTTAAAAAAAATTTCAATAACCCTTGTCCATCTCCTTTCTTTTTTGTTTTTTATTCTTTGTGATAAGAGGTGGCTTGTGTTTGAGAGAGGGGAGAGATGTTAAAAAAAAAGGTAATGGAAATAGAAATAGGACATTTAAAACGTTTTACACGTAATATTCTTAATATTCTTCCATCCGCTTTTATGGGACATAAGGTAGAAAACACATGCTTTATACACAGAAAGTGTTATATGAATAAGAATTCTTTTTTTAGTTTAAAAAAAATCGTCAAATATTGCTGTTTTTTTTTAACTTATATTGTTCCCACACCAACAATTGAAATGAATTGAACTTTATTGTCTACAAATTTAACCATTTTCACATAGGATCACACACTGAATTGTAGAAATCAATGAATAACCTTAAAACAAAAGCACACTGTAAGTATTTAACTCTCATTGTTTGGCAAGAAAGACATATAAATTAATATTTTAACCTGTTATTCTTATTTTTAAAATCATGAGATCTCTTTTTTTTAATGCTGATAATTAATAAGCCATCATAATTAAATTTAGGATATTGTGTAAGGTAAATATAAGGAAAGGAGGAGATTATTCCCTTCCCTCAATTCATTTGTTTTTGTCAAAGACCAAGAATACAATTATAGGATAATGAATTACTGAGGTGTTAAACTAACTATAAAAGATGTAACTATGTCTCAATTTTTTAAGGAGGTGTGAACTCCTCTCAGATTGAGTGGAAAATGGAACTCTAATTGGATGAGAAAACAATTTAGCCACATCTTTAAATAGCTGAGTCCTAAAGAGCTAGCAGTCAGTTGTACCATCAGTTAGATCAGTTTTACAGGAAAATAGTCTCTTCTCAATCCCCCAAACCTCAGCCCCCTCCCAGAGCAGAGAGAGAAGTACTCTCTTTTCCTCCTCTTATTGGCCTTGTAGCAGTTCAAGAGTTGAAGAACATGCCATCTTGTTTTGAATCAGCCATTTTACTGTAATGACTCCCAGAGAACTACAAGATCAGGTGTCACAGCTAACATCTTTTAGTATCTCCTTTTCACCTTTTATTGGCATAAAAACTTAGCTCCTAAAAGTTGAGGATTGAAAAATCCTAGGAAAGTTCTTGTCTAGCCTGACTGGCAGTATTCTCTCAACTAGAAATATCAAGATGATAACTCTCCTATATATCTCCTGTAACTATTAATATATGTTTTCAACATGTATACTATATATTTTTGTATAACCACCTGTTTTCTTTGTAATAGTCATCTTTCTTTAATTTATTTTACACAGACTTCCTTCCGGGGGTGGAGCCATGGTGGCGGAGATCAGACAGGAGTCTCTGTAACCTCCTCTAACCTCCCCTCAAACCAACAACATATGAAGCCTCTAGACTGATTCTGAAGCAAAAAAATCCACAATATCTGGAGAACAACACGATTCTAGAAGAAGATACTCTGGAAGAACCTCAAAACAGGTCTGTTTTAATTGAGCAGGGGGTGGCCTACTGAACCCAGACAGCAGCGCAGGGAGACCGGGGCAGGGAGCTGGAGCAGGGAGCTGGAACAGGAGTCGGAACAGGAGTGGGAGCGTTGTGCTTTTCACACACCTGGGAGTCTTCTGCGGGCCTCTTGGAACAATTTGTCCTGATTGTGGGCAGGTGGTTTGGAGGGTCTGCCTTTTGAGGGGGATAGATTGTGAACCACTGAACCCCTGATGAGCATCGGACCTAGCTGCCATTACACAGCACCTTAAAGCAATCAATCAAACAACAGGACTGATCAGCACCAGAAATAATTCAATCAGCGGAGCTGCCCAGTACCTGAAATAATTCAATCAGCAGAACCCCCCCAGGGTGAACTAAAGCAGAACTGCCCAGCCCCTGACATAATTCAATCAGCAGAACTGCCCAGTTCCTGAAATAACTCAATCAGCAGAACTGCCCCAGGGCAAATTAAAGCAGCTGTCCCACCTTTGCCCTAAACAGACCTCACATCTTTAAAAAAAAAAAAAATGAATAAAAAACCAAAAAGAGCTCTCACTATAGACAACTTTTATGGAGAGAGGGAAGAACAGACCTCAAATCCTGAGGCCCCTAAAGCTAAAGCAACTCCAGAAAAAGCCCCAAAGAGAGACATAAATTGGTCTCCATGTCACAAGGCTTTCTTTGAAGATTGCATAAAAAATCTTAAAAGAGAGTTAGAAGAAACATGGGGAAATAAAATGAGATCACTGCAAAATA
>JAJPUD010000232.1:737596-760240 GCA_023553655.1 Myrmecobius fasciatus | reverse complement strand
AGAGAGAGAGAGAGAGAGAGAGAGAGAGAGAGAGAGAGAGAGAGAGACTCCAAGACAGAAAGACAAAAGCAGACAAAGAGGAGACACACAAAGAGAGAAAGAAAAAGAGACAGAAACAAAGATAGACAGAGACAGAGAGATAGAAACACAGGAGAGAAACACAGAGAGAGATAGAGTGAGAAAAAACTCATTTATTAATCTTTACCAAAGAAGTAATTTCAACATTTTTTAAACTCGTTTTATGTGCCAGGTTCTGAGAGAGATTCAAAGATATCCTTGGCCTCAAGGAGCTTGAAATCTAGTTGGATATATGACATTCTGAAATAATTATAATACGAACCAGAACATAAATGAATAAGAAAGGAAAAAACATTTTTTTGAGATTTAAAAGGAAGCAAAAATCACTTTTGGCTAGAGGGTTCAGAAGAGACTTCCTGGGCAGGTGTCATTTTAGGTGACACACTTTTGGAAATGGTGGTTGTTCCCAGCCCAGGCTACGGAATCTCATTTGGTCTGTATATTTCAATACTTTTTACTTGTGTTTTATTTGTTTGGTTATCCCCTTCCTTGATATAATGCTTCATACCTTAGTTGGTGGTCTTCAGGATCTGTGGTAGGGAAAAAAAATTACCTGGTGATCCATCTGTGGTAGGGGAAAAAAAATCACTTGGTGGTGAAACCTTTAGATAACAGATTCACAATCTAGCAACTGCCCATTTTGAGAGTCTTATTATAAAGACCTACCTGAGAATTGTAGAATGCAAGTTATAAAAACCCTTACACCATGAGGAGGTATCAATTGACCTTTATCTGGAAATTTCACTTTTCATGTGACTGAAATTCATTGCAATAAAATAGTAGAAGGAACACTATTGCCACATTAGGAAATAATACAGAAAATAAAACTTAATGGGAAATAATTTTTTTTATTTATAATAAGTGCTAGTTTAATTTCTTTGGAAAGGCAATGGGGTATAATAGAGAAAGATCTCATCTTAAAATCAGGAAAACCTGAGTGCTATCCCATCTCTGACCCATTCTGGCTACATCATCTTAAGACTCAATTGAGGTAACTTTCTAAGTCTAAGAATTACAGAGAAAGTGCTGCCCTTCATAGAGGGAGTCACCTTATCTAAGAGTCCTTTAAGCCATTGAACTCAGAGGTTTAGTCCTATCCTATCTTAAACTTCTAATTAACAGGATTATAATTCCTGTTGATCCTTTTTCTGCTTTCCATTACCTATTTTTCATTCTCAATTACTTGATCAAATAAAGTAGAGCTTTTCAATTATTTTCCACATCTTTTTTCTTAGGTGCTCCCAATAAGAGATATAAAAAGGCACCTTCTATTCTTTTGTAAAGGTTGCAAGCCTCTAAGTATGAGATATTGCATGTGTACTTGGAGTTTTGTGGATGTACTGATTAGTTTTGCTTATTTTTTTTCCTTTTCTTTTAAGAATTTTCATTTTATATGACAGCTGCCTGAAAGAAGAGAGAAGGAAGGAAGGAAAGAAGAAGGGAGGGAAGAAGGAAGGGATGGAGGAAGAAAGAAAATCTAATGGAGGGGTGAGATACTTGAGGGCAAATCCAAGCAAAAAGTCTACTCTTTTCCCAGCTCATATTAAATTGTGGATTTCAAGCTGGAAGGGACCTTTGAGGTCATCTGTCTTTGATAAAGGTCTAAGACCAGACAAGTTGCCAATGACAGGTATATCTATATATCTAAATGGTGGCACTATTTCAACCTTTCTCTATGATTGTTTTGATTTAGGAATGCATTATCATAATTAATCTTAAGAGGCTAAGAACACAAGTTACAAGGGAAGAAAAAGAAGTATTCATTATAATCAGGATGGTGTAGAGAGATGGAAGGGAACTTTTCTTATTGTTGTCCACTCATTATTCTGTCATATCTGACTCTTCATGACCCCATTTGGGGTTTTCTTGGCAGAAATACTGGAATGTTTGCCATTTCCTTCTCCAGCCCATTTTATAGATGAATAAACTGACACCAATGGGATTAAATGACATGTCCATGATCTTACAGCTAATAAGTATTTAAAGTTAGATTTGAATTCAGGAAGATGAGTCTTCCACACCAGGCACCCCTTAGCTGCCCAAAAGGGAACTTTAGAGATCACCTAATCCAACCTACCTAATTTTATAGATAAGAAAACTGAGGCCCAGAGGGAAATGTCCACAGGCCCAAGGTCCAAGGTCACACAGATAGCAAGTGATAAAGCCAGAATTTGAACCAAGGGCCTCTGATGTCAAATTTAGCACTCTTTTTTTCCTAAACTGTTTTGAAAACTACTTTAAATACCTTACCATTATGGTCTCTTATTCTTCTCAGATTTTTAAATCCCAGGGGCTACAGATGGCTTAGGGGAGACAAGACAGTCTTTAAAAACAGGCAGACAAGCCAGAAGGAGAAGATTGCTAATTTTCTGCTCCAAGCAATTACATAAGTGTTGACAAATATTGGACCTATGGGAGATGTAGAAGTGAACATCTCAGGACTCGTCCTTAGAGTTTGAAGTTACACAGGTGTAGTGAATATAAGACAAAAAAAAAAGAGGATTATAAACAAGTTACTTAATGCCTAAAAACTCCAATGATTCTCTATTACCTCAGGGATGAAATAGTAGGTTCACTCTCTGGCAGGTAAAACTCTTCATAATATGTCCCCTTTTAAAAATTTTTAATAATAGCTTTTTATTTTCAAAATACATGCAAAGATAGTTTTGAACATTCAACCCTGCAAAACCTTCTATTTTCAAATTTTTCTTCCTCTTTTCTCCCCTCCTCCCTCTCCTAGACAAGTAACCTAATATAGGTTAAACTTGTGTAATTCTTCCAAATTTCTACATTTATCATGCTATACAAGAAAAACCAGATCAAAAAGGGAAAAAAATGAGAAAGAAAAAAATAGCAAGCAAATAACAAGAAAAGATGAAAATACTATGTTGTGTTCCACATTCAGTCCTCATAGTCCAGATGACTCTCTCCATCACAAGTCTATTGGAATTGGCTGGAATTACCTCATTGTTGAAAAGAGCCAAGTCCATCACAGTTGATCGTCACAATATATCTCCTTTCTATCATTTTCATTTTCTTGTATATCACTCATCTCCTGGCACTCTGAGGTCCAGGACTATTTTGCACTGTGCTCCCTGCCCAGAATGCTCTTTTTGGCTCACTTCACTTCTTGGAATCCCTTGCCACCTTCTGAGAAAGTCTTTTCTATCTCCACCCTGCTCTTCCCCCAACCGCAGATGCTAATATAAAGTCATTTCAAGGTAAATTTAGAGAAAAGGGCTTTACCAACTGCTTCAGCTTGTTTCAAAGGCAGAAATTTTACTGAAAAGCTGAGAAATGCCCCTCTGGAATCATAGGAAGAATCAACCTGATTGATTCTGGTAGCTGAACAAATATATAAGCAAAGGACAGGAAAGAGACTGTAATGATGACAAGAGTAATAAAATTACAGTCAAGCTTTCCCCCTTATTTATGTAAATTTATTTCTAAATATTTACTTTCATCTACAAAATAGTATCGTTACTGTCTCTGTGACCTTTCGAAAATCAGTTAATGGTTAAGATAGGAGCTCCATGAAAAAAATATTGATAACTGTGTTTTAATACACTGATTTTCTTTGCAATCCTATATATTTTATTTTACTCATTTAAAAACATTATTCTGAGAAGGGGGCCAGAGGCTTCACCACACTGCCATAGGGGTCTGTGATATTAAAAAACGTTTAAAAACCCCTTACCTAACCTCTTCCTCTTCCATAAAATGAAGAGATTAGACTTGATGCTTTAAGGATCCTTCCAACTTTTAATCTAAAATACTGTGAATTATTAAATAGTTTGCATCCCAAAATCAACAGGAAGTTTAACCTTAAGTGAAAATTTACAAACCTTATAGAAAGCTGTGACCTTACAGTCACAAATAAAGTACACTATCTCTCATAGCTCATAAGGGTCAGCTATTCTTCTCAGAGCCTTACACTCAATTATATGCATACATACTGTTTAAGGTTGACAAGCCTATAGGTAGGTCACTCACCAGTCATTTCAAGGAAACAACTTGTCCTTAATAATAATCATGTATTTTTTTTGCCTATGTCAGTGATCAGTTATCAGTTGACATTAGTCTTTGAATTGTGATGTTTTAGGAGTAAAGATGGATTTGTGCTAATTGAGTTATACTTTCTTTTCTGGTGACTGTTAATGAATTTTTGTTAATAAACCATTTTCCTGGTTGGGCTTTGGAGTGAAGTCTTTGGCCATGAAAGAAAGCAAAACTCTTCTATTTGGGCATTGAGATCATCAGCAAGGACCTTATTATCAGCATGCTAGAATGTCCCTATTTCAATTTATTCTGGAATTACTCAGCTATCCTCTTCTGGGACAATTACCATTGAGGCCAGTTGAGTTAATTTGCAGGAATATCAGTGGGCTGGTAATGATGGTCATCTTGTTTTTGATGTCGGTGACTCTTAGGAATCAAATTTTTAGTGGGTTAGCACATTATTGTATTCTCATGTCTTTGTGCTTCACACTGTTCACCATGCTTAGAATGCTTTCTTTAGGAACTGAATTTCTACTCCTTTAAAGTCCAACTCAAACACTACTTCCAATAAGTCTTTCTTGATTTCTTCATTTGATAATGCTCTTTCTTGTTTTGTAACTCTCTTAATTTTGGAAGATCTGTGATTTTTATCATTATAGCGAACTTCCATTGTGGAAATTGCTTTTGCCTATTCAGATCAGAAATTCTTTGGGATCTTATTGAATTAGAAGACTGTATAGGATAATGATAGTGTTTTAGAACCTGTCAAATCATTTGTTTAAGGCCCCTCTTGCTAATATGTGTAAAAGGCAAGATTTTCCTGATGCTAAAGCTGACTATCCACTGTATCATGCTACTTCTTAATTTTCTAAAACATTTCTATAATACATATTTAATTTTTTAAAAAATTGCTATCTTATTCCTTTATAAATTTGTTGATGACAGAGATGGTATCTTATCAAATTCCTCTCTTCCCCTCCACTTCTTTCTTAGTGCTCTGAACTCTCTCTGCAAGTACTAAATAAATGTTGATTTATACCATATTTTTCTGTACCTTGATTTTTCCAGTGGAAAATTCTTTCTAGTTTGGAAAGGCCAAGATGTCATGCTCTATTCACTTGCTTTTCTTGAAATGGAAAATATCATGAATACTTGTTTGGGTGGGGTTTTTTGTGTCTTTTTCTTTTCTTTTCTTTCTTTTTTTCTTTTTTTTTCTTTTTTCTTCTTTTTTTTTTTTTGGAGGCAGTTGTGGTTAACTGGTTTTCTTAGAGTCACACAGCTAGGAAGTATCTGAGGGTATATTTGAACTCAGGTATTCCTGACTCCAGGGTAGGTGATAAATAATTGTTTATAACTTGTGGATACATAGAAATTAATTAAAGAAAGAAATTTGGACTTAGCTGCACCATTCCATTTAGTTCTAATTAGTAATCAACTTTCAAGTTTACTGCAGCTTGCCCTTTTATTTAATCAAATGTTTGTCCAATTGAATTTATTGAATTCAATAGTTCAATGTTGAGTTATTGAATGTCAAGCTCTTTCTCAAGAGAATGGAATTCCAAGGTCAGTTCTTACCCTAACAGAGATAATTTTTTCTTGTTATTGTTGCATTTAAGTATGTATTAGAAAAATGTACCAGTTTATACATTTTACTTTATTCGTTTTTCCCTTTCATCTCTCCTAACCCCAAAATGTACAATCTATACATTTTGAAAGTTATTTCTTTTCATAGAATCATATATCTAGAAACAGCAGGGATCTCAGAAGCTATTGAGTTCAACCCCCTCATTTTAAAGAAATTTAATTCCCAACAAAGATAGAATTGTCTGTTTCATTTTAAAAACATTTTAGTATAATTTGTTTGTTGTTGTTGCTCTTTACTCTTTCTGGGGTTTTCTTGACAAAGATAGTGGAGTACTTTTCCATTTCTATTTCTGGCTCATTTTACAGATGAAGAAACTGAATCAAACAAGGTTAAGTGACTTGACTAGGGTCATACAGCTAGTAAGTATCTAAAGCTAGATTTGAATTTAGGTTTTCCTAATTACAGGTCCAGTACTCTATCCACTGTGCCAACTACCTGCCACTTAATCAAATATATTAACTTATGTATTTTAAAGATTATTTATTTTCATAAAATCCTGTCTAGAGATAGTAGCAACTTCAGAGAGTATCTATTTCAACCTCCTCATTTTACAGATGAGGATACTGAGGCATATGGATGTTAAATTACTTGCCTAAGCCACATAGGATATAAACAGAAGAGGCAGAATATGAATTTATATCTTCTTCCAAAATCAGTGTTTTTTTCCTCTCTTCCATACTATCTCCCATGTAATCCTTCATCATAACTCTGCTCATCAGTACTTACAGATACCATTTAAGATATTTAATCTAGTTTAGAATCAAATACTTAGAATGGATAAGGCTTTTGGGAGTTAGATGGTTCAGTGGATAGAGCACCGGCCATGGAGTCCGGAAGACCTGAGTTCAATTCCATTCTTAGACTTTTAATACTTCTTACCTGTGTGATCCTGGGCAAATCAGTTAACTCCAATTGTCTTGCCAAAAAAAAAAATAGAATGGATAAGTCTCTTTGTCCTACTATGATATAACTGACATAAAGAATTAACCAAAGAGCTCAGAAATTCCCTTGCTAGGAACAAGAAAATGGGTGCTTTGGGATCAGCCCTCTGAGAAGGTGTAATAGATTATATAAGTGACATAATTTCATATGAGTAAGAAGCAAACCCAAGGCTCAAGCTAGTTTCAGCAAGCATAGATTGCATGATCTTCCCCTTTCTTCCTCCCTTCTTTCAACTCCTCCCCCATAATGTTTTTGGTTTTTAAAGTTTATTTCCTTCAAAGGTGAACATCTGTCTCTGACACCTCCACTGGTTTACTTTGGCAGCTGTATATCTGGAAAGATTAACTAGAAATTCCTCCCCTTCATTCTTAATTTTCTATTGTTCCAGTAATGCCTCCTTCTTTTAGCATTCAATTCAAATTCAAGGAGACCAAGATTCCATCTCGTCTGTTCATTTTGTTATGTGTTGAGTATGTAATATTTGGATACAATGAAGTCAAGCAAGTACAACAATGCATTAGCTAATAAACCACTGTGTGCAGCAAAGGAATACTCTACTTCTTTGTGTTCATATTGTTAAAGGTCAACCATAAAGAAGTTAATTCCATTTTTAAAACAAATTTTTATCCACAATGAATCATGGAATAATAGATTTAGGAAATCTATCATTTGTCATCTAGTCAATTTGTCTTTTTTTACTGATGAAGAAACTGAGATATCTAAGAGTCTAAGAGCTTGACCAAAGTAGGAATAGTACAGATGAGATTTGAAAAATCCAGTACCATTATTTAGGAAAGAATACTTTTTTTTTCTTTCTTATCAAGAGGTAAAGGAATGACCAATAAAGCAAAGGTCTTCTACTTAATTA
Organism: Myrmecobius fasciatus; assembly: GCA_023553655.1. NCBI lineage: Eukaryota > Metazoa > Chordata > Mammalia > Dasyuromorphia > Myrmecobiidae > Myrmecobius > Myrmecobius fasciatus. The sequence continues at coordinate 752,708 of JAJPUD010000232.1, read as the reverse complement.
TAGGAACTTAATTATAGGAACAACTTCAACTTTTATTTTTATTACTGTTTATTTCTAAAGGAATCAAACATTAGAAGAGAACATAGTTGGGAAAGACCTTATTGGTTATCTAGTCAAATGCTTTTATTTTATAGTGGAGGAAATAGAGGCCTAGAGATAATAAGATAGGCAAGACTTTGTAAAAGATGCAGAATTATATAAGATTCTTCAAATGCTTTTATCTGTATAATTACGAAAATGGACCCTTTTATTACCTAATGATATAACTATATCACACATTATTATATTATATTGTTATAATATACTATTCATATTTAAATATACTAATATACTATGTAATATATTATACTATATGATATGCTAATATCCTATACTATATTGTTATTTTATTTTTTTGCTTTTTGCTGAGGCAATTGGGATTAAGTGACGTGCCCAGGGTCACACAGCTAGGAAGTGTCTGAGACCAGATTTGAACTTAGGTCCTCTGACTTCAGGGCTGGTGCTCTAACCACTGCGCAACCTAGCTGCCCTTATATTGTTATTTTATAACAATAGTAGCATACAGTAGGGTTTTTATAAATTCTTGTTGAATTGAGTTGAAATGAATATTTTAAAATATTACTTTTTGTGATTGATTTGATGATAACTGCTAGGTGTTTTCGTTCCTTATGATTTGGAATTAGAACTAGGATCCCTGCAAGGTTAAAAGTTCCATTTTTGAGAACCATAGCTCCATAGTTATAGAGAAGTCCTCAGAGATTATTTAAACCAAAATCATAATTTTTAAAGATGAGGAAATTGAGGCCCAAAAAGACTAGGCAAGATCATATAGATGTTAAAAATAGGATTTGATGCAACACCCATTCCTATTTAAAAACACTACAGAGTATAGGAATAAATGGGCTTTTCCTTAAAATGATCAGTAGTGTCTATTTAAAACCATCAGCAAACATCATATATAATAGGGACAAATTAGAACCATTCCCAATAAGATTAGGAGTGAAATAAGGCTGCCCACTGTCACCATTACTATTTAATATTCTATTAGAAATGTTAGCTTTGGCAATAAGAGAAGAAAAAGAGATTGAAGGAATTAGAGTAGGTAATGAAGAAACCAAATTATCACTCTTTGCAGATGATATGATGGTATACTTAGAGAACCCTAGAGACTCAACTAAAAAACTACTAGAAACAATTCACAACTTTAGCAAAGTTGCAGGATACAAAATAAATCCACATAAATCACCAGCATTTTTATATATTACCAACAAAGTTCAGCAGCAAGAGATTCAAAGAGAAATTCCATTCAAAATAACTGTCCAAAATATCTGGGAATCTATCTGACAGGGAAAAGTCAGGAACTATATGAACTTAACTACAAAACACTTTCCACACAAATAAAGTCAGAACTAATCAGTTGGAAAAATATCAAGTGCTCATGGATAGGCTGAGTGAATATAATAAAAATGACAATACTACTCAAACTAATTTACTTATTTAGTGCCATAACAAACAAACTCCCAAGAAATTATTTTACAAATCTAGAAAAAATAGTAGCAAAGTTCATCTGGAAGAACACAAGGTCAAGAATTTCAAGGGAATTAATGAAAAAAATGCTGATGAAGGTGGCCTAGGTGTACCAAATCTAAAGCTATATTATAAAGCAGCAGTCATCAAAACCATCTAGTACTGCCTAAGAAATAGGGTAGTGGATCAGTAGAATAGGATAGGATCACTGGACAAACTAGGCAATAACTATAGCAATCTAGTGTTTGATAAACCCAAAGACCACAGCTTTTGGGATAAGTACTCACTATTTGACAAAAACTACTGGGTAAATTGGAAACTAGTGCGGAAGAAATTAGGGCTTGACCCACACCTAACACCACATACCAAGATAAGATCTAAATGGGTTCATGATCTAGACATAAAGAGTAATATTATAAGCAAATTAGAGGAACATAGGATAGTTTACCTCTCATATCTGTGGAGAAGGAAGGAATTTATGTCCAAAGAAGAACTGGAATTCTTAATTGAACACCAGATAGATAATTTTGATTATATTAAGTTTAAAAAATTTGTACAAACAAAACTAATACAGACAAGATTAGGAAAGAAGCAATAAATTGGGAAATCATCTTTATGCTTAAGGGTTCTGATAAAGGCCTCATTTCTAAAATATATAGAGAATTGTCTCATATTTATAAAAATTCAAGCCACTCTCCAATCAATAAATGGTCAAAGGATATGAACAGACAATTTTCAGAGGATGAAATTAAAACTATTTATAGTCACATGAAAAGGTGCTCCAAATCACTATTGATCAGAGAAATGCAAATCAAGACAACCTTGAGATACCACTTCACACCTGTCAGATTGGCTAAAATGACAGGAAAAGTTAATGATGAATGTTGGAGGGGTTGTGGGAGGGCTGGGACACTGATGCATTGTTGGTGGAGCTGTGAACGGATACAGCCATTCTGGAGAACAATCTGGAGCTATGCTCAAAAAGTTATCAAACTGTGCATACCCTTTGACCCAGCAGTGTTTCTACTGGGCTTGTATCCTAAAGAGATCTTAAAGGAAGGAAAGGGACCCACATGTGCAAGAATGTTTGTGGCAGCCCTTTTTGTAGTGGCTAGAAACTGGAAACTGAATGGATGCCCATCAATTGGAGAATGGCTGAATAAATTATGGTATATGAATTTTATGGAATATTATTGTTCTATAAGAAACGACCAGGAGGACGATTTTAGAGAGGCCTGGAGAGACTTACATGAACTGATGCTGAGTGAAATGAGCAGAACCAGGAGATCATTATACACAGCAACAACAATATTACATGATGATCGATTCTGATGGACATGGCTCTCTTCAACAATGAAATGTTTCAAACCACTTCCAATTGGTCAGTGAAGAAAGCCATATACACCCGGAGAGAGGGATGTAAAATGTGGACCACAACATAGCATTTTCATGCTCTCTATTGATGTTTGCTTGCATTGTGTTTTCCTTCTCAGATTTTTTTTCCTTGTAGATATGATTTTTCTTGCACAGCAAGATAATTGTATAAACATATATACATATATTCAATTTGTCAAGTATTTTAACATAATTAACATGTATCAGACTTCCTGCCATCTATCGGAGGGGGTGAGGGAAAGGAGGGAAAATTTTGTAACAGAAAGCTTTACAAGGGTCAATGTTGAAAAATTATCCATGCATATGTTTTGCAAATAAAAGGCTTTAATTAAAAAAAAAAAAAGATAGCATCTTGACTAAGAAAAGCAGTCATAGGAAAGCTGAGACTAGTGAGAGACTTCTGACATCTGATTGCCTCTCTGTGCCCCTTGAGAGTCAGAAATAAGTTTTCTTCTTCTCCAACAGTTTGCTTGCTGGGGAGAGGGAGGTCACACATCTTTCTTTCTTGAATATTTTGATTCCAGAGTCAATGCTCTTTCCCTGTACCATCTGTTCTATAGCTACTGCCAGTAATGGCAGCTAGATGGCGCCATAGTGCATAGTCAGGAAGACATATTCCTGAGTTCAAATTTGGTCTCAGACACTATGTGACCTTAGACAAGTCACTTAACTCTTTTTGCCTCAGTTTCCTCATCTGTAAAATGAACTGGAGAAGGAAACTCCAAACTATTCCAGTATCTTTGTCAAGAAAACTCTAAATGGAGTTACAAAGAGTCTGACATGACTGAAAAACGACTGAGCAACAACAGTAGTAGTATTAATAGTTATAGTGATAATCATAATAATAAACAATTTAAATAATACAAAGGTTTGATTTGGATGTTATTTAGAGACCCTCTAAAAACAAAGGCGACACTAAATTGCATCAATTATTACTGACCACTAGGGTGCACTAGTATTACTCAAAACCCAACAGGCATCTTTTTCAGTATCAGAAATACGAATACCAGAAGAACAGCTTGCAAAGATCACCACATGTTTATTTATCTTTGTTTATAGATTTCTGCATGAAAAATCTGATATGTTTTTTTAAAAAGCTATTTTGATATTATAATCAATTTCATAATGCAAATTGAAAGCAAGGGTGAAGGAGCCAGAAAAAGTGTTGTTTTTTTTAAAGAGCTAAATAGATAAGCTAGATTTGGATTATTTACCTCTTTTCTATAGGTATCTGTTCCATTTCTAAGATACCAATCAGCAAGCATCTGGTTGGTGTTAAGCTATTAATCAAATAATGTATCCTTGGAGCTTTCATACACTTACACACATATTGTAGTTTCTTCAGTTAAAAATGGATTGCAAATGCCTTCTATTCATCTATGCAATTGTTGTACACATTAACGCTTTGGGAACATTCCATATCCTTCTTTTGTCAATTAAAAAAAAAAAAAAAGGTTTCAAGCATCTTGACTCCTGGGGCTGGGAAACTGGAACTCTGGCAGAAAACATTCCATTATTGTGAGCGTCTTGACTAAGAAAAGCAGTCATAGGAAAGCTGAGACTAGTGAGAGACTTCTGACACCTGATTGCCTCTCTGTGCCCCTTGAGAGTCAGAAATAAGTTTTCTTCTTCTCCAACAGTTTGCTTGCTGGGGAGAGGGAGGTCACACATCTTTCTTTCTTGAATATTTTTGCTCATCATCTTTGATCTTTTTTTTTTTAAATAAGAAGCAAAGGGAAATAGAGATAGAAAATATTTTAATATAGCCGTGTTATGTTAACTTACCCTTTCCCAAATTTTATGCTTTCTTATTCCATTTATCCATGTTCTCTTCCCTTTATTCACACACACACACACACACACACACACACACACACACACACACACACTTACCCAGACATAAATCTTTATTCATTCTAATTACTCTCTGACTTATTGGTAACTGATCTTGCTCTTTTTTTTGGGAAAGGCAAAATATTTGTACTATTATGTACTATATGTACTATATTTTTTCTTTCTTGTGAATCCTAAAAATTTAGAGAGAACTATTACTCTCTGATCTCAGAGGAATAGTCTGAGAAGTAATTCAGAGAAGTGAGGGTCAAAGTTTGAATTTGGAATAAGAATAATGGCCAAGGAAAAGTCCTTCTTTTTGTTTGAATCTAGGGTATGTCTATTGCCAAAGTCTTACCAATCAATAACACGGAGGAAAAATAAAAAACAAAAGCTCCTGGGAAACATAGGTTTCTATCAAAAAGAGAAGCTCAACCTAGAAGGAAATTCATATTGGGTATTGGCAATGGTAGGTCATACTCAAGAGAAGGCGATCATAGCCACTTAAACAATTAGTCTGGTTTCATGAAAAACAGCACTATTCTTGGAGTCACCATACTTGGGTCCATATCCTTATTTTCTTCTTGCTCTATTTGAATTTGTGACCTCATTTTTCTAAGTCTAGCTGTCCTAAGTTGTACAATGAAGAAGGGGGAGAGCATTAGTCCTTAAACCTTTTATTGTTCTGGATTCCTTTGGCAGTCTGGTAAAGTCCATTACCCCTTCTCCAAACAATATTCTAAAATACATGAAATTAGGGAGGAAACCAATTATACTGAAATACAATTATCAAAGTATTTAACAACAACAAGAAGTTCATAAATTCTAGATTAAGAAATTCTGGGTTATGAGGCAGCTAGGTGATGCAGTGGTTAGAACACTAGCCCTGAAGTCAGGAGGACCTGAGTTCAAATCTGGCCTCAGACACTTCCTAGCTGTGTGGCCCTGGGCAAGTCACTTAACCCCAATTGCCTCAGCAAAAAAGAAAGAAAGAAATTTTGGGCTATATTATCTTTTGATACCCTCTGAGCTCAAAAGTTAAAAAATAAATTTTCTGAGCTATAGCTTAGGTCCACTTCCTTTTATGCCATCTATTAGAATTAGAATAAACGGAGTTGATCCTAGTCTCTGTAACCATTGCCTTCTATGCCTGTCAGGATAAAGATTTGGATGTAGAGGGTGCTTCTGGCTCCCTGTTTTTGGCTCCCATTTTTGAATGTAAATGTTACTGGCCGGGTCCCTTTTCCTTTTGCCAGGTGGTCTTTCCCCAGTCACTAAAAAAGGAAACAAAACAAGGAAATGCCTTTTGTGGAAGGTAAAAGATGAAATGATTAAGGAAACAAAGGTTTGAGCTTCTGAACTTACCAATTTATTAAGCAATGTATACCAACTGTGTAACAAATCATGATCTGGCCTCTTCAGCTTTGGCACTCACTGTACTTCAAATATAGAGGGAGACAGATCTTTATACATTAAAAAATTAATCAAAAAAGACCAATTAATTAAAAGAAAGTAATTAACCAGGATACAAAATTAGATAATTTGATTTCTAATTGGATGAAAGATAAGGAACTTTCCAATTTGGGAGGGGGAGAATGAATAGGTGCAATTCCCTGAAATAGGAGAAAAAGGGGTCCCACTCCCCCCGAGTGTCTGTATTTAATCAAAGGAACATGGAAATAGTATATTCTGCCAGATAATATGGTGCTCTAACTTAGTTTTTTCATTTAGGACAATTGTAAAGACAAAAACAAACCCTGGATCCAATTTATTTTTGCCTCCTAGGAATTTTATTAAAGCTTATATATATATATTTTCCCCCCACTGGAGTCTTACCCTAGCTAGGAAAGAGACTAGAACTTTTGGATCAGGACTTGAACCTTAGTCCTTTCTCTATCCTTGTGTAGCAAGACTAAATATAGTTTCTATTTGTTGTAGTCTCTTATTTCCAAATAAGGAAAACATATAGCTCAACAGCAATGAAGATAGAGCCTTTATATCAAACAGACTTCCTTTGATATTAATTATAACACCAAGTAAACAACTTTTAAAGCAAAAGGGAGGGGAGAAACAAGGGGCAAGTATTCTGATCACAATAATCCTATTTTTCTCATTGATGAAGATACAAGCCATGCTGGTAGAGATTCAGTTCCATTACTGTCTAGCTTCTTTTGCTTCCATGTGCCTCTCTTACCAATCAGAATGCTACTTCTGCTCCAGCCTCAAGGGCTCCCACGGTCATTGTTTTAAATTTACAATATCCCTGTTTTATCTCTGCACATTATTCCCACTACAATCCTCAAAGCTCTTCTAGGAAAGGAAGAAAAGAACACCGTCTCCTTCTAGCTATTTCTCCAGGAAACCATCAATCTGGGCTCCAAAAATATCTCCCTGCCTACATATTGAGTTCTGTCTCAAAAGCAGTCTACAAAAGTCAAATGACTTTGAACTTTTCTAGTAGATTGTGAATTCCATGTGGGCTGGGCTAGTATCTAATCTAAATTTTGTATCTCTTCTAATATCTAGCAAAGTAATAGTATTTTGCTTACAATAGTCACTTTAGTACATGTTAATAATGTAGAACAAAAACTATTTCAAATTTTGAATGATTACCATAAATTACAATGACAGACTACAAACTGGGAGAGGTCCATTCACACTTTAAAAAGAAAGTATAAAGAAACATTTACTTTTTCTTATTCAATTTAATTCTCCCTTTTATATGTGACAATATCTTTTGACCACTGACTAAGGCAAATAGTAACTGATTATTCTTAAGAGACTAGGAAATCCTTGGAAGATGTGTCAAAGATGGAGATGTAAGTGATGCTACTTTTGGTCATTGATTCATTACACATGAAGTTTTTCTTTGGTATATACGAAGAAGACTTTCAAAAAGTCTTAGCAGATTATGCTTCCTCCAGAGCCCACACAGTGCCAGGAAACATAAATAGAAAAATCATATTATTCCATTGTGAAGAAGTCTGACTTGGTTCACAATCCCTCCCTTTTGCCGGGATAATAAGTCTTATGATGGATTAGGCTTTAGAAATACCATATAAGAAATCTGCTTTATGTTGCTTATATATGCAGGATGTAGATAGTTTCAGCTTTGGAATAGCAGCTACTTTCTTTTGGTCTCCCAAGTTCAGCTTTCCAGCTTTCTTTGTGGTGGCAATACAATGACCTGAGGAGATAACCTTGATGTCAATCTGAGGGTGAGAAGACAGAAAAGCAAGTTTCAAACCAAAGGTAAAGTCATTTGTGGAAATGGCTCAAGGAATTCCTTGAAACCAAGATTAAGATGGAATAGTTTAAGGGCAATAGCAAATGGGTGGCTAAATCCTCAAGACATTTTAAAAATGAAAAGAAGATGAGACAATTGCACAAAATTAGGACCCACAGCCTGAAACCCTGAAATTTCAGAGGTCCAAAAAGGAAATATTTTCCCCCTAAAACTCAATTATCCAGTGGTCAGGATGGGATAGTTCCCTGTTTCAGGATTAGTGGCCAAGAAGTCATTCGGGTAAGGCACACAAGAATGGAAATGTTTGATAAGGCAGAGACTTCTGGACTTTGGTCAGGGCTGGATGAGAACATTCCATGAGGACTAAGCTATCTTTTGAATATGATATTACCATTATGAATCTATTAACTAAAGAGCTAGAATAGATCAATCAGATGACCTAGAAAGGAAAGTATTAGCTGATCCACAGAACAGTTGGAAAAAAGGAGCTAGGAATTAGGTAGGACCAGGATTAACTCATAAACCTTCAACAAACTTGTAAACTTCTTTTATTTGTGATTTTTTCCTACTTGGTAGCTAAGTTTTGGAAATGAATCAATAAGCTCCAGCAACCATTAAAAATATTTTATGCTACATTATATTCCATTTGTATCCCATGATTATGCTTTTTTTTTGATAATTCAAAATATGGTTAGACTACCCTGGTTTTTTGTTCAGTTTGGCTGACTAATATTGAGAGAAAATAGGTCACTTCTGAACTGTACTTCCAGTCTATATCTAGCCTCTCCTGTTCAATGAAATCATGATTATTTCCCAGAAATCTTACATATAGATCTATCTACCTAAAAGGATATTATTCAACTTTATTTTAACATTCCCCTCTCTGTTTATATTACCCTTAGTATAGAATTTAGAGATGGATGAGACATCTAAGAATATTCAGTCCAACTTCTATCTTTTGCAGGTAAGAAAACTGAGGCCAGGAGGGTTTAGTTGACTTGCCCCAAATGACACAGGAACTAAATAGCAGACCTAGGATTGTAATCTAGTATTTGTTCCATTCTATATCCTTCATTTTTCATTTTGTTATCAATTTTTACTAAATTAGAAAAAATGTAGGCAGTAAATTATAATAGAAAGTAATCAAATAGATGATAAAACATTATAATAGTTAATAATAGAAAATTTTGACCATTTGAATAATTTCAAAATAGATGATGATTTTATAATGCTAATATAATTTTATTGCATTTTTTTCACCATTTGCTATTCACCCAGAGTTGAATAGGATAGACAGGGAAGATATTTTCATATTTTACAGATGAAAAAATAAAGACACATATAGAAGTTACATGTTTTAGATCATACTCTATCTAATTAATGACAAAATTAAGACTAGCATTATTCATTCAATATGACCAAAATATGAAATATAAGGTTTCTTAAGGAAGATTATCAGTTTAATTTAACATTATTCACAAGGGTCATATCAAGTTGAACATGTTGAAAGATAATTATTCTTTTCTAGATTTCTAATGCAGATTTCCCTTAATCTTTTGTCTCAAAAATTTACAGAGAGGCTCCTGATTCCATTGTGCTATTGATAGAAATATAGTCTTTTGTATACAGTAAATGTGGCAAAAACTATTTAAAAAACAAAACAAAGCAGAACAATCTTCTTCCCTCTCCAGGTAAGGTCCTCTCTCCCAGAACAGGTTTTGGGATCAACAGATTCTACTCTTCTGTTTCCTTGTTAGAGATCTTTTAGGAAGCAACCATGGACACTTGAAATAATGCTACTCAACTGCCTTAAAGGATGAGGAGACAAAATGACAAGTAGGAGAGAATGTGATTTCTCCTCTGAATCCTGAGGCACAGAGGGACATGCTGACATGATTAATATTTAAATTTAAATTCTTCATTCTGAAGGAGAGAGGATGAGAAGGATGAGTATAACAACCTCTAAGACACTTAAAGTAGAAAGAGTAAAGCTATAAGATCATATAAAACAGACATTTTCAAAGAATGGTAGCAGCCTAGTTAGGAGGTATGTTTTTGAGTTATAACACATTGGATTAGAATTCTATAGTAAATTCTTTTAATTGATCTGGCTTTTAAAGAGTTAGCCACCCTCCCTAGTCAAAGGAGTAAGGAAAAAAAAAACAAGATACATACAAAAAAGACCCAATAATGTGCAGGAATAAATCTCTCAGTTGGAGCCTCAAGCCAGGGCACCAAGATAAGTCATAGAGATTGTCAAGTTTTGGGGGATGATGAGTGTCTTGATTCTTTGGGAGCATAAATGGATTTTTTTTTCTGTGTTCTTTAATTTTTAAATAAACCCATTCTATGTTTCAAATCTTATGATCCTATATATCTGTAAGAGAAACTGGTGACTATCTTTGGGGAAATAGTAGATTTTTTTTTCAGGTTCCACCTGGACAAGGACATTGCAAAGTTGCCAAAATATACTTAGGACCTTTTGTGTCATAAGAGAACCTTTGACAATTACACCATGTCACATACTCTATAGTCCAGCCAAAGTAAATATAGCTATGCTACAATGCAATGTTTTTTCTTGAACATTTGCTTTTTTACATAGATTGCTTTCCCTGTCCCCATGCCCAGAATGGACTACCAACTCTTCAAGTCTAGCTTATTTCAAGGTACAACTCAGGTACCACCTCTTATAAGAACTCTTTGCTGTTCCTCCTCTTTTCTTCAAATTATTGTATTAACTTATCAGCTAGTTCCTGATTAGTGTGAATAATGAATTCCCTGAAGTGATTGTATTACTCTAATTTCCATTGCATGAAAGCCATGTGGTAGATGGCATGGCAGATAGATTACTAGACCCAGAGTCAGGAAAACCTGAGTTCAAATTGATCTCAGCCACTTAAATCACTTAAACTTTGGCTCAGTTTCCTCAACAGTAAAATGGGAATACTAGTAGCATCTTCCCTTCCAGATTGTCATGAGGATCAAATGAAAATATTTGTAAAGCATTTAGCACAGTGCCTGGCATATAGTAGATCCTTTATAAATGCTGGTTATTGTGATAATGGTTGTTAAAATAGAGTAGAAAAAAATGGGTTTTTGTGTCAGTGAGCAGTTCAGCATAGGTAAAAGTGGTGGTTTCCCAAATGAGTCCACTCTTCCATTTGTTCAATTATAGCCCTGATAAATTTTCTATCTGTAATACCCATTTGAGAAAGAGGTATTAAGGAAGTAGATCTAAGATTGTCTATTTAAGTGCATTTTATTCTTCATTTACTTTGTTTTTTTCCATTATGGATGACTATATCAATCAAGAGAAAGGGCTCTTTTGAGTGGCTATGGTTCTTATTAAAGAAATCTTGATGTAATCAGTATAAGATTATTGGGAAGCAGGAATAATTTGAAGATAGCCCAAGAAAAGCATGGCAACAATTATAAAGATATACTTGTTGGAGGCTATATATTCTTTGCATTTAAAAACCAAACATTTTAAATTATCTTAAATTAAAAAAAATTAAATGTTTACTTCATTGTTTATTATATGTGTAATAGTTTATATTTAGATGTTATATATTTTATTATCATAATATATTTGTTTTTATATATTTTTCATTTCTATATATATGAAATAGTATTTTCCTCAGATACATGAAAAGAAAATTTTTAATATTCATTTTTATGAGACTTTGAGTTCCAAAGTTTTCTCCCTCTCTTCCTCTCTTCCTCTCCACTGAAGAAAGTAGGCAGGTTGACCTAATTTATGCATGTGCTGCCATGTAATACATATTTCTATATTAGTCACAGTTGTGAAAGAAGAAACAGATCAAAAGAAAAAAAAACATGAGAAAGAATAAAGTGGGAAAAAATATGCTTTGATCTGCATTCAGAATCCATTACATCTTTGTCTGGTTTTGGACAGCATTTTCCTTCAGAAGTTCTTTGTACTTGGCTTAGATCATTGTGTTGCTGGGAAGAGGTGAATCAATCTTAGTTGATCATCACACAATGAGGCTGATACTATGTAAAATATTTTCCTGTTTCTGTTCATTTCACTTTGCATCTGTTCCAAAAAAAGCTTTCTAGTTTTTCTGAAGGTTTTTCTGAAATCTATGTGTTCATCATTTCTTATTGCACAATTTTATTCCATTACATGCATATACCACAGCTTATTCAACCACTCTCCAATTGATGAAAATTGTTTTCTTATTTCTTTTTTCAATTATTTTCTATTTTAGATGTTCAACATTATTTACCATTGCTAGTATGGATTGGAAGTTTGACCATACATGGGAAACCCTAGTTTTCAAAAATTCTGAAGGAATAGTGAGGTGAAAATGAAAATTTGGAGTTCTTCATGGTCAATCATGTTACAAATAAAATGACTTCAACAGAGAACCATTTACCAATACTAGAAGAATGGAACTATTTGAAATTCTTTGATTCATAAGCTAATAAAAGTCATTCTTTATGTTGTTTTAAAAATTAATGTCTAGTTACTAACCTGTCATAATGTCATTCATTTATAAAGAAATGTGCCAATTTGTTTTCATGAATATATATGTATATATAATTTGCATGTATATAAGAATTTGAAATATGTATTTCAAAAATGTACATATGGCATCTATATATAGAAACAGTTGCACACACAAATTACAATCATTGAGAAATTACCTTATTTTCTCCCTAGTAATTAGGTCTTTTATAAATCACTTCCAAAAATTGTCCTCTGGATTCTGAAAATTTCTTTGCTGAATTACATTAATTAACCTACATCAAGAAATTTCCAACATCATGATCCATATTGGGCTAAGCTCTAGTATTTTTACTTCCCAGTCTGCCACCTACTTTGGCTTTGCTAATTCTATTTACTCCTCACTTTAGGTGCCAGAGAAAAGGTACTAAAAATTCTATTTTGCTTGGCCTATGCTAATAGACTTTGTTTCTGGAATATCAAGAAATTAGTATTTTGGGTTGGAAAAGATTGCTATTGCTAAGCCATGAGCATAGGGATAAATATATGGTATGGGGATGGTTAGCATTACCAGCACTTGTATATATAATCACGAGATAAAGGATCCACATTGAGATGGGTCATAGCTGCCACTAAGAGAATATATAAAAAGCATGACTAATGAGTAGAAACATAACTAGCATGAGATAAATAGGGATTTGCCACAGAGTGCCCATATCTGAAGGGAACATATTTCCTTTCCATGCTGAACAACATCCCTGCATTTCATCTCATTGTTCTCTCCCAATTCATATCTTCTAAGGCACAGCCATCATTTCCAGTGTCCAAACGTTATGGCATCACTTTCCTAGGACCACCTTCCTGTCTAACTCTTGAAGTGAGAAGCAGTCCTTCCCCTTCCCCTTCTTCATTGCTCTAGTGGTCAGAATATCTTTTGTAGCTCTGCACTAAGAAGGTGCAAAAGACAATTTATGATCAATTTTGCCACAAGTAAATAAAAATATCTAATTCTGACTCTATTAATCAGCCAATCCTAGAAATACATTTCAATAATGAAGCTGTAAGGACTAAGTTCACAAATAATAATGATAACAAAAATCATGACATTTCTGACAATTGACATTCATGGGATGCTTTGGTGTTTGCAAAGGGTTTTATGTAGGTAATCTTATTTGATCCTGACAACAGTCATGTGAGATAGATGCTATTATTATTCTCATTTTATGTATGAAGAAACTGAGGCTGAAGAAAGTTTACTTGTCTAGGCTCAAACAGCTAGTGAGTAACTATAACTGTATTATAGTTGGGACATTATCCAAGACACTTAGTCCTTGAAAATGAAAAAGAGGGGAAGCCAGAGAGATCAGAAAACCATACTTTCTGTAACATTGGGAATGGACAGATTTATTTAGGAAGGACTCAAAAAACATGTGTATATGCACACACACATTTTAAGTACATCTTTATACACATATTATGGATGTATACATATGTATATAATGTGTGTGCACATGTAGTTTTTACCTCTGTCTTACTTTGAGCTCTGATGATTTGAAGCAGGTCAAGTTTTTTCCAATCCAGCTGTATTGATTTCTCCTTCCTTCTCCACCCACCCCTTAAATATTCCAAACTATTCTTCTATATAATTATACTATTTTCAGTTAATTAAGACAATACTAGCCCTGGAATCACAAATGATTTTAATATCCGATCTAATATTCAAAATAACACTACAGGGAATGGAGTTGTGTTTTCTGTAGCTTGGTTTTATTATTATTAACCAAGTAAGGGCTTATTTACAATATTTTCACTGACAATAACTCATTAGACACTGTCAGCTGAAAATTTGTTAATGGACTTCAACTCTCTGAGCCATATGTGAGCCTCCTTTCTTTTTTACCCTCAGGGCTATTTGGAATGAATGATTCTCCTGAAATGGACAACATATTGTCAAAAGTTTGAAAGCAGATGGGGCTGAACAGAATTCCATTGAATGCTCATTGTTACATAATCCAATATTTATAGCAATTAAAGTTCACCAAAATCTATAAAAACCTGCCACAGCTGTGAGTCAAATGAGTGCCTTGACCTACCCAATTAGACAAAGAAAACATCAATATCATAATTGGATGGTTAATTCCCTTTCTTTTCCCCAAATTAATGTAAATAATGATTATCCTTTAAAGTCAAATGAATACTGTATTTCTAAATTAGAAAAGTGGAGATCTGGTTAACAATTTTCCAAAATCATAAGGGAAATGAGAATACTTTGATGTTTATCACTGAAAGCCCAAGGAAAACTGTTTTATGCCATAAAAATAGAAGAACCATTGGCTTAAGGCCAGTTGTTTTTCAAGGTAGTTTTAAAAGCAAACAGCTTTTAAAGCTTACTAATTATGTTAAACCATTAATATTAGGACTTATAACTGAGGTGTCTTACTTTGGAATTCCACTTATTAATCAGCTATAAAGGCTTAATGGATCAGATTCTAGATCTGGAATCTGAGACACCTAGCAAAGTCAAACAATTGTAAAATCTTATTTCTTCCTCTATGACATAACTGATTTGAGCTCTTCTCTCCACTTATATAATCACCACCTTGATTCAAGACTTCATCACCTTTTTCCTAAATAACCTT